>JACEFZ010015436.1:0-245000 GCA_014155875.1 Cepaea nemoralis
AATTAACTTGTTTATTCCTGGAAAGTTTGGTGTTCTTGTCAACTGTATTGTAGTTTTTCAGGTGTGCACAGAAAGTATCAGATTGATGTTTGCTCATCTCTTGATGTTATCTTCCCACTTGTATTGTTGTCTATCTCTTGCCTTCAACCTCACCCTCCAGTATGGTTTTTATAAGAATGTTATGTCTTTTAATGTGACCAAAATATTTCACTTGCCTTTTTTAAAATTTCTTTCATCAATTCTCTTTTCATTCTCAGTTATTCTAGAAACCCTTTATTTGATTGTTTTTGTTTCCGTGAAATATGACTAATTCTTCTTCTGTATATCCACATCCCCGGGGCCTCTATTCGACTTTCTAATTGCTTATTCATTGTTCAGGCTTCTGTGCCATATAGTAGTGTTGAATGTACATACAATTTGACAATTCTCATTTTTAATGCGTTGTTAATCCCTCTAGATTTTAATACTGATTTCATAATTTCAGGCGAGTGCTAAGAGGTAGCAAAAATGATAAATAATAAAGGATGCAAGAATAAATCCAATAAAGGGAGCAAGAATGAACTTAATAAACGGTGCCAGAATGAATCATTTCTAGTTGAAAAAGGTCTTTGCGAATCTCTCTCCCATCAGACGTAGACAGTCACAATTTTTTGGGCATGTTATGAGAAGAAATGATTTGGAGAACTTGGTGACAACTGGTAAGATCGAGGGGAACAACCAAGAGGAAGACCTAGAAGCAAGTACCTGGATGGCTTGGCCTTGTGGCATGGTCGAGACAGAAACATGGAGCTGATCCACGACTCTGGTGATCGAGTGAGATGGCAGAACATGACCGCCCACGCTTACCGGCATGGTACATGAAGGATGGATGGAACCTCCCTCATCTCCCTCCCTTACAACTGGGAGGATGCCTCCAACTCCCCGACAGTACTGTCTTACCTAAAGTCTTGTTGCATACACACTGGTAGGTATGGTTGTCTGGATTGTAGATGCAATCCCCCCCATTGAGACACAGGGATCCGTTCAGACTGCAGTAATCAATGGGCTTCTCACACAGGGGGCCTTCATATCCAGGCATGCAGGAGCAGTTAAATGACGAGACATTCTGTCAATTATAAAACACAGCATGTAAGTATCTGGACAGATTGTCCATGTGGTGTGGTCAAGACATGAACACAGAGATGATCCACAACTCTGGTGATCGTGTAAGATGGTGAAACATGCCTGCCCATGCTTATACATGATAATGATTATGGTAAATATGTCCTAGAGAATAGACAATTGTCACCGGACACAAAAGTCTTGTAAAGTCAACGCTGCCTACACCTTGAGGCACATTGGGTATATGGCAGCAGCCTTGTATTTTTATACTCCAATCAGCACACAAGGGCAGCGTTTACTTTCCATAACATTTCCTTGTAGCCCTTGTAGGCTGGGTCGGTTGAGAGAAAAAAACAAAAACAAAAAAACGCCTTGATGGGGATTCAAGCATATAACCACAGGGTTAGTAGGCAAGAATGCCAGCCATTGAAAGACTGTCTACCAAAAAGTCTTTGAAAAAAAGTTAGTTGCATGTCCTTTACAGGACAGTGCAGTCAACCCCAGCATTTTTTTTTTGGCTTTTTGTGATATCTTGGCAATTTTACATTTAGTAGTTTGCCATTGATTTCTGAACGAAAAGTCAATGTAAGACTAACTGACCGGGATGTGGAATGAAACTATTACCATGGTCACCAGAGAAAGTTTAAGCACGAGCACGTTAAACCTTTTAGCCACGTCGACCTGGTGAGATCAACAATGGTGATACATTACATAGAGACAGAACTAATGAAATCAGATAGCTCAATTATGTAACAAAATGTTGACAATCATGTAAAAGAATGTTGACAATCATGTAAAAAAATGTTGACAATCATGTAACAGAATGATGACAATCATGTAACAGAATGTTGACAATCGTGTAACAAAATGTTGACAATCATGTACAGAATGTTGACAATTATGTAACAAAATGTTGACAATCATGTAACAGAATGTTGACAATTCATGTAACAGAATGTTGACAATCATGTAACAGAATGTTGACAATCATGTAACAAATGTTGACAATCATGTAACAAAAATGTTGACAATCATGTAACAAAATGTTGACAATCATGTAACAAAATGTTGACAATCATGTAACAAAATGCTAACAGAACCTGCCTGGTAGAGTGAACCATATAAAGAACACAAGTAATGCAGCCTAACCCACTTAATTATGAAATGTTGCGGAGACTAGCCTTCATCAGCAAAAACATAAACAAGGGAAGACCCCATTGTGGCCTACATTTTGAAGGCACATTTTTGTAATAATGATATGCATTGCTTTGAAGCCGCTGAGGGAACTGAAATATATACACATGTGCAAAGTCATTTGTCTCAATACAGTAGAGCAGAGGCAGTGCGAGTTAGCAGAGGTGCTTAGCAGCACTAAAGGACTTGGTCAGAAATCCAAGAGGTTTGGTGAGAACGAATGGTGGATCCCATCACACTGCAACACTGTGTGGGATGAAGATTCTGAGAAACTGCAAAGAAATAGAGCTGAGAGACCAGAGACAGAACAGAGAGCACGAAAAGAGTAGAGACAGAGAGAAAGACAGAGACAGAGAGAAAGACAGAGACAGAGAGAAAGACAGAAACAGAGAGACAGAGTAAGACAAGAAGACAGCGAGAGACATAGAGAAAGACAGAGAAAAAGACAGAAACAGAGGAGACAGAGTAAGAACAAGAAAGACAAAGAGATAGCCTGAGACAGAGAAAACAAAATTAACACATTTTATTTTCAAAGGGTTTAGAATGGGGCACATAGGCCCAGGCCCCTCTGACATTCTGCTTTTCTGATCTGTCTGCTCTCATAGATTATTTCATTCACACATGACTTATGAAGCTAATCTAAGACAACACAGAAACAGTATGCATTATAAACACATGCAAAAGTGCAATAATCAATAATATATGACTCACTAAAATTAATTTTTGATATGGCAATTATAATAAGCTAAGGTAGATGTAACATACACAGTTAAGGGAATGTTTATTATTATACTAGTTGTCCTTTGAGATAATTATATTAGTTTTGTTTGTTTTTTCTTTCTTTAAGGGGCATGCAGTTGTACTGAGACAGTGTTCAAATTGTTTGCGACTGTATGTATAGGAAATTAGTGGTGTCTTTGAGTCTTACAGAAGTGTGTTCCACAGCTGAACTGCAGAGTACACTAAGCTTGTTTTGTAATATTAAGAGAGAATAGTTAGACCAAGTGACTTGGGTGTGGAATGAACCCATTACCATGGTCACCAGAGAAGTTTAGTGGTGGGCACTTTTAAACCTTTTGCCATGTCGACCCTTGGTCGATATACTGTTCAATTTTTATATATTTTTATATAGATATATATATACTATATAATACTATAGTTAATATATATATCTATATATATATATATTATATATATATATATATAGATATTTGTATATACAAATTATAATACATTTGTATTTTATATACTATCATTTTAAATATGCTATTTTCTGAATTAAAAAGTTGTGGTCAGCTTTCTAGTTCTATCTCTTTGTCTAGAGGCCAGCATGGCTGAATGGATAGAATGCACATTCTTAATGGCCGGTGTGCTATGCAGAGGTACGGGGTTTGAATGCCCTACACCCGGACAGTTCGACTAATGTTGACTTCTCGTCTTTGACTTGAAGATTAATTACAAGCACCTTTGAAGTCGGAGTGAATTCCCGCCTGATGCGAGGGACACTGGTAACATAGCAGCAAATCCACAAGCAAATTTCAGCCCAGTGCACTAAAGTAGCCTGAATGGTTCCGGGCTGAATTTGAAAGCGAGCGTGCCCCCCCCCCCCCCCCCCCCCCCACCCCAGTCTTGTCTTTCCCCCTGCTCTTTTTCCCCTCAAATTTCCAGTTATCACTGTTTTAAATTTATTTATCCTCATAACCTGTCCAAAAGATTCCATGGAATCCTATAGGATCTGCAGAAGACAGCGTAATTGGTGCAGGAAACAAGATCGTAGATGCAGATTGATTCCAAGCAAATGAAAATAATAAGAAGACAAAGATTGACCAAAACTTACTGTATTGGTTCCCATGGTGAGAACTGTATTGTGGAAGGTTCCACCATTCTGGCACAAATTCCCACTGGAACTGCAGTTCTGATGAATCTGTAGATAGAGAGGATACTGTACTACTGGCACCATGATGTCTGAACATAGAATAGTTTGTTACATTCTGCTTTTAAAAAAGACAAAACTTCTCCATACACAAAGCCTGGGCTGAATTGTAGAGGCCATGTGTTGTCCATGCAGCATGATCCTTCTCTTGGCCTGCCTTTACTCAGAGGAAAGGCAACACCAATACGTCTGGAACAAAACAAGCTGCAGAAGAGCTGCTGGATCAGTAAAGCAATGCTCTAACTGACAATTTGTCGGAGCTTCCATCCTAGACCAGTTGCTGGTCAAGGCTTTGGGCCTGGTCTGTCCTGCCATAACATTTAGTCTTTAGGTTAACTTCCTTGCATCAAGATAAGGCTTGTACCCTCCCAATTGCGCTCCTCCACCCGAAAGCCATTGGCACAATGTGAAGTGTCGGGTTTGGTGATCGCCACCCAACATTCGGTGCAAACAGAAAGCAGGTAGTACCGTCTATTGTCATATGGTAGCCCAGTTATCTCTGACTAAAACCAGACTACATGATGGAGGGGATGACTTTATAAAGACAAGATAGAATAAAATACAAAATTGTTAAGATAAGAAGGGGAAAAAGAAGTATATTTCTCCACTCAGTTAATTGTCTTCTACATTTTGGTTGAAGATACCATATGGTCATAAGGTATTTTAGAATAATTCCACACCAAGTTGACTTCTAGAACAAGTAGGAGAGAGGGATGTCTCACAACAGATCAAACTCTGCTCTGTTATACTGTAAGCAGGTAAGCTATAAATCCACCATGGGAACGCCTAGCTAACATTAACCTACAGACAATTCTGATTTGCTGAAAATAACCCCAAAAATAATTGGCAGCAGACCGCGTTTGCCCTGGGTTTTAACGAATTGGTATGGAGCCGGTTGTTCAGAAAGCAATGGCAAACTACTAAACGTAAACTTGCCAAGACTATCAACAACAGCAGTAAAATGCTGGTGTTGACAGCGATGTCCTGTAAAAGGATATGCAAACCGCCCCCCCCCCCCCCAAAAAA
This sequence comes from Cepaea nemoralis, assembly GCA_014155875.1. Taxonomy (NCBI): domain Eukaryota; kingdom Metazoa; phylum Mollusca; class Gastropoda; order Stylommatophora; family Helicidae; genus Cepaea; species Cepaea nemoralis. The sequence goes on from JACEFZ010015436.1 coordinate 5,255, forward strand.
AAATACATTATAAAAACTGTCCCGTAGAAGTTTCCTGCAATGGGTCTGTGATGTGATAAACCATTTTGTAGGCCTTGAGCAAGGAGGAGGAATGTATTTAAAATATATTAAAAATAAATCTGTTATATAAAATATATTAAAAATAAATCTGTAATAAGATAAGATTTTAAATATATTTAAAAACATATTAAAATATATTAAAAATACATTTGAAAAAACTGTCCCGTAGAAGTTTCCTAAAATTGGTCTGTGATGTGATTACATTTTTGAGCAAGGAGGAGGAAGCATCAGTCTTTTCCTCATTGTGTCAAAAGATGAGTCTGAGTGCCACACTCGCATCTGACTGTGTTCCTGACATTTTCAGCAGAGTCGGCTATCAACTCTGCTAGTGCAATCATCACAGAAAACATTACCTAGCTGAAACTAACCAATTAAAAACTGCTGAAGTCAGAATTAAAACAAAAAATGGTGCATGTCATTTGCAGGATGTTGTATTCAATCTCATGTAGATTTTAGACATTTTTAGATTCAGTAGTTTGTCATTGTTTAGTGAATGAAAAGTAAACGCTGAAAACCAGCAGACCAGTGTAAGGGTTCATCAGTACACAGAAGTTTGGGAGATAGAGTGCCCTTACTTTTTTCTAACAATTTTCCACAAAAACTCAAAGACACTACCAATCATTATACATACAGTCGCAACCTGCTTGAACACTACCTCAGGACAGACTACATGCCCCCTAAAAAAAAAAAAACAGCAACAAAGACAATAATAATGGTAAATTATCTCGAACGACAACTAGGCAGAAAAAAAAACAAAAAACATTCCCATATGTGTGGCACGTTACGCCCACCTTGGGTATTTATGATGCCCATGTTAAACACTGCCTCAATGAGTCAAGTAGTATTGATTATTTTTCATGTGTTTTAATGCTTATTGTTCTTTTGTTGTTAAAGAATTGCTTCATAAGAGATGTTGAATGAAATAATGTATGAGAGGAAATAGAGAAGAAAGGCAGAATGTCAGACGGGCCTGCGTGCCCAATTCTTAACCCTTTGAAAATAAAGATTTTCGTTCGTTCGTTCGTACCACGTCCACTAAGCAAAATTAACCCAAAGAAAATGCTAACTTGTTTCTTCACAATGTTACTAACTATTCTTTCACACTCGTAATAACAATGTCAAATAAAAAAGAAAACAGTATTAGTTATGTGGATATCAACAGCCAAAGAAGAGACAGAATAAGAAATATTGGCATAAGGAAATAAGTTAGTGTGTTTTTAAAAAAAATTTTGTTTCCCAAAAAGCATTCGCTCATTTTGAGCTCAAGCGTTGTCCAGGTGCTTCCATATACACATTGGAAGAATATCAGCGACGATGTACATCATATTCCAGCCAAAGTATCATTTCTGTCTTCACTTCATATGATTTATAACCCTGCAACTGAGGAGATGCAGCAAAATATGCCAGGCAAGAAATCGTGCAACACTTTGTTTATGGCATTTGTGTTTAAATTCACCAATGGGGTACATTGTTCAGAAAACTTAACCCAGGTGAAACTAAACCCACAGAAAATGACCAGGTGAAACTGTAATTTTTTTGTTTTTTACTGCCAATATAGTACCTTGCGGTGTATGGCAGGTGGGTCTTGAGCCTGAGGAATTAAGGTCTCCTGGCTAGTGCAGTCACAGCGAACTGTGCAGGTTAGGATTTTCTTTTTGCCCCCGACAGAAAAAAAATCCCACACCTTACTAAGGATTCGAACCCGGGTCTTCCGAATGAGAGTTCGGCATTATAGCCACTCGGCCAGCCGCTCCTCTAGGTGAAACTAAACCCACAGAAAATGACCAGGCGAAACTACACAGACAGAAAATGACCAGGTGAAACTAAACCCACAAAAAATGACCAGACCTCAATTTCTCTACTCACCGAAACATTGCAGTACCATCCAGTCTGCTCCAGATCTGAGCAGTTGCACTTGTAGTCTGATCCATATTCCACACAAATGGAACCGTTGGCACACTGAGGTGAACTGTTGGTGGCACAGGGTTCGAGTCTACTCTCACATCTAGCAGGTAAAGGAGACAGAATAAACACATAAACAAACGCACTGATAAACACAACAGCCGGGTGCTGTAAGGACCGGAACAGCCACCTCAAAGATGCTGTTGTTACTGATGAAGTCCTAGTTTTCCTGTGCAGCTGTGTAGAGTTTCCACAAATGAACTGATGATGGCACTCGCCAAGATTGTCAGATGTAGTCCTTGGAATGAAGCCATCACCAACCTCCATTTCTTTAGGATTTAAACTACAATGTTAAAGTCTTCCAGATTTGAACCCTAAACACATCACACTGAGAATAATGTCACTTGTTTCTTCACATTGTTACTGACCACTTCTTCAGACTGGTAATAATAACTTCAAATCAAACAGAAAAACAATATCAGTTATGTGAATATCAACAACCAAAGAAAGGACAGAAAAAGAAATACTGGCATTAGAAAACAAGTTTGAGTAATATGAGTGTTCTTTTTCTGTTGCCCTTTAATCAATACTGTCTCTGTGGCTAAGGGCTTGCGAACGCGGTTTGTGAGCCCGTATACCCGGGTTCAAAACACAGCAGGTGCTGGTTTTTTCGAAAAAGGTATAGGAGCCAGTCGTTTAGAAAGCAATGGCAAACTACTAAACGTAAAATTTGCCCAGGAATCACGAATAGCGAAAATGCTGGGGTTGACTGCTACGTCATGTGAAGGACATGCAACTTAATTTTTTTTTTATTCAATACTGGATTTAACTCATCAATTATACGGATATCAACAGTCTCCAATACACTTAATTATACGGATATCAACAGTCTCTAATTAACTTATCAATTATACAGATATCAACAGTCCCCAATTAGCTTATAAATTATAGGGAAACCAAGAGTCTCAGATTAGCATATAGATTATATAGCTATGGAGTTCATGCTCTGTCTGACGCTTCTGCATAAAGAGAATCAATTGGGGAACCCTATGAGACCATTGAGACAGTCCATAAATAATACTAGTAATACGTGTACAGCATTAGAACTGACCAATCATTTCTCTTCTTTAAATGTTTGTGAATATACTGGACACAGCATTACGTCTGATGTGTTTGTGAGTTTGTTATTTGACCTATGCTGGTCAAACAATACTATGTGTGTTTATTTATGGACTGCATAAAGAGACCAGGCCATATGGGATAAAATCCAGTGCAATGAAGTTGATCGTCTGACTTTAAATCCCCTTCTAGATTAACTTATAAAGTATATGGATATGTACAGCCCTAGAGTAACTTATACTTTATATGAATATCAATAGTCTCAGATTAACATACAAATTATATGGATATTAACAGTCTCAGATTAACATGTAAATTATACAGATACCAAAAGTCTCAGATTAATGTACAAATTACACGGATATCTACAGTGTCAGATTGACGTGTAAATTATACAGATATCAACAGTCTCAGATTGACGTGTAAATTATACAGATATCAACAGTCTCAGATTAACGTGTAAATTATACGGATATCAACAGTCTCAGATTAACGTGTAAATTATACAACATCAACAGTCTCAGATTAACGTGTAAATTATACGGATACCAACAGTCTCAGTTACAACCCAGATGTTTCTCACATCCCACATGGCAATGTAAATGTACATAATTGGCTGGCTATGACTCCCATGGAAGACTTAGTTTTCGCTCTCGGTCAAGTGATATGAGCTCCGAAAAGGATTTGCGTCTTCTCTTTTGACCCGGTGCCAAAATACCACCTCCATACCGGCTGTGCGTGCTACAGAACTATTCTTCCTTTCTTCAAGCTTAGTAACCATTCATGCGTGCAAGACCAGCACTGGAACTTCATACCTTACAAGAGGCATATTAGAAGTAGCGGATCTCTCCTCCCTTCCCCCCCCCCCCTCCCCACTACACCGCTCAGTTGGACTAAACTGTTGACTCCTTGTCCTTGACTTGGGGACGTAAATTATAAGTACACCAGAAGTGGGAGTGGGTTCGCCTGATGGTGAAGGGCACTGGTAGTCAGGAAAGCTAATCCACATGCAAAAATCAGTCCATGAACTAGAAGTAGCCTGTATGGACTACGCTTGAGTTCAAAGCAAGTGAGCACCCCCAAAGAAAACACTGACAATGTTGTTTTTCCCTATGTGAATATAACATGCACAATAAATAATTGATGTATGAAAGATGAGTGATTTGAAGGGCCAAATGTAATACAGGTCTGCATGCCCAATTTGTGACCCTTTGAAAATAAAGTTTGGTCATTTCCTTTGCAGTTTCCAGCTGCCATGGGATTTTTTACATGCACAGCTTGCACACAGTGCCTCACGTGTTTCATCCTTCGGCAGGAAGGCTAGGTATCTTACCTCACTACCCGGGAGGACATCACCTCACTACCTGGGAGGACATCACCTCACTACCTGGGAGGAGATGACATCGCTACCCAGGGGGACATCACTTCACTATCTGGAAGGACATGACCTCCCAACCTGGGAGGAGATGACATCGCTACCCAGGGGACATCACTTCACTACCTGGAGGACATGACATTGCTACCCAGGAAGACATCACCCCACAACCCAGGATAACAGGCAAACATTAGACACCACCGGCTCTTCTCAGCATATTTAGCCCTATGCTGGGACTCAAACCCAGTACCTTTGAACCTGAGGCGGACATTACAATCTCTTAGCTATGTGACAGTACCCCCCCCCCCCCCCCAATTCAAGTATAAAAGAGTGGAAAAATTATTGTAGGTCTAACAAGTTTTCTCCTGTTCGTTTTATGTTGAACGGCAGGCAATAAATACACAACTATTATTTGCTATTAACATAAACATCAGAAAGTGACTGGGACACACAAACACCATGAATGCAGGCCCACCATTGCTCCATTCAGCAACTGACATTCAATAACAATAACAGTCACAGCCTGCAGCACAGCTGTGATTTCTATCTCTGTTACCATGAACCCATATATATTCTTTAGCACAGTGTTTCTCAAAGCATGGTATACACACACACAACACCTTTCTTGATCAGCTGATTAATTTCTTGACTACAATTGATGGCTTCACATATGGAATACACACATATGTGCCCTGTGTCATTTCACAGTGTCCTAATGCTGACTGCTACCACAGCGCACTGTTTGTGAATGCATCTATGTTGTCCCCTGCCTACTTCTTCCACAAGTGTTGACAAATAAAAGCTTAGGCAGATTGATGCCAACCAACCAACACAACAACCAACCTGCTGACCTATCAACCAACTTATCTATCTAACTACCAACCAAACATCCTTGCTTCCAATCAGCTAACATAACAACCAACCTACTGACCTACCTACCAACCAACCAACACAACAAACAACCTATTGACCAACCAACCAACACAACAACCAACCTACTGACCTACCTACCAACAACCAACACATCAACCAACCTACTGACCTGCCAACCAACCAGAATCACTGCAAGAATGTAGTTGGTCAGAAGGAGTGGGGGTTGGGACGCCAAATAAGTGGGGAAAATGTTGAAAACCACTGGGACAAGGAGTAAGTGATCGGTGGGCCATAAGTTGCAAGTTACAGGATCGATTAGCAACACATATGAAGTCCCGAGCAAAAACAGCCTGAGAACCACCACTTTAACGTACTTCAGAAATTAAATTTTAAAGAAAGCCCATGCAATAAGTTGAATGACTGGTTTACAGGAAGAAGGTGGGGGACAGGCAAACTGTAATCCAGTCAGCGTTGCTTTGAGAATGAAGGAGAACATACATAAGGTAAGTCTGTCATAACAGTTGCTTTATATCTAGGTCGTACTTAATTGAGTTTCTGTGTAAACAATGTGCACAATAACACAGAGTTGCATTTAGGGCGCACTGAGAGAGAGAGAGAGAGAGAGAGAGAGAGAGAGAGAGAGAGAGAGAGAGAGAGAGAGAGAGAGAGAGGTTGTTAAAAGAAAACACACTTTATATTGTATACTAAATATCTCAACACACTGCTGTCAACTGAACCCGCAACAATAACGATATCAACACATCGTGCAGGCAGCAAAAACCACTAAATTACTATCTTTGTTGTTGTTGAACGTTCATTGACTTTAACTCGAACGGTGTCCATATAGCTGTACTACTATTAGCAGTTGCAACACACATCTAGGTGGCATAGGTGGCAAACACCGATAGGTCAGTGGTGAGAAACAGACGTAGTGGCTGGGTTTTAATTGCGAAGGCTAATGCCACTAATGGACGGGTCTTGAAAAGAGAGTCTGCCATACGAGACTACGACCTCCAGCATGAGAATGGAAGTGGGAGCAGTCACAGCAACCTTCCGATGGTTAGAAGAGACTGTTGCAACACATATTGTATTCATTGCGGACTCACGGTGTATGTTTAATAAGGTGGAGAAAGAAATGCTTTATGTAGAATGGCTTGCCTCGCTTCAGAGGTCACAGATTGTGAGAACTGAATGGATTTTCTGCGCTGGTCATGCGTGAATGCAGAGGAATGAACAGGCCGATAGGCTGGCAGGGAATGTGCCTCTAGGTGGTAGATTACCTATGAACAAGGGAAAGGTGGTCGGGCCAAGTGGAACCAGGTGGAGACAGCGGTGGGACAGACTGAGAACCCGTATGTGAAGAGAATGATATGGCGGGGGAACTGCAGGGAGTCCGAACAAATCTCAAAGCTGAGAGGGAAGACCAGGAGAACTTGGCTGGCTGTTGAATGCGGGGAAGGAGCGCGCGTGGGGAGGAGCGCGCATGGGAATGTCCTAAGTGCAGTGATGTCGGTTCTTAGCTCAACTCAACTCAATAATCAGTTTCTACAACTAGTGAGTGCACCTGACTGATTTTCTTTTTTGCGTGGGGGTTAGTAATTTTCCCTATTACCAGTGTCCCTCGCCGATTGGCAAACCCTTCTCCGACTTCAGAGATATTTTAATTCGCGTCCCCAAGTCAAGGACGAGAAGTCAACATTTACGCCCAACCGCTCGGTGTGTGGACTGAAGCCACTACGCATCTCAACACACTGCTGATAACAGAATGCGCAACAACTCAACACACTGTGCTGATAACAGACCGCACCAAATACCATCTCAACACACAGTGCTGATAACAGACCGCACCAAATACCATCTCAACACAGTGTGCTGATAACAGAACGCACTAAACAACCATCTCAACACATAGTGTTTATAACAGAACGCACTAAACAACCAACTTAATACACTCTCGTGTGTCCATCTTACTATGGTAAATAGACTTGCATGTTCCAACGACCCCCAAGCACTGTCTACTGGCAAGGTCTCTCCCATGTCGGACAGGCCCAGAGATAGCTACCAGATGCAGAGATACACAAACCTGCTGCCTTGTGGGTAGACGGGAGACAATCAAGGGATAAGAAGAGCAAACACGAAAAGCATGCTTGTCGAAGTCGGGTATACTGAGCTATAGGTTTGACGAAACAATACAGCGCAGTTTATGGTGTCACAGCTCAACACACCATGTAGATAACAGAAAGCACTAAATAATGATCTGAACACACCAGTAGCTAACACAACAGACCGTGTAGATATAATAGAACGCATAAAATAACGATTTCAACACATCGTACAGGTAACAAAACACACTAAACGATTCCAACGCACTGCAAGTAACAGAACACACTAAAGAAGACAATAAAAATAAGCCCACTTGTGTGCAAAAGCAGCGTTAAAAATCGTAGGCTATCTTTAAATTTACTAATAAAAACATCGCCGCAAGACAGATACAATTACTTCAACAGCGTGGCTAATTGAACTACGACGCCAACCGCTGAAGCTAATTACAAATTCAACGAATGACGGCATCCCAGTTTTGTAATAGACAAATGTCTGTAGTTTGTAGGAAATCACATTCTCCACAATACAGGTTGAGATTGAGGGGTGCAAATACATTAATCTCGGTGCCACCTTGCAGTTTGATAGACGATTTTTTTTGTAAAATGGAGTTATACCTCTCCATAGCAAAAAGCGTGGGCTGAATTTTGAGACTGTTGCCCGTGCAGCATGATCCCGCTCTCGGCCTGCCTAGTTTATTCCAGAGGAAAGGTAACACAATACATCTGAAACAAGACACACCGCAGAAGCTGCCGGATCAGCAGAGCCCCTAAAATGTTAACTTCTCGTCCTTGAATTGAGGATATAAATTACCCCAGAAGTCGGAGTGGGTTCGCCTGAAGACGAGGGGCACTGGTAATAAGGAAAGCTAACCCACACGCATAATCAGTCCAATGCACTATAATGAACTTCACTTGAAATCAAAGCGAGCCATTGAACACAAAAACACCCCCCCCCCCCCCCCAAAAAAAAAAGTAATTAGGGGATGCTACTCCTCATGCCCTTGTCAGTTTAAAAAAAAAATCTACGAAATGATTAAGCATTAAGTCAAGTCAATAAATTCAAAATTTATCGCGAGTCGCGGTTCCAATTTCTCGGCAAAGGTCACCCCATAATGCTCCGTTCCCGGGCGAGTGAATATGACACCAAAATACTCTTCACTGTCCCATGTGAAAAGTGGAACAGACAGCAGTCCCGACAAACCAACCGCATGCACACGCAAACATGCACAAGGCCGCCGCCAGAATGCCAGCACAACAATCCGCCACTAGAATTACAGTTCATCGTCGATGGAAGTGGCAGTCAGTACAAATCCAGCAGTTGCACACACATTACTGCATAAGGGAAAAGCCAGCTGATTCAGCAACCGTCCGGCCGGCAGCCATTTTTATAGAACATGCAGATATTGGAATGTGGACGAACAAATTAGGAAGAGCTTGAAAGCAACGGAGATGTGATTGCTGAAACGTAGCCGCCAAAGTAGCTAACAGCGATTGGAAAACGCTAATAAGAGTAGAATGTTACACATTCACATACTATTATGAGAAAGATACTACAAGGGGGCTTCACATGAAAACCTTAAAAATGTGATATAAATTACAATAACCATGCCATTGTTTTGTAACCTGTCAATATTGATGTTAAGGATGTCAAGAGTATTAAGCACGTGACATCACGGTGCAGACGAACACGGTGACGTCGTAATGACAGTTTAAAGATGGGCATCTCACTGTTGACATGCACCAAAGAGGAGCAGCGTTCTGTTATCCATTTTTTTTATAAGTGAAGGGGTGAAACCTGTAGAAATTCATTGGTGAATGAAGGTCCAGTATGGTGATGCAAGCCTGTCAGTCCAGCAAGTGTATGAGTGGAATATGAAGTTTCAAAACGGCGTGACTTCTGTGACAGATTGTTCATGATCGGGTCAGGCACACCGAGTAGTGAACCCCAGATACATTTTTCTACAGGAATTCAAGCACTTTATTGGCGCTAGGGGGCTTGCATTGAACACAGAGACTACAACGAAAAATGATACGTGTTTTTTTTTTTTAAATTACTTTTTCAGAGTATACTCTCTCTCTCTCTCTCTCTCTCTCTCTCTCTCTCTCTCTCTCTCTCTCTCACACACACACACACACACACACACACAAAGGTTTCATTTGAAGCCCCTTTTGTATACCGTCGCATATCGTGACTATACAATGACGACTGCCTTGTCATGATGGGAAGAGGCCGGATGTGTGGATTAAGATATCCATAATGTTATCGGGGTGACGTTCTACATAGGCCAAGCCACTGGATGATGATGTGGGTAATCAAATGTCTGTATTACCCTCTCGTAGTATTTTGGTGGGGGTTGCGAATGCAATTCGTAATTCCACATGCCGAGTTCCAAACACAGCTGCAGACGATTTGGAAGCAGACCACCTCGCGTTGGTACCCATACAAAGGTATGAGTGCCGGTCGTACATAAATCAATGGCACCGATCGTTCAGAAATCAATGGCACTGGTTGTACAGAAATCAATGGCACCGGTCGTTCAGAAATCAATGGCACTGGTTGTACACAAATCAATGGCACTGGTCGTACAGAAATCAATGGCACCGGTCGTTCAGAAATCAATGGCAAACTGCTGAACCAAGAAATCACAAACAGTATTTGAGAATCATTCTTCTTGTCTGGATTCTTAGCATTCTACAGAGCCCGTCTGTGGCCTGGGTGTTGGTGAAGCGTATTGCTACAACCTCGATACACTGAGTCTAGGGTCCCGAAATGAGCCGCCGGCGATCTGAAAGCATGTTGCTTACGTTGGTTTCAACCGTATAAGGCGTCGGCCGTTCAGAAATCAGTACCGAACGTTAAAAATAATGCATGGTAAATCAGAAACCACCAAAAAGATGGGGATGCTTGCAAGGTCCAGTAAAGGAGATGCAACTAACGTTTAATAGAGAAATTACATGGCTGTACCTCCAGTGTCTTTCTACTGTCCTTACTCTGTGCCTATGATTCACAGACAACTCATATCCTGACTGCAGCAGGATATTACAGTATATAGTGGCAAAAATGTATTTAAAGATCCAGAGGACACACAATAAAAACAAACAGATATGCATATCTAACTAGGGTCCCAACCCACGTAAAAAGAATAATTAACGCAGGGGGAAATAGGCAAAAATAATGTAATAATACAATACAAACGACGACAAATATCAGTGAAATAAGTAAGGAAGAAAGAAACACACAAACTTTCCGACATTTCTGTAGCCCCTACCTTTGTTAAGTACATTAATTATGTTAATTTCATATTAATGTTCTTATATCTATGTTTGTTTTGTACGTAACAAAGGCGTGTTTTAATCTTATTTACTTCACTGATATTTTGTCTTAGTTTTATTATAAGAATATATTATTACATTATTGTCACCTATTTCCTCCCACATAATTATTTTGTTTCCATGGACTGAAGCCCTAGTCAGGTTTGGATATGTATGTATTCGTATTGTGTGTTCTCAGTATATAACACTACAGTTCTGTTTCAATATATATTACGTTTCACCAGCGGATTTATCCCAATATCTCGCACTCCGATGTCACACTGAAGTCAACACCGAAATCAACCTGGAGTCGACACTGAAGTCAACATGGAGTCAAGACTGAAGTCATGAATGAAGCCACACTGAAGTCAACATGGAGTCAAGACTGAAGTCATGAATGAAGCCACACTGAAGTCAAGAATGAAGTCACACTGAAGTCAACCTGGAGTCAAGAATGAAGCCACACTGAGGTTAACCTGGAGTCAAGATTTAAGTCACAATGAAGTCGACACTGAAGTCAACCTGGAGTCAACACTGAAGTCATGAATGAAGCCACACTGAAGTCAACCTGGAGTCAAGAATGAAGCCACACTGAGGTTAACCTGGAGTCAAGATTTAAGTTACAATGAAGTCGACACTGAAGTCAACCTGGAGTCGACACTGAAGTCATGAATGAAGCCACACTGAAGTCAACCTGGAGTCAAGAATGACGTCACACCGAAGTCAACACTTGAGTCACAATGAAGTCGACAGTGAAGTCCACAAGAAGTCAACACTGGAAGTCACACTGAAGTCCACCTGGAGTGACAACCAAGTCAACAATAAAGTCAACAATGAAGTCACAATGAAAACAAAACTGAAGTCAACAATCCAGCTGACGGTGAAATCACGTTGTTGACATGAGCATACCAGACGTGTTGCAATCCTAAGCTGATGTGTCTCTGGCGGTAAGCCTACAGTGGAACGATCTCTGCACGAACATGATTATTCTTAGCACATCTCCTGTGCATATACAGGGTGTATTTTTATTGACTGCAGCGTTTGACAATATTGCCGGTCCAAATTTTGTATTTACCTGTTATGTTGCATGAACTTTACAGAGGGTGAATACAAAACTTGAACCGGAATATTTTCAAAACACTGCAGTCATTAAAATTACACCCTATATATAGATCACTTTTATACTGTTTACAGAGGTTCCGTTGCCTGAAATGACAAGAGCGCTTGTTCTTACACTTTCTGTGCGCTGATGGCGATGCAACGGGTTCATTCCCTAAACAAGTCAATTGTACTTAAACGGCGCCTAAAATTATCTTTAAAAAAATCATCCGGGGGTTGATAGCAGCGTCCGGCTAATGTACATACAACATATTTAATGCTGTTTACAGACCAACTGACACTAGAAGTTAGTTAGCTGCATATCCTTTACAGGACGGCGCCTTCAACACCAGCATTTTATGCCGTTGTGATCTCTTGGCAAATTTACATTCACTAGATGGGGATATGGTCAAAATCAAACCGGCCATCTTTACTTTCCAGATAATTTCTTGGTACTTTTAGATTGGGTCGACTCTGGGAGGGCAGGTGTGTGTGTGTTTTTTTTTAAAAATAATCCCCGCTCCCAGGAGGATTCGATCACATGACCACCAGCTTGCTACCGCGGCTCCCTGGAGTGACGTGCAATTAAAAACCCGGTAGACGGAACCTGTTGAGGGCATGTGAAGCGTTAGGGGCCTCACATTTTATAGGGCTGGGTGTATGGAGGAATAAGTAGCCAGTTCGTTCCTCCCACAGCGAACGTTGTGAGTTTATTACCTCGAACCCTCGTGCTGCCGTGCTAATTAAATTGCCGGTGAAACGTCCTAATCATTACACCAAAGTGCTTGCCGTATACCAAAAAAAAATAACTTCACGAGAGCAAATGTATTGCATGCTTGAAAGGACAAAGTGGGCAGAGTTGGTTAAATAACTGACCTGGGGAATGTACAACAGCAGGTCACGGGAAGATCCTATGGTACCTCCAACAAGCTCAAGGACGTTGCGTTTTTTCCATTGAAGTCTTCATTGTATAGTTTATCCTACAGAAGAATCTTGAGAGCATCGTGCGCGGGTAAAAAGAGTAATGAATCTCGAGGGAAGTTAACTAACAAAGAGAACTCGTTACTGGCATCTGAAGAGGGCAGTCTACATTCTTCGGGCATGTCATGAGGAGGAGAAAATCAGGAGTATGTCGACAAAACAGGATAGTTGGAGGGGAAGAGAGGCAAGGATAAGATGCTGGGCAGCTTGACATCGTGGCATGGAGTAACATATGTTTCATAAATGACTGGCAATACACGAGACAGAAGTCTGTGGATAGACATGATCACCAACGCCACACGGCATGGACTATAAGAAGATTGACAATACATGAGACAGAAGGCTGTGGACAGACATGATCACCAACGCCACACGGCATGGACTATAAGAAGATTGACAATACATGAGACAGAAGGCTGTGGACAGACATGATCACCAACGCCACACGGCATGGACTATAAGAAGATTGACAATACATGAGACAGAAAGCTGTGAGCAGACATGATCACCAACGCCACACGGCATGGACTATAAGAAGATTGACAATACATGAGACAGAAAGCTGTGAGCAGACATGATCACCAACGCCACACGGCATGGACTATAAGAAGACTGGCAGTACACGAGACAGAAGGCTGTGGACAGACATGATCACCAACGCCACACGGCATGGACTATGAGAAGATTGGCAGTACACGAGACAGAAGGTTGTAGAGACACGATCACCAACGCCACGATTATTCTTTACATCGCGATTCTGAATGATCAGAGCATGGATTATAAATGTAGCATACTGCTGCAGTTCTGCGATGTCTTATTAACAGTTTCACCATTTCTGGTGTGTGTCGGCAGTTGTTTCTCTTTTCTTACTAGTTATTTGCATTTCCTTTAAAGGACGTAGCAGTCAACCCCAACATTTTTTGGCTGTTTGTGATTCCTGGGTAAGTTTACGTTCAGTAGTTTGCCATTATTTTCTAAACGACCAGCACTTGTATGTAAATCAATGCAAGACGGCCTGCTTCCAAATCGCCCACAGCTATGTTTGGAACGCGATATGAAGCTGCATTTGTATCACCTTCACTACAGATCCGGCCAGCCTACCTACTATGCTGAGGAAAAAAGGTCACTTGCCAAATCGGTCACCATGTAGTAAACAAAGCAAGGTTTGTATTTAAACCCAAGGCTCGAACATACGTTACATTGACATGTCAGGCGGAATGACACCGGGGATAACAGCTACTCATAATAATTCACATACGATTAAAAGTTAACTGTTTCTACCCGGTTGTCACTTACAGATGGTAAGCTTCTAAGTAACATCTTAGGGTGAATTAACGTCCGGGACAGAAGTTAAAAGTAACAACTAAGTCAGAGTGAATTAAAACACCCGCGACAGTAGTTAAAAGTAACAACTAAGACATAATTCTTCCCCCCCCCCTCCACCGGTTACCATGGCCCTAAAGGAAGGCAAAGAATACCCACACTGCAACCTGTCAGGCATGTCTGAGAAGCAACACAGGAGCATAACGCCCGAGTGTTACCGTGACCTTTAACTGATTCAGTACCAACCAAAAAGCAGGTTTGTACAAAATAAAAAGTAGGTTTGCACGAAACAAAAGAGGATGATGGAAAATGGAAGTAGTGCTGTATCACAGTTATGACTTAAAATATGTCGATATGGTAGCAGAATTATAATGCATTGACAACATTTCAGAGATATATAAGTTCATGGCAGATACGGTAAGTCGCTGAAGACGATTAATTATCCCATGGCACTCGGGAAGCAAAGAATATTAACATACTGTAACCTATCATACGTGTCATGAGAGGCAACGAAGGGGGGTTAGGCATAGGGCTGGCTTCCTCATCCCGTAGAAAAATTTAGCCCCAGCATCCAACCAATCATGAACAAATCCAAAACTAGAAGGGCATGGGGTGAGTTGGTTGAGGGCATTATGTCTCAATGGGGGTTAGAGGTCATGGAGCAAGAAGAAAGAAGGCATAATGAATGAACGTTTGGGGCAGAACTTAAAGCAACAATTAAGTTACAATAAATTAAAGAGTTAAAGCAACAACTTAGAATAAATCAACGTCTTGACCAGAAGTTAAAGTAACAACTTAGAATGAATTAACATCAGGGATAGAAGTTAAAGTAACAACTTAGAATGAATTAACGTCTGGGCCAGAAGTTAAAGTAACAACTTAGAAAATATTAACGCCAAGGGTAGAAGTTAAAGTAACAACTTAGAATGAATTAACGCCTTGGCCAGAAGTTAAAAGTAACAACATAGAAAGAATTAACGTCAGGGGTAGAAGTTAAAGTAACAACTTAGAATGAATTAACGTCTTGGTCAGAAGTTAAAGAAATAACTAAGAATGATTTAACGTCATGGGTAGAAGTTAAAGTAACAACTTAGAATAAATTAACGTCTTGGACAGAAGTTAAAGTAACAACATAGAATGAGTTAACGTCTGATGCAGAAGTTGAAGTAACAACTTAGCATGGATTAACGTCAGGGACAGAAGTTAAAGTAACAACTAGGACAGAATGAACTAACGTCTGGGTAAAAGTTAAAGTAACAAATTAGAATGACTTAAAAGTCTGGGGCAGAAGTTCAAGTAACACAAGGACGGAATGTGTTAATACAATAACTGACTGGGGAAAAGAAACCAAAACCAAGCAGACAGCCTATTTACTAAACCCTAGGACAGTACAATTAATCACTGCTACACGCTAATGTCCTCAAATACAGGGCGTAGATAGGCTGGTGTGTCCCGCAGGTAACATGGAATACAGATGATACTGTAATCACATGCTCTTCTTGTGACAGCGACGTGTACAGTACACGCTTCAGCCCGCGGCTAGTTGCGGCCCGTCAACGTGTTCATGCTGCGGATGGGTACCTCTTTCTCTGTCAAAGACAGACAGAGACAGACAGAGACGCAGACAGACAGAGACGCAGACAGACAGCGACAGACAGATAGAGAGAGAAAGAGACAGACATAGATAGACAGAGGCGGGCAGAGAGACATGAATACAGAGAGAGAGAGAGAGAGAGAGAGAGAGTTAGAGAGAGAGAGAGTTAGAGAGAGAGACAGAGAGAGAAGAAGAGAGAGACAGAGAGAGAGAGAGAGAACACATAAACAAGTATCCGTGTGCTAAGTAAGCAGGCATAGTGCAGAATGCGGCTTAGGTATTAACATCCAAAACACGAAAACTATGATAATTAATAGTGGATAGGAAAGGTCATCAATGAACATCACAGTAAACGGGGAGATACTAGTACAAGTAACAAGTTTCTCTTATCTTGGACATATAATAAATAAAAGATGATGGCAGAAGTGAAATAGAAATCAAAAAGAGAATAGGAATGGTCAAAAATGCTTTCAGCAGCATGAAATTAGTATTAACATCTAGAGAGATTAACAGCGCATTACAAATGAGAATTGCCAAATGCTACGTATATTCAACGTTACTGTATTGCGCGGAAGCCTGGACATTGAACAAGCAACTAGAAAGTCGAATAGATGACCTGGAGATGTGAATATACAGAAGAATATGTCGCATCTCATGGAAAACAAATACAACCAAATGCAGAGGTTCTAGAAAAACTGGGAATGAAGTGAGAGTTGGTGAAAGAAATAAAGAGGGGGTAAGTTAAATATTTCGGCCACATTAAAAGACATGATACTATCATAAAAAACATAATGGAGGGCAGCATTTGAGGACAAGCGAGCAAGAGGTAGACAACGATACAAGTGGGAAGATACCATCAAGAGATGGAAGAACATCAGCCTGACAGAATGTACAGTCAGGGTGAGAGACAGTGTTGGAGATCCATTGCAGCCAACCTTCATTGTGGAGACGGCACCTGATTGATTGATTGCGCCATGAATGAATCACCAAAAAAAAAAAAAAACCCAGAAGTAAACTAGACGGAAGGCGATCTCCATCACAAGTAATAAAATGAACGTTTACGGCTAAAGCCTTCGTCAGTACAGAAAAAAACAAACACAAACCAACACAATACTACATGAAAAAATAAATACGTATAAACTAAGACTGTCTAAAAGTTACTGTTATGAACGTGATCATTATAAGTAAAGCCAAGCCCGTTAGCCGCGCTGACTTTGGTCCAGATACTCCAAACCACAACGGGCCATATCAAACCACTCGATTTTATTCCAGGCCATAAAACTGGCAAAGCAACGCCAAGCTGGCAGTCAGCTTGTATCGAGTATTAGATGTACAAGTGACTAAATTGCGTTCACCTATGACCTTCTGGTGTAACACATCGTGTGTTCTTTCACAGTTACCACTGTACAGAGAGACTAAAGGTACAGAAGCTGTTACACGGCTATGCTTGAATCAGGTAAACTCCGACATGCTTGCCGACGACACACCCGGGGTGTATTTGTAACTAGGGCAATAATATCAGAAGGAAACAACATATATGGCGGAAGCTGTCTTCGGGTGGTCATGGTAGCAAGGATAACGACATGTCTGTAGAGATGGAGAAACCAGACTGAGGGTAAAATCCGGAAATGTCCGTCATTAGAAGAAGGTTTTCTATCCGCTAGGTCTAGACTTCTCCAGGGCCTCGGTTACAGCCTTTTTTTAAAAAAAAAAATCCTTGTTTTAAAATAAAAAAAACGTAGTTGTATTAAGGTCCTGCTATTTTTGCGTGCTGATGAAGGTTTTCTAGCTAGGTAACCGATCTCCCTATACATGAGATCAGGAGGACGAGTGACATCATTAGATATCAAAGGGGCATGTCCTTTGAAAAATGTCCAGTCCTGTGATGACATCGAACCCGCTATCTTCTGAACCCGAGGCAGGATTCAGGAACCGTACCCTCCCAGTTACGCCGTACCCCGTTACGCAAACAATGGCCAGGCAGTGTGTGGTCTGGCGTTTTATTTGACCTCCTATAAATAAAGCCCTTTGTTTTATCGGATACCAGGACATGCGTTTCTTGAAGTGTAACGCAAGCATCTTGTCTCTACTCGGCTACGCACACCTAACTGTTGGAAATCCATCCATTAGTCACAATCTTCACTTCGAATGACGGCAGGTACTGAGAGCAACGCATGGAAAAAGTCGGCAAATGTAGATACTTCTCTCTTACAGATTTAATGGATGTAATTCCCGGGGCATGCTGGAGTCTGGGGCATGTTGGAGTGTACAGCATCCTGGAGTGTGGAGACATGCTAGAGTGTGGGACGTGCTGGAGTGTGGGACGTGCTGGGGTGTGGGGAATCCTGGAGTGTGGGGACATGCTGGAATGTGGGGACAGAGCTCTTCGCCACACAGCCGGCTATTTTGTATGGTGCACTTGTTAAACATGGACTTCTTTAATATCGCTCAGACTCCAGTCACTCCACGGACCATATGTGTTATCCAAACCTGCTGATTAAGCGAAGATAGCATAACTTTGTTTTTTCGTATAGTATACATAGCTTGTTTCCAGAGCGTTGCTGAAATTTATAGTAAGCTAGTGATAATGTCATGATCGCTCTCTAGCGTGGTTTCGACGTCTACGTTCGGACAAGACCGACCATCTATGCCTCCATGCAGTCTGGCCTACAAAATGTGATGGACCTCTAGCATCAAAGACGCTTAGCTGGTACTTGCTTGGGAACGTGTTATTATTATATCTTTGTATATAAAAGAGAATGTTTGTTTGTGTCTTTGTTTGTGTGTCCTTTATGCGTTCCCGAACGGTCCATCCGATTGAAATGACATTTTCTACAGATGTTGTTCTCACTCCCGCGGATACAACTGACATAGTTTGTTAGTTTAAAAACAAGTTTTTTACGTAATAAAACAACATTAAAAGGAAAGACGTCTAATTAAGGGAACTTAACAACAAAAGTTATATCAAGGGACATTACTTTTAGTAACATTGCTATATTATGTAATTTAAATAATTGTATTTTTCTTAAAGGTTTATAAAATGTTTAACTTACAGTCATGTCCATTATAAACAAAGTGATAAAAACTTTAAGGCACCTTCAAAGTTTTCATAAAAATAATGGATTTATTTTAGATACGTAAAATTTGTATAACTCATTATTTTATTAAAAATGTTTTATTCTTCTATTACTACACTAAATAATGTAATTTTTTTTTTGGAGAGAAAGTTAGTTGCATATCCTTTGAATTACGCGCAGTCAACCCAGCATTTATTGGGTGTTACGTTCAGTAGATTCAGGTTGCCCGTTTTAGGTAGTTCTCTTCCAATATTTTGGCAATATATCATATTTCCATATCTTTTACTATCTTCTACTATTCTACTATATATATAAAAGAGAATGTTTATTTCTTTGTGTGTCCTTTATGAGTTCCCAAGCGGTCCATCCGATTGAGATGAAATTTTGTACAGATGTTGTTCTCACTCCCGCGGAAGCGGGAACGGGAGCATCAGAAACAGACGAGCAACGGGAACAGGAGCATCAGAAACAGACGAACAACGGGAACGGGAGCAGGGGCCGAACGTTTATGAGACGCTCTCCGCCAGGGGCTGGGCAAAGCCGGGCCGGGTCGTCTAGTTTTGCACATATTTTCCTAGATTCTTAACACATTCAGTGCTAAACAAAATGTAGGCTTGGGCCAAACAAACATGGATGGCACAATATGGGAAGTGGGGATGTGTTAGAGTTATGACCTAAAAGTTGTGAATATGGTTGCAGACGGTTGCAGACATGTTGCATTACAACAGCTGTGACAACATTTCAGCGATACATAAGCTCATGGCAGATACGGGAAATCGCTTAAGACACGATTAATCATCCCATGACACTTAATCAGTTAACTGGTCCAAGGTAGTCGCGTCAGCGGAGACCACACATAAACCATTCTTGCAATGTGTGCAGCAATTTCTGTTCAGCTTCCCAGCCTGAACTGACAAACAGAATGCCAAGTTACGCACCATTTACTGAAACTTGGAATAAAATTAACAGCCGTAGTTAAAAGTAGCAGGCCCAAATAGCAGGCCGAGTGTACATCAGAATCCCAAGTGTTATATTTGGCGGCCAAAGCACTAGATCTTACTACATGCACTCATAATACTCTGAGGATGTACTACTCATTTACTCCTGGTCTAGGCTGTTGTTGTTTGAGATATATCTGGACTCTTTAACTCCTTCAGTCTAAGACAGGTGATTCTTTAAATCGTCATATATTACGTCTTCTTCTTCTCTGTCCGCTTATTAGGGCATAATCCTCAACCACCTTACGCCAAGCTTTAGTTATCTCCTGCAACTCGTTACAACTCCTTCCCATATAGTTCATCTGTCTTCAATTCTCTTCTCGTTTTTTTTTTGTCTCCCACTATTGCGTTCGTCTTGTCGGTGTCAGAAAGGCGAGTATCTAGTTATACTACCCTCAGGTTATCTCAGTGTGTGCCCTGTCCAATGTCCGCGTCGGTTCCTCACCTCTTGCTCCACTGGAACTTATTTAGTTCTCTCCATGAGCTCTGCATTGGTGATTATTTGATTCCCTCATACCATTGTAGTCATACTATACAGCGCAGGCACCAATAAATGAATGTTTACAGCAACACTTGCTACTTTAAAGTATTCAATGGTTATCTGTAGGAGTTAAAATAAAACAAAAAGATAGCGGTCTCAAGGAACTGCAGTAACAATCAGTATAGCACAGTTGAGTTGAGTTGAGCTAAGAACCGACATTACTGCACTTCGGACATTCCCATACGCGCGCCATCAACAGCCACGAAAAGTCATATAACTAATGGTTCCCACCGCTAGTATCTGATTGAAAGTTATCCTGGTCTTCCCTCTCAGTTTTCAGATTCTCCAAGAACCCCAGCCGATCCCCCGGCATATCATTCTCTCCACACAGGGGTTCTCAATCTATTCCCCCGCCTTCTCCACCTGGTCCCACAGGCGCTCGACCACCATAATCTAACATCAAGAGGTGCACTATCAACCTGTTCATTCCCCCGCACTTCCGTATGGCCAGGGCAAAAAATCCATACAATTCTCACAATATGTGACCTCTGAAGCGAGGATAGCCATTCCACACGAACCATTCCTTTCTCCGCTTTACTAAGCAAAATCCTCGAGTCCGTAATGAATGCAATGTGTGTTGCAGTGATCTCCTCTAACCAACGGAATGCGTCCACCTCCATTCACAAGCTTAATCGGTATATCATGAGTTAATGTAACCAAATGCGACAGAGAGGTTTAAGAAAAACGAGCAATGGGTAACTAAAATCATACATGAGCTACGTGATACTGACTTTAGCTCAATTTTTAAAATTTGAATCTGTTTGGTGCGGATTGAACCCATGACTACAGGGTTAAACTGAGTTGAGTCAAGAACTGGTATCACAGCACGGGACATTCCCATACGTGCTCCGTCATCTTCAACAGCCAGCGAACAGACCCTATACTAATGATATCAGTTGCAAGCTGATTATACGTCCGTTGAGCCTCTGAGTACTTTGCGTCGGTCAGATCTTCTGGTCACTCCCTGCAGCACCATTCCCTCAATACAATAATGATCTTCCACACTACACACTTCTTCTGATCTTCATGATCTTCTTACAATTTGATCTTCCACACTATACACATGATCCCAAAGTACCCCGACCACATCCGCCGTATCGTGCACCAATACTCCACCCAGCGGTGCAGACCCAGCCAATCTGTCCACCTGCTCGCTTCCCCAACATACCAGCACGTCCTGGGGAAAAGATCCAACGGGTATTCCCTATCTTTGATGTTTTAATTGCACGAGGCGCGCCTGTCTTCGCCTGTCTCAGAATGATGCTCTGTGAGTCCGTTACAACAGTGTCTCATCACGCGTCTCCTACTGTCACCTGACGTCAAACTAAGGCTCCGAAGGATCCTGTTCTAGGTAGGACACGCAAACAACTCGCCAAAAACACAAGATGAAACAGATGAAGGGGCGTGTACAAGCCATCGATTTATCGAACGCTAGCCCCGATATGTGGGCTACATTTCAGTGTTGGCACACACCAGTCGTGACCCGGAAACACTGTCCCCTGTGTTTTATGACCTGGTGTTTATATTGTGGAGAGGGCGAGGGGAATTGAGCAGCTGTTTACTTAATCACGGGTCATCTACAATTAAAGCATCACCAGCAGTCACAGCGAATTCTCAACGAAAGGAAACTACAACCTGAGAGAGAGCGAGAGAGAGAGAGAGAGAGAGAGAGAGAGAGAGAGAGAGAGAGAGAGAGAGAGAGAGAGAGAGAGAGAGAGAGAGAGAGAGAGAGAGAGAGAGATGGGGCGTGAAGAGGGAGAAGGCGAGAGAGAGAGATGGGGCGTGAAGAGGGGGAAGGGAGAGAGAAAGGGAGAGAGAGAGAGAGAGAGAGAGAGAGAGAGAGAGAGAGAGAAAGGGGAGGGAAGGTAGAGAGGACTGTCAGCCAACCAGCCAGGGTGTCTTTTCTCTAAACAGATTCTTCTTCTTTTTCTGCGTTCGTCCGGAATGTTGTTTTAGACATAATTGTGTTGTGTCTGTTTACAGCAGAGCTGCTATATTTGAACCTTTTTGCCGACACATCCGACTTCCGCAGGCACGTATTAGCCGGGTTACCTTCCCGGGAGTTTCGTAAGACGTTTGACTCTCACTGCTGTGGTGTTATCCCCATCTCAGCAAGCCCATTAGCAACAGCCGAAGACATCCGGTCAGCCCTCAAGGGAAGGCAGGGGCAGACCATGGGCATTCCCCGCCATCCAAGGAGGCTTCCATAATTGCAGAGCCGACACATAGCGCTCTGGTACTGGGCTCACCCAAGGAATCGTCACGTCCTGCACATGGCTTCTAAGCGTCACTTCCGTAGTTTGAGTCTTAAAACAGATTCTATTAAGATAACGGGGTATATTCACACGGCCTGCTTTGCTTGGCTTAATAGCTGTGCCAGGATGGCGTCTTAAGGGCTACCCTATCCAACTGCAGTGAGATTTTAAGATGCGCAACTGGCACACATAATCACCAGTTTTTCGCCCTTATCTGAGATAAACCTTGCAACTGACCTCACATCCCAAGAAACCAGGTAAATTGTGATATCATATTAGTAACAGAAAGTTACAGAAGACATG
The DNA here is from genome assembly GCA_014155875.1 of Cepaea nemoralis. NCBI lineage: Eukaryota > Metazoa > Mollusca > Gastropoda > Stylommatophora > Helicidae > Cepaea > Cepaea nemoralis. The sequence goes on from JACEFZ010015436.1 coordinate 28,168, forward strand.
TAAGATCGTTGCTGTGAGCGAGCACAACATGCAACAAACATTCATACACCGGTTGGAAACTGCTCCCCCCACCCCCTTTTTTTTTGCGCTGCATCGCTTTAACTCAAGCGTAGGCCGCGCCAACTACTTCTAGTAGCACTGGACTGAATCTTGCGTGTGGCTTAGCTTTCCCTATTACCAGTGTCCCTCGCCAGCTGGTGGTCCCACTCCGACTTCAGAGGTACTTGTAATTCTCGTTCCCAAGTCTAGGACGTGAACCAGTGTAGGGGTTGAACGCGCTACTCCGCATCAGTACACCGAATGGTTAAGAACGAGCACATTAATATTCTCGCCCATGTTGACCTCATTCCTGGACTGTTTGGATTTTCCCGCCACACCAAAATTTCCCTGATTTCGTACCACGCGACAAAATACCAACAAGAGTGTTGAAGTGCTCTATAGAACCTGTACTTGTGTGTGGATGTGAAAGGTGAACAATAAGCAGACAAGCTGAAAAACATCTACTAATGACAGTGGAAATGTGGTTTATGCGGAGAATGCAAAGAATACAATGGACAGACAGAAAAACTAATGAGCAAGCAATACAAGAGGTAAATGAAAACCGTAAACTGGATAAAGACATTAGGACGTAGGCAGTCAAATTGTTTTCGGCACCTAATGAGAAAAAATATACTGGAGAACTTGGTGACAACTGGCAAGACTGAGGGGGGAAAAGAACAAGGGGAAGGCAGAGAAGTAAATATCTGGATGCCTTGACCACGTGGCATGGTCGGGACGAGAACGCGGAGCTGATCCACGACTGGTGATCGAGTGAGATGGCGAAAGATGACCGCCTACGCTCACCGGCATGGCACAGGATGGTGATGAAGTTTCCCTCACGCGGCACTCGTGTAGAGGTCCTGGGTTACAATATATGGTCGAGGATGAACAGGTTATGACACGTCGCTGGCGATCCTCTTTCCCTTCCCAGTAACGGAGTGCGTAAGCGGAACGGTCATGCAATTGCTTCGGGTGAACTCATTTAGCCATTATCATGCATAGAGAGTATTTTTAATGACTGTGCAGTGTTTGAAAAATATTGCCGGACCAAGTTTTGTATTCACTCTCTGTAAAGTTCATGCAACATAATAGGTAAATACTAAACTTGGACTGGCAATATTTTCAAACACTGCACACTCATTAAAAATACACCCTGTACCATGGCCACGCTGGTGAGTTGAGTTAACTAGTTCAGTGCCGAGAGACAATATACCGCTACATGTGACCTTCCATGTGCACAGAAGGACGATATATCGCCATACTAGGGTCATCGCATTATTTGTTCCGTTTCGCGGTATCTTCCGCAATTTTAATGTGCAGTGAAAGGAAATGTACATAATAATACCTGTTCATTTCATTGTGCAGCATGTTTATTCCAAACCTAACTTTTTTGTACCGAATCAGTCAACCGTTGACTTCTCGTGCAGAAAGCAATGGCAAACTACTGAACGTAAAATTGCCAAGAAACTCAACCTGAGGTTGATGGCAGCGTTCTGCAAACGACGTGCAACGTGTATGTGATGCCGATAAGCGCGGGCGATCATGATCCGCCACCTGACATGATCAGCACAGTCTCGGATTGTGCCATGTGCCATGTGGCTACGTCACCAAGGTACTGATATGACTATACCTTGTTCTTTATCCCCATTAAATTTGCCAGCTGTAGCTATGATTCCAAATGCATTTCCCTGCATAACATATCCAACAAGCCTGACTGTCTACGTCTGTCTAATTTCTCTGTTCAGTGCACCATTTTCAATGCTTTTTGAAGATATTTTTGCACACTTTAGAAGAGGGGTAGGAGGGGGAGGACGACGACGAAACGAAGAAGAAGGGGAGGAGGAGCAAGAAGAAGAAGAAGAAGAAGAAGAAGAAGAAGAAGAAGAAGAAGAAGAAGAAGAAGAAGAAGAAGAAGAAGAAACAGCAACACAAACAGAAGAAGAAGAAGAAGAAGAAGAAGAAGAAGAAGAAGAAGAAGAAGAAGAAGAAGAAGAAGAAGAAGAAGAAGAAACAAAAACAGAAGAAGAAGAAGAAGAAGAAGAAGAAGAAGAAGAAGAAGAAGAAGAAGAAGAAGAAGAAGAAGAAGAAGAAGAAGAAGAAGAAGAAGAAGAAACACAAAAACAGAAGAAGAAGAAGAAACAGCAACAAAAACAGAAGAAGAAGAAGAAGAAGAAGAAGAAGAAGAAGAAGAAGAAGAAGAAGAAGAAGAAGAAGAAGAAGAAGAAGAAGGGCAACAAAAACAGAAAAAAGCATAGAAGCAGTAAAGCAGTTCTCAAATACGTGTACCCAACACCGTACTGTTTGATCTGTCATTCAGAGCCATATAATATGAGGGTAGAAACATGATGTTTTGTGCACCCATCAAGAGAATACAAATGGCCACTTCGTGCAGTTTAATCGGTTTTTCCCCATGAGAATAAAGTGCACCTGTGCAGATCCTATTGCGGATCCCTTATAAAGACATGCAAATCCATGAACAAACGATCACAGGGAACATAGATCACAGTACACATAGATAACAATAAACAGTAATCACAGATCAGTAAAAACAGTTTACAATCACAGTTCACACTCAGCCTAACCCCTTGTCCATCAGTGGTTAATTATTGTTCTCTGCATTTTAATTGCGGTTCCAATTAGTTTGCGTGTTTCTAACCAGTTGATATCCCCAGGTGTCAAACGGTACAATTGGGAGGTGTAACAGAACCACTCACGGAATGTTTAACTACAATGGGGATATGTAAATAGAGAAGACGCAAAACTACAATGGGCAGCTGTAAAAGAACTGCAATGTAAACCAAAACAAGAAGAGAATGGGAAAGTCTAGAAAGGACAAAGTAAGCTGCAACAATGAGCACACGTTTAAACTGGAATTGAACAATTACATAAATAAACACACATAGTATTATTTCGCGCTCACAGAAGGAGAAGAAAGAAGTAGAGATTAGAAGACGCACTAAACAACATAAAATTTGAAAGCTATGATAGTTACCGACCGGGATCGAACCTGTCGCCTCCAAATGACGACGGCGCCTCGCTGCAGGAACAAGTGTACTTCGACGCACGACCAACTAGACACTCCAAAAAAAAGTGTCTTCATTGGTCGTGTCTATCATACACATGAACCAAACAACTATGGAATACGGACAGAATTCGTATCAAACCATTGAGATATCACCATAGGTCTCATAATTTATATTAAACCAGCATAGGTCAAATAACAAACACACAAACACATCGGACCGTAATGCTGTTGTCGAGTATATATGAACAAACATTTAAAGAAGAGAAATGATTGGTCGGTTCTAATGCTGTACACGTAAACACAAGAAATCAATGGGGAGAACCGTTGAGGCCACTAAGACAATTACATAAATAAACACACATAGTATTATTTGGCGCTCACAGAAGGCGAAGAAGGAAGTAGAGACTAGAAGACGCACTCATCATCATCAAGTGCCTTGCCGGCTGGCGTAGGCGTTCATGGCTCTCCACAGATCTCGGTCTTTGGTGTTCTGGATCAACTCTGCTGATGATATTCCTCCATGCCACCGTCTCAATCCGTCCAGCATCATTTCTCTTGGTCTGCCTCTGCCTCTCTTCCCCTCGATCTTTCAAGTTGTCACGATGTTCTCCAATGCCTCTCTTCTCATCACATGACAAAAGAAAGCTATTTGTCTCTTTCTTATTGTTGTATACAGTGTTCTAGTTTCATTAACCTCTTTCAGGCAATCGTTGTTAGTTACTCTGGCAGTCCAAGGAATTCGCAACATTCGTCTTAAAAACCACATCTCTGTTGCTTCTAAGTTCTTCCTAATTTGCTCATTTACATTCCAAGATTCACTGCCATACAGCAAAACTGGTTCTATATAGCATTTCAACACTCTCTTTCTTACATTCATAGACGTTTTAGACAACATAAAATTTGAAAGCTGTAATAGTTACCGACCGTGTTCGAACCTGTCGCCACCAAATGACGACGGCGCCTCGCTGCAGGAACAAGTGTATTTCGACGCACGACAACTAGAAGACACTCCTAGAAACTGTAATTGGAGAGAGAGAGAGAGAGAGAGAGAGAGAGAGAGAGAGAGAGAGAGAGAGAGAGAGAGAGAGAGAGAGGAGAGAGAGAGAGAGGGGTGGGAATCGAACTACTGAAACGTTAAAATTATGATAAGGTATTTAATTTTAAAAAAAGACAGGAAGACACACTTAGACAGACACTTAGACCAGACAGAAAGGCAGACAGACGGATACTTAGACAGACAGGACATATACAGACAGGCAGAACTTGAGCAGTCACAAATATAGACAGACAGATATACAGATAACCAGACATACGGAAAAGCCACATAGATAAACAGACAGCTATACTGAGAGACATACAAAAAGGAAAACATATACTTGAACAGACGCAAATATAGACGGACAAACACAGAGATAAAGAGATAGACAGACAGTTGGACAGACATTTGGACACACGGACACACAGACATTTGGACAAACAAGACACGCAAATAATCAGACAGACAGACTGACAGATTTTGCATAATTCTCTCTCTCTCTCTCTCTCTCTCTCTCTCTCTCTCTCTCTCTGTCTCTGGCGCGCGCCTATATGTGAGGGAGTGTGTATTTGTGTGTTATTGAGTGGGTGCATAACTGTGAGAGTTTGTGTACATTATGCAAGTATGTCAGCAGGTATGCATATATGTGTTTATGCATGTGAGTGTGTATGTGTGCCTGACAGAACACAATTAGGGGAAACAAAGCTTGTAAAGTTTCTATGTTTTCCGTAATTGTGTTCCGCAAAGCTGCATTGCTTCGTGTTATTTTATATTGTTTACATTCCCGCATCGTAACCACAGTTCTGCTAATGTTATTAATAAACACAAGCATCGGCTTCCATGAACAAACATATATGCACTGGCTTCGTCTGTCGGCGTCACCAGTATACCCATACAGAATAATAAGACGGTTAAACAGGTTCTGCGGGACAGTCTCTGTACGGCGTTTTCAGAAAGATATACTTGGGTCACTGAATCACGAGTAAGCTTCAAGCTGCGTGGAACTAAATGAGTTGATAATAACAGAACTGTACTTTTGTATGGTCGTGAAATGTGGACACTGAGCAGACAAGCTGAAAGACAACTAATGGCAGTGGAAATGTGGCTTCTGAAGAAAATGCAAAAAATGCCATGGATAAACAGAAAAACCAATAAGAAATTCCTAAAGTACCTAAAGGAAACAAATGAAAACCGTAAACTGATTGGAGAAAATAGACGTTGACATCGGTGCGGATTTAAAAAAATTAACATGGGATCCCAGGTGGACCCCGACTACAGTGGGGATATCATGGGAAGTAAAGGCGTCCGGCGTGGTGCTATAACCCACCCAGTCTCGGCCGGTCTAGACACACACACACACACCCACAGACGCTCGCACATCCCATAGACACACGCACACCCCCTCCCCCCTCCCACACACACACCGCGCCTATATATTATGTTTGGCTATGTTCCTTTCCAACGTTTACAAACAATAACCTATTCTACAACAACGAACACACACGCCAACACAAAACACACCGAGACACCAACACACCAGCGAGATAAATTCACCACATCACTATCAAGACAATGACAACTTGGACAATCGCCCCACAAGACCGGATAACGCTATTTGTCCACATTCTTTGCCTACTTTCACCAAGACAATATTTCAAGCAAGTACATTCTATCTAACTTCAGGCACAAACCACACGCTACAGACCGCGGCAAAACGTCAATATCACATCGATAACATTCACCAGCGGGCATTCCCGACCAAACAAGCCGCTTTAACAGTAGGATCATTATTGATTATTTGATGATAGGCAATCCTGAAACAGCCCTTACAACTTCTCAACTACTAACATTTACCAGCCGTGCTAACTTTTCAAGTTTCAGCAAATTTACAAACCGTGTTAACTTATTTTTCAACAAATTACAAGCCGTTTTAATTAATGGTTTTTCAACACACTTACAAGTCATATTAACTTATCTTCAAACAAACTTACAAGCCATGTAAACTTATCTTCCAACAAATTAAAGCCATGTTAACTTATCTTCCAACAAACTTACAAACCGTGTTAAGTCATTTTTCAACTAAATTACAAGCTGCGTTAACTTCTCAACTTCCAACAAATTTATTTAACTTATCTTCCAACAAACTTACAGACCGTGTTAACTTCTCAGCTTCCAAGAAACTTTCAAACCATGTTAATTTCTCAAACTTACAAACCGTGTTAACTTCTCAACTTCAAACAAATTTACAAACCGTGTTAACTTCTCAACTTCCAACACACTTACAAACTAGGTTAACTTCTCAACTTTCAACAAACTTACAAACTGTGTTAACTTCTCAAGGAAATCAATTTGGGAACCAGTTGAGGCCACTGAAGCAGTTACACAAATAAACAAAAGTAGTACTGTTTGGCGCTCACAGAAGGTGAAGAAAGAAGTAGAGACTAGAGGACGCACTAGACAACATAACATTTGAAAGCTATAGTCAACTTCTCAATAACTTCTCAACTTCCAACAAACTTACAAACCGTGTTGACTTCTCAACTTTCAAGAAATTTACAAGCCGTGTTAACTTAACTTCCAACAAACTTACAAACCGTGTTGACTTCTCAACTTTCGAGAAATTTACAAGCCGTATTAACTTAACTTCCAACAAACTTACAAACCGTGTTGACTTCTCAACTTTCAAGAAATTTACAAGCCGTGTTAACTTCCAATAAACTTACAAGCCGTGTTAACTTCTCAACTTACAACGAACGCACAAACCGTGTTAACATCTAAACTTCCAACAAACTTACAAGCCGTGTTAACTTCTCAACTTACAACGAACGCACAAACCGTGTTAGCATCTAAACTTCCAACAAACTTACAAACCGTGTTAACTTCTCAACTTCCAATACATTTACAAACCGTGTTAACATCTAAACTTCCAACTAACAACCCGTATTAATTAACTTCTAAACATCCGACAAACTTACGAACTGTGTTAACTTCTAACACACTCAGCAATTCGTGTTAACTTCTCAACGTCCAACAAATTAAATCTCGGACAAGACCTTCAAGAAATAGAAAACACAACTGCTGCTATCCCACAAACACAATCAAACCACGGAAGTTGTTTCTGTTATATCCAGTGCTGCTTTCTTGTTTTAATTCTCCACGTACACCCAGTCGTTGAAATCCTGTTTGCTGTGTACTTCTACATTTAGCATTTGTTGTCTTTAAAGAAACATGTCGAATCGAACTTTTCGCAAACACAGGTTGATAAAACGAACACAGCAGACTAGAATAACCTGCAGTAGGGTTAATATTGTTACTACTACACCTGCCTAAAGTAGGTTTCCGCACAGAATTCACTTGAAAGCCCGATGGGAGGTGTTAAAACTGTCCTTGTTTGAAGCGAGGGGGGCAAAGGACAAACGGCAGCGCACCGCGGTGTCTCCCGATACACGACGTGTGTGACACACATCGCGGCGATGTGTGCATTAGGCTCTGTTGGTATGCGACGGGTTCTGGTGACGAGTTTTACCTTCACTGTATGAACTGTTGTCGCTAGGAATACTCGAGAATAAACTGTAGGGGCATCTTTCTTTTGGGAAGAAGTGCCCAAATGTAAACATGCCTTCGGTTTAACGGCTTTGAAATATTACGGGTATGGTTGCAGACTGTTTGCAACCGTGATTCATCATCATCGGTGATAGGCTGAGCGGCGCAGGTGATCATGTTCTTCCACAAACTTGTGTCCTCTTATTATCATCATTATCAACATCACCATGCTCCTTTTAAGTGGAGTAGGTGTTCATGTCTTTGCACAGATCCCTGTCCATGTTCTCCAATTGATGGCAGTTCTCTAGGCTACCATCGTCGACCGTCAAGCATAATTTATATGGTCCGCCTCTGCCTCTACTACCGCAGGTGATGTGATTATCTACACAGATGGGTCGGTGTTGAGAGGTAGGAGAAGTGCCTGGGGATTCTTAGCAAAAGTTAATGGTCAACGTTTGGTGCAGGAGAGCCTGGCATATGATACCACAACATCTAGCTTAAGAATGGAGGTGGAGGCGGTCAGTGCAGCTTTCCGATGGATGGAGAATATGATACACACACACATCATGATTGTAAATGACTCAGAAAGCATGCTGAGTAGGGTGAAGACAGGCAAGCTTCGTGCAGAGTGGCTTGCTTCGCTTCGAAAGTCACGGGTGACAAGCATCGTCTGGATCGTTTCTCCGAGGCATGCTGGTGTGCTGGGGAATGAACAGGCGGACAGATTGGCTGGCTCGGCAAAACTTGGTGGAGTATTGATGCATGACAAAGCAGATGTGGTTGCGACCTTGTGGGAGCAAGTGTACACCTCGGAGGAGCAAATGGATTACCATGGTCTGGCAAGAATGCGACAGCGAGGGGTGACGAGGGGATTTGGCCGACGATCAACGCTCAGAGGAAAGGCGAGATGGACATATAATCAGATTGCTACTGGTACTATTAGTGTTGGAACTCTTCGCTGGCTGCTGAGGATGGGGACGGAGCGCTTATGGGAATGGCCCGAATGCTGTGATGTCGGTTCCTAAATCAATCAATCAATCAATCAATCAATCAACCGCAGATTTTTCCAGTCGTCCCGATATGTTTCGGTTTTTCATTATATGACTGCAGAAACTGTCTGTCGCCTACTAATAAACGGGTGTGAGAAAACGAGCAAGTGTGAGAGAACGAGCAAGTGTGAGAGAACGAGCAAGTGTGAGAGAACGAGCAAGTGTGAGAGAACGAGCAAGTGTGAGAAAACGAGCAAGTGTGAGAGAACGAGCAAGAGTGTGAGAGAACGAGCGAGTGTGAGAGAACGAGCAAGAGTTTGAGAGAATGAGCAAGTGTGAGAGAACGAGCAAGTGTGAGAGAACGAGCGAGTTTGAGAGAACGAGCAAGCGTGAGAGAACGAGCGAGTTTGAGAGAACGAGCGAGTTTGAGAGAACGAGCAAGCGTGAGCGAACGAGCGAGTTTGAGAGAACGAGCAAGCGTGAGAGAACGAGCGAGTGTGAGAAAACGAGCAAGTGTGAGAGAACGAGCAAGTGTGAGAGAACGAGCAAGTGTGAGAGAACGAGCAAGTGTGAGAGAACGAGCAAGTGTGAGAGAACGAGCAAGTGTGAGAAAACGAGCAAGTGTGAGAGAACGAGCAAGTGTGAGAGAACGAGCGAGTGTGAGAGAACGAGCAAGTGTGAGAGAACGAGCGAGTTTGAGAGAACGAGCAAGCGTGAGAGAACGAGCGAGTTTGAGAGAACGAGCAAGTGTGAGAGAACGAGCGAGTTTGAGAGAACGAGCAAGCGTGAGAGAACGAGCGAGTGTGAGAGAACGAGCAGGTGTGAGAGAACGAGCAAGAGTGTGAGAGAACGAGCAAGTGTGAGAGAACGAGCAAGTGTGAGAGAACGAGCAAGAGTGTGAGAGAACGAGCGAGTGTGAGAGAACGAGCAAGAGTGAGAGAACGAGCGAGTGTGAGAGAGCGAGTGTGAGAGAACGAGCAAGCGTGAGAGAACGAGCAAGAGTGTGAGAGAACGAGCAAGCGTGAGAGAACGAGCGAGTGTGAGAGAACGAGCGAATGTGGGAGAACGAGCGAGTGTGAGAGAACGAGCGAGTGTGAGAGAACGAATGAGCGTGAGATTAACGAGACCAAGTATAAGAAAACGAGACATAGAAGAAAGCGTGTAATGAGAAAGGAAGAATTTGGCGTATGTCGTCACAACGGAAAGGCTAGAGGGGAAGAGTGGCAGGGGCAAACTAAGCGAGAAGATGCTGGACAGTTTGATATCATGGCATGGAGAATATCAGTATAAGAAATAATAGGCAACACACTAGACAGAGGAGTGGGGACAGACATGATCACCACAGCCACACGGCGTGGGATTAAAAGATTGGCAGCACATGAGACAGAAAGGCTGTGGACAGACATGATCAACAACAGCAAAAGGCACGGACTATAAGAAGATATGGTAGAACACTAGACAGAGGGCTGTGGGCAGACATGATCTCCAACGCCATGGATTATAAGAAGATATGGTAGAACACTAGACAGAGGGCTGTGGGCAGACATGATCTCCAACGCCATGGATTATAAGAAGATATGGTAGAACACTAGACAGAGGGCTGTGGACAGACATGATCTCCAACGCCATGGATTATAAGAAGATATGGCAGAACACTAGACAGAGGGCTGTGGACAGACATGATCTCCAATGCCATGGATTATAAGAAGATATGGTAGAACACTAGACAGAGGGCTGTGGACAGACATGATCTCCAACGCCACACGGCATGGACTGTAAGAAGATTGGCAGTACACGAGACAGAAGGCTGTGGACAGACATGATCACCAACGCCACACGGCATGGACTATAAGAAGACTGGCAGTACACGAGACAGAGATATGTAGACAGACATGATCACCAACGCCACACGGCATGGACTATAAGAAGATATGGCAGTACACGAGACAGGAGGCTGTGGACAGACATGATCACCAACGCCACACAGCATGGACTATAAGAAGATATGGCAGTACACGAGACAGGAGGCTGTGGACAGACATGATCACCAACGCCACACGGCATGGACTATAAGAAGATTGGCAGTACACGAGACAGAAGGCTGTGGACAGACATGATCACCAACGCCACACGGCATGGACTATAAGAAGATTGGCAGTACACGAGACAGAAGGCTGTGGACAGACATGATCTCCAAAGCCACACGGCAATGACTATAAGAAGACTGGCAGTACACGAGACAGTGGGCTGTGGGCAGACATGATCCCCAACGGTTAATGTGCACCAAGCGTCCACAAACGATACGGTTAGCTGATTAATTAAACCAACTGTTGACATGAGCCTTTCCGAATAGCAGGACCGTATATGTGGGCATACCAAACCATGTCAGTCGGGGCACGGGGAGGAGGAAGGGACGTAATAAATCAACTGTCAAACATGACAGATGGCATTTCATGAAGTCACCAGCTGGACTTTGACCATGACACCTTCTGTACAAACTTACCGCTACAGTCAATGTTGTACGTTTTCCACATCCTTTGAGGGCTGTGGTAGTGCAGTGATGGACCAGTGGCTCTCAACCTTTCTTGGCCCATGCACCCCTTCACCACATGTTCAGAATGCCATTACCCCCGTTTCGTATTTCCTCCCTATAACCCCCCCCCCCTCTTTACACTGTATGTGTAAAAATGGAAGCTAAATTTAATAACACATACTAGAACAAGTCTAGACGTCTACATAAAATGTAACTTGCGGGTCTACTTACGTTGTGAAACGAATTTCAGAAGGGCGAGAAGTACAGAACCGTATAAAGTATGAAGGGAAAAACAATATCAAGTAATCCATTCTTGTGTTAGAGCGATCTTGAAATAATCTTAATTCCACCCCCCCCCCCCGGAAACGTTAAAATTCTCTCCTGGGGGGGGGGGGGGAGATACCCCACCGGTTGAGAACCACTGGGCTAGACGCTTGCTTTATATGGACATGTGTGCAAATTCCTATTAAGACGAATGAAAACAAACATTTACTGGTATGTTTATAAGCACGCACATGCTCTCTCTCTCTCTCTCTCTCTCTCTCTCTCTCTCTCTCTCTCTCTCTCTCTCTCTCTCTCTCTCTCTCTCTCTCTCTGTATGTTTGTGTGTGAGTGTGTGTATGTGTCTGTCTCTCTCTCATAAACACATTATTACATCACGTCACACCACTTCACATATGTACACATATACATAATACACACATACTCTCATACACGCAGATAGATTACAGACAGACAAAAATATGTGGCCAGGTACATTATGTACTGGGTTAACAGATAGGTGAATAGGCAGACGGATGAAAGTATACACGGATCTACAGGCGAATGTGGTATATTTGACTGGCATGAACGAATACATAATCATTGGAAAACAAACAAACAAACAAACAAACACACACACATACACACGTGCGCGCACGCACACATACAAATTGTTAGGTAAGAAATTCTACGAGTAGATGGGGCCCTTTATCTTGGATATAATTTGTTATGGTAAAAAAAAAAGTGCATGCCCCTTGCAGGACGTTACAATTAACCCATAAGTTAATTTTCTAGGTAAGTTTACGTTCAGTAGTCTGCCATTGCTTTCTGAGCGGGAAGTCAAAGCCGAAGTCCAGCTGAGTGGTGCAAGGATTGAATTCCCCACCCTATCATCAACGCACCGGAAATTTAAGCGCAAACGCCCGTCACGGTAAGCCTTACACAAATACACAGCTTCCACAGACAAAGCTCTAGGAGGTAAACAAAAATAATACTTTCTTCACACTGTGGAAGATTCTGTACGGGTGTATACACTATACAAGTTAGTTGCATATCCTTAACGGGCCTTAGCAGTCAACCCCAGCATATTTTTTAATTGGCTGATTTTGATTTTATGGTAAGTTTACGTTCAGTAGTTTGCCATTGCTTTCTGAAGGATCGGAACTCATACTATTAAAAACAAAAAACCAGCGCAAGGCGGTCTGCTGCCAAATCGCCCACAGCTCGTGTTTCCAACGCGGTATGCGGGATTACGAACTGCGTCCGTAACCTCTGCGCCACAGAACCGCTATAACGGGCACAAAAACAGAATCCCGGTGCCCGCGGGTAATCCTCCCAGCGTGACAGATTAATGATTAAATTCTAGAATTGTTCAACATATTATACTGCTCCTCCGTGACGTTCCGGAATCGTATGGATTTGTGCGGGATCCGCTAAGTGGACCTGCCAGGGGAAATAACTGTCGTCAAACATGGTATCACTAATGAGAACACTAATCAGATAAAGCGACACGGCGGTGTCTTCGGAAGTTGGTTTAAAGCTGGGGGTTTTGACAACTGTTTCACTCGGCCTGGCTCGTGGAGAGCCGGTGGGGAGGAGAAGGGTGGGCTTAGAGGTGTGACATCCGTTCTGACTCACGTAGATCTGGTACGGGTATGGTGTAATTATCGCTGTTGGGAATGTTTAGAAAGAATCGAGAGGACTTGTACAGCGGGGAGCGCGGGGTCAAAAGTGTCGAATGACCGAGTCTAATCTACTTCACTTCCTTCATAGTGTGAGGTGTTTGACCGCTTGGCCATGAGCAGCCCCAAGAGTAGGCAAGCAACACCCTCTTCGAAAGAGGGCGAGGAGGAGGAAGAAGTAGAAGGAATAAGGAGGAGGAGGAGAAAAAGGAGGAAGAAGAATAATGAGGTGGAGGAGGAAATAGGAGGAGGAGATAGAAGAAGAGGGAGATGGAGGAAAGAAGAGGGAGATGGAGGAAAGAAGAGGGAGATGGAGGAAAAAAGAAGGTGGAAGGGGAAGGAAAAGTAGTATGAAGAAGAAACAGGAGGTGGAAGAATGTGCAGGAAGGTAAAGGAAGAGGATGAAAGAGGAGGAGGATGAGGAAGAAGAAAAATAATGAAGAAAAAAAATAATGAAGAAGAAAATTAATGAAGAAGAAGAAGAAGAAGAAGAAGAAGAAGAAGAAGAAGAAGAAGAAACAATTTCTATTTTGCCTGATGTTCCTACACAGTTATTGTTTCGCTGTGTCCACTAATGATCTTTGAGCCATGGGGTGTCTAGTTGCTTGCTTATCCAGGAAATCTGCTAACAGCATTTTGTGAAAAAAAAAGAAAAGTACAGGACTACTTTCCACACAAAGAGACATATTGGGTAAATGTTGCTAGCCCCACATTTTTTACACTAATCAACAACTCTGTGGGTGATGTCATCAACACAGAGCTACTCTCCTTTACTCCCCAGATAATTTTCTGGTACCAATTTTAGACTTAGCTGATATGGGAGCCATGGTCAATTGTGGAACAAAATCTCCAGGGGATTCTTATACATGATAATCGGGACAGCAAGCACGGACGCTAGCCAATCCACCACTCTCTTAAAGGGCAGGCTGTCAGTATTTGGGCCTGGTATGTTCAAGTAGACAGCTGAAGACCCTATCTTTGTTCAAACCTGTTGGTTCGTAGTACCCTTATTTTAATTTTGAAACACATAACTTAAGACAGTGTACCACATTATAAATAGTTTTGACAGAACCATCAAAGTCATTAACCCTTAAAAAGTAGACTGTTAACTGTGCAGACATGGGAGAGTCGTCATGAACTTTTACTCTTAATGTCGCAAGTAACACAATATGTGAGCAGTTATTTTTCATGTCTACCAATCAATGTAACTGGTGCGATTGTGCTTCCTATGTGTAATATAGTGGAGCATGTACTCAAGGAGATGTGTGATTGTTCTTCTGACATCTAGTGCAGTAGAGCATGTACTGAGTGGGAGATGTGTGATTGTTCTTTTGACACCTAGTACAATAGAGCATGTACTGAGTGGGCACTTCTTTGCAGGGAGAGTGACCATTCTCCTTATCCTCTATTCTAGAAAAGTGGCGCCTACTTCACTAGTGTGATAAAAGTCATCTGGACATTCACCTGAAGCTTTTGAACACACACTTATATATTCCCCCTAACTTTAAAACTTGCCTACAGAAGAAGTTACGTTAGTCGCATACCCTTTACAGGACGTGGCAGTCAACTCCAACAATTTTTGGCTGCTTGTGATTCCTGGGCAAGTTTACATTATGTAGCTTGCTATTGTGTTCTGAACGGCCGGCACTCATATTCTGTATGGAAACAAACGCAAGGCTTTCTGCTTCCAAACCTCCTGCAACTGTGTTTCGAACACAGTATGCGGGATTACACATTACATCTGTAACCCCTTCAACACAGAGCTGGTATAAATGGGTACATAAAAAAATCATACATGAATAAGCATGTGCGTGCGTGCGTGCTGGGAGTGGGGGGGGGGGGGGGGGGGGGGGGGGGGTCCCTGCATTGCATTTGACGTTTAATCTGGACAGAAATGACATAATGAGACACAGACCTAGAGAACTTGCAATATGAGCTGAAGTTAACGTATATGTTATTGTACGTGTAAACAAAGTAACTACCAACATATACATGCTGAATTAGGCTGAGAAGAGGAAGAATAGGAGGAAGCAGAAGAAAAAGAGGAGAGAAAAAAGAAGATAAGAAGCAGGTGGAGAAGGAGAAGAGGATGAAGTGCAGGAAGAAGCAACGGAAGAAGGAAGTGTTGGAAGAAGAGGAGAAAGAAGTGAAAAAAGAAGTGGACAAAGAAAAGGAAGTAGAAGAAAAAGAAAGAAAGATGAGGAAGATGAAGAAATAAAAAGAAGAAAAAAAGAAGAGGAGGAAGAAGTGGAAGAAAAGGAAGAGGAAAATGTAGAGGAAGAAGCAGAGGGTGCAGAACAAGTAGTGAAGGAGGAAGAAAAAAAGGTAGGGGAGGAGGAGAAAAAGGAGAAGAGGAAGAATTGGAGAAAGAAGAAGAGGAGGAGGAAGAAAAAGAAAAGAGTGGAAGAAAAGTAGGAAGTAGAGGAAGAAAAAGAGAAAGAGGAAGAATAAGAAAAAAAAGAGGAGGAGAATTGAATGAAGAACAGAGGAAGCAATGGAAGAGGAGAAGGAGGAGGAAGAGAATGAGGAGAACAGGAAGAGGAGGAGAAGCAGAGAAGGCGCAGAAAGAAAAAGAAGAGGAAGAAGCAGAAGAAGAAGAGAAGACTCCTGAAGTTAACTCATTATGCTTCATGAATTTGCATATCACTTAAAACCAGTATGTCAAAACTAATAACAGAACAAAAGTCACAGTTGTACTTACAGAGAGCCTGAATATCCTCTAGGACAGGCACAGGTAAAGGTCGCCAAACCATCAGCACAAATACCACCATTGAGGCATGGATCAGACGCACAGTTATCAGGATTCTCCTCACACAGCTGACCTTCTAACCCTGCCGGACATTCACACTTGTAGTCATTCCACAGATCAATGCAAGATCCTCCATTCAAGCAAGAATGACCCCCACAGGAGTTAGCCCCGTTGCAGTTGTTAACAACACTCTCAACCCTTTGTACCAGGAACTTGTTAATGGCATCATTATTTTTAAATGTCTCATCTCGGAAAAATGGCAGCAGCCGGCCACCTATTCTGACCTCCCGAAGACAACCCTTGAAACCTGCCTCCCATTGAGTACTGAACTTCTGACGGCCTGAACTCCCAAGGATTATTTCACCATCCCTTAGCATTTCCTCAAAATTAAAGCTACCTGCTGCCAAGTTCACAACCGCAGTCTCGTCCAGCAGGACTGCATCTTGTAAAACTTGTAACTTAATTTGTGTTCCATTGATAACTTCAAATCTCCCTCTATACCACTGGCCGTCGTCCACCCTCCGGCCGGATCTGGTTACGGATGTAGTTGAGAAATCAGATGACAGCTTCCAGTTCATCTCCAGTCTGCCATTAGCTACACGGACTTTGAAGAAATAGTCCCCCTTGCGTAAGAGAAAAATGAGGCCAAATAAGCCCCTGGTTCGGAACTGAAAGGTCAGTACAGGCTGGGGCGTTGTTCCAGAAACTGTGTATGTCACGATGCTGTTGTCAGTAATGAAGGATGCTGTGCTGTTGCCTGGGATATGAACAAAATGTATACTTTAATGATGACATATGACAATAGATGACAGTGATGAGGTATGAAACTAGATGCAGCGATAAGATATGACAATAGATTACAGCGATGAGATATGGCAAGAGATGACAGTGATGATATATGAAATAGATGACAGTGATGAGATATGACAATAGATAATAGTGATGAGATATGACAATAGATGACAGTGATGAGATATGGCAAGAGATGACAGTGATGATATATGACAATAGATGACAGTGATGAGATATGGCTAGAGATGACAATGGTGCGATATAACAACAGATGGCAGTGATGAGATATGACAACAGATGACAGTGATAAGATATGACAATAGATAATGGTGATGAGATATGACAACAGATGGCAGCGGTGAAATATGACAACAGATGACAATGATGAGATGTGACAACAGATGACAGCGGTGAGATATGACAATAGATAATGGTGATGAGATATGACAACAGATGGCAGCGGTGAAATATGACAACACATGACAGTGATGAGATATGACAACAGATGACAGCGGTGAGATATGACAATAGATGACAGTGATGAGATATGACAACAGATGACAGTGATAAGATATGACAATAGATAATGGTGATGAGATATGACAACAGATGGCAGCAGTGAAATATGACAACACATGACAGTGATGAGATATGACAACAGATGACAGCGGTGAGATATGACAATAGATGACAGTGATGAGATATGACAAAAGGTGATACTTACATTCGTAACCCAGAGCAAGGTTTTGGCAAGTTGATTCTGACGGGCAGGTCTCATAAGCGCAAAAATCTAGCATGCTACAGTTCTTCCCCATAAATCCTCTAGGACATTCACATCTGGAAGGAAAACAATAGAAACATGAGTAGATGATTCACAGCAGGACATTCACATCTGGAAGGCAAACAATAGAAACATGAGTAGATGATTCACAGCAGGACATTCACATTTGGAAGGGAAACAATAGAAACATGAGTAGATGATTCACAGCAGGACATTCACATCTGGAAGGGAAACAATAGAAACATGAGTAGATGATTCACAGCAGGACATTCACATCTGGAAGGGAAACAATAGAAACATGAGTATATGATTCACAGCAGGTCATTCACATCCGGAAGGGAAACAATAGAAACATGAATAGATGATTCACAGCAGGACATTCACATCTGGAAGGGAAACAATAGAAACATGAGTAGATGATTCACAGCAGGACATTCACATCTGGAAGGGAAACAATAGAAACATGAGCAGATGATTCGAAGGAAGACATTCACATCTGGAAGGGAAACAATAGAAACATGAGTAGATGATTCACAGCAGGACATTCACATCTGGAAGGGAAACAATAGAAACATGAGTATATGATTCACAGCAGGTCATTCACATCCGGAAGGGAAACAATAGAAACATGAATAGATGATTCACAGCAGGACATTCACATCTGGAAGGGAAACAATAGAAACATGAGTAGATGATTCACAGCAGGACATTCACATCTGAAAGGGAAACAATAGAAACATGAGCAGATGATTCGAAGGAAGACATTCACATCTGGAAGGGAAACAATAGAAGCATGAGTAGATGATTCAAAGGAAGACATTCACATCTGGAAGGGAAACAATAGAAGCATGAGTAGATGATTCACTGTTATTACTGTTGTTTACTCTGCTGTGGCATAGTGTTAATGTGCTTGCTGGACCTGTCTGTGGTCCGAGTTCAATCCGCAGCACAGGCAGGTTTATTTGTTCTGCCCAGTACACGTCTGGATCAACTCTTCTTCTGTCCCGCTGTTTTTGCTGTGAAGCGTCGCAGTGAGGAGGCAGATGTAGTTGCCTGTGTTTCACTTGTCTTGCTGCTTGTTCTGACGTCATATTTGATTTCTTCAATGTCTCTTTTACTTCACCTAACCAACTCTTTCTGGGTTATTCTCTCGTTTTGTATCCCAATGTTCTCACTTATAACGCTTTAGACGCCGGTTGATCTTGTTCCATTTAACTAAATGTTCCGACCATTTAATTTTTTGGTGCTCTATAAAGTCAGTGATAGGTGTTATCCCTTCACTCATTAGTTTCTCAATTGTCTCCTTATCTCTTGTTTTCCCAGCTGCGTTTCTTATGCATTTCATCTCACATGACAAGATTTTACACCTGTGTGTTTCTAGCACTGACCATGTTTGGTATTGGTAACACTGCATTAGGTCTAATAAAAATAAAGGATCCTGAAATACTTTGGGTAGATTTTTAATTCAAAATTTTGCGAGGGCAGCGCCGTTAGGCTATTCTTAATCGATTTCCAACTGCCAAGGTATTTTTTACGTGCGCAACAATACACACGGGCGTCCGATCTCACTAGCCAGAGACCAGGGGAAATTTATTACTAGAGGTCCACGAGAAAAAATCCCGGCATCACCGGGGCTTGAACCCGGGACCTCCAGCACCCGAGGCGGACACCATACCTCGAGACCACGCAGCCCCCTTACCTGGACAGTTTGCAGCTACTGATCTAGCCTGGTAGCCTGAACTCCTCAGGTTCAAGACCCCATTGTCCTACATGGCAAGCTACTATAGGCAGTGATGACAGGTAGAACTGAATGAGAAAGTGACTGGTTGTTTCACAAGGATGTGAATGTCTGAAAGTCAGGTCTTAGTCAGATATGACTGAGCTACCGTATGACAGTAGACGGGTACTACCTGCTTTCTGTTAGCGCCGAATGTTGGGCGGTGCTCACCAAACCCAACACTGTGCCAACATCTTCAGGCGGAGGAGCACAATTGGGAGGGTGCAAGCCTTATCCTTGTGCGAGGAAATTCAACCTAAAGACTAAATGTCATGGTAGGGGAGACCAGGTGCTAATCCTTGACTTGATACTGTTATAAAGTGTTGGTTTGTGTGTTGGATTTCCAACATTCTAATCATTTCTTCATGTTTTACCTTAATAATTATCTTAGTGTAGTCAATAAAGCACAAATACAGATCTCTGTACATGATCTATAGAAGGCTCCATGGTGAAGAGTTTACAGACGCAGTTCGTAATCTCACATACAGTGTTTAGACACAGTTCGTAATCTCACATACAGTGTTTAGACACAGTTCGTAATCTCACATACAGTGTTTAGACACAGTTCGTAATCTCACATACAGTGTTTAGACACAGTTTGTAATCTCACATACAGTGTTTAGATGCAGTTCGTAATCTCACATACAGTGTTTAGACGCAGTTCGTAATCTCACATACAGTGTTTAGACAGTTCGTAATCTCACATACAGTGTTTAGACACAGTTCGTAATCTCACATACAGTGTTTAGACACAGTTCGTAATCTCACATACAGTGTTTAGACGCAGTTCGTAATCTCACATAGTGTTTAGACACAGTTTGTAATCTCACATACAGTGTTTAGACACAGTTCATAATCTCACATACAGTGTTTAGACACAGTTCATAATCTCACATACAGTGATTATACGCAGATCGTAATCTCACATACAGTGTTTAGACACAGTTCGTAATCTCACATACAGTGTTTAGACACAGTTCGTAATCTCACATACAGTGTTTAGACGCAGTTCATAATCTCACATACAGTGTTTAGACGCAGTTCGTAATCTAACATACAGTGTTTAGACGCAGTTCGTAATCTTACATACAGCATTCAAAACACAGCTGCGGGCATTTTGGCAGACCACCTTGAGTTGTTTATTTTATGGTATGGGTGCTGGTCGTTCAGAAAGCAATGGCAAACTACTGAATGTAAACTTGCCCAGGAATCAGGAACAGCCAAAAAATGCTGGGGGCTGGCTGCTACGTCCTAGAAAGGATATGCAACTAACTCTTTAAAATATTTTTTAAAGCCAATAAAACACAAATATAGATCTCTGTTCATAATCTTTAGCAAATAAAGTGCTAATATAGATCTCTGTTCATGATTTATAAAGCACAAATATAGATCTCTGCTCATGATTACGAAAGCACAAATATAGATCTCTGTTCACGATCTATTGCCATTAAAGCACACATATAACTCTCTTCAAACACAGAAATGTTACCCACTTAAAATCATTGTAGAAGGCCTCACGGCACGTGCCAGCATTCTCGCACAAACTGCTGTGACAAACTGTTATCGTTGAATATTCCCCAGCAGTCACGTTGTAAGCTCTCGGAGTTGTGAAGTTAGTGTTATTGTAGCTCAGCTTGAAGTTATTGACTTGTACATCCTGAGGAAAGGTCAAAACAACACAAATCAGAATGTATCATCATCATCAAGTAAGTTGCGTTGCATTGTTATTTTTACTTTTTGCGCTGGCTCGCTTTGAACTCAAGTGTAG
This sequence comes from Cepaea nemoralis, assembly GCA_014155875.1. NCBI lineage: Eukaryota > Metazoa > Mollusca > Gastropoda > Stylommatophora > Helicidae > Cepaea > Cepaea nemoralis. The sequence continues at coordinate 49,143 of JACEFZ010015436.1, forward strand.
TCCATATACACAACTTCTGGTAGTGCTGGACTGAATGTTGCATTTGGATTAGTTTTCCCTATTAACAGTGTCCCTCACCATCAGACGAACCCACTCCAATTTCAGAGGTACTTGTAATTTACACCCCCAAGTCAAGGATGATAGATCAACATTTTAGTCCAACTGTCCGGTGCAGTGGTTGAACCCCTTACCTCGGCATCAGCACACCGGATGTTTAAGAACTATCCATTTGACCATACTGACCTACTGTTGCACTGTGTACATCATTACGTACAAGTTGTGGATTGCACTCCTGACCTTAACAATATTTTCTTTGGGGATTGTTTTCCCCAGTCTCTGGCTGTGCCCAGTCTGCCTACAAGGCCATGGGTTTTAGTACCTCCACATGTCCTCCCTAGCCTTTGACTGTGCCCAGTCTGCCTACAAGGCCATGGGTTTTTGTACCTCCTCATGTCCTCCCTAGCCTTTGACTGTGCCCAGTCTGCCTACAAGGCCATGGGTTTTTGTACCTCCTCATGTCCTCCCCAGCCTTTGACTGTGCCAAGTCTGCCTACAAAGCCATGGGTTTGTGTACCTCCTCATGTCCTCCCTAGCCTTTGACTGTGCCCAGTCTGCCTACAAGGCCATGGGTTTTTGTACCTCCTCATGTCCTCCCTTACCTTTGACTGTGCCCAGTCTGCCTAAAAGGCTGCAGGCTTTTGTACCTTCTCACGTCCTCCCTAGCCTTTGACTGTGCCGTCTGCCTACAAGGCTGCAGGTTTTTGTACCTCCTCATGTCCTTCCTAGCCTTTGACTGTGCCCAGTCTGCCTACAAGGCCATGGGTTTTTGTACCTCCTCATGTCCTCCCTAGCCTTTGACTGTGCCCAGTCTGCCTACAAGGCCATGGGTTTTTGTACCTTCTCATGTCCTCCCTAGCCTTTGACTGTGCCCAGTCTGCCTACAAGGCCATGGGTTTTTGTACCTCCTCATGTCCTCCCTAGCCTTTGACTGTGCCCAGTCTGCCTACAAGGCCATGGGTTTTTGTACCTCCTCATGTCCTCCCTAGCCTTTGACTGTGCCCAGTCTGCCTACAAGGCCGCAGGTTTGTGTACCTCCTCATCTGCTTCCTGTTCTGTTATCTATCTGAGAAGTCTCTGTGGTAAAGTTGTTAAGCGGCCTGCCTTGCCTTCCGGGGTTATGGATTCAATTCCTAGCTACATCGTTCAGATCATGAGTACAATTTTCTCATAGACTCCTGGGAGATGTCACCGGAGCTACAGAGTCCGTGCTTTGTGCGACGCTTTCAGCAGTCCGTCCTATGGAAAGATACTGAGCCACATGGGATAAAACATGGTGCAATGAAATCCTCTTGCCTTTTTAACCCTTTAATAATCTGACACGAAAGACCCAAACAGTAGCCATGCTACTGCTGTCCTAGCTCTTGGAGTGACTGAAACATGCCAGCCCCTCTACCATTTCCAGGTGGAGAAACAGAGGAGAAACATGCATAAACTGACCTGGATAATGCCTTGAAAACCAGACATGTTCTGATAGCTGGTCAGAAGTGTGGGGACTGTTGGGGCTTGTCTTCTCCACCTTCTCAGATTCATGCCTGGAATTCTGTAGCAGATTAAAATTCACATTTACGACACATTAGAAGGTGTACAATGAAAGAATGAAAACAAAAACATGGCAAATTAACAGAAAAAAAAAACAAAAACCAATACAAGGCAAAAAAAAAAAAAAGAAACAAAGACATGGCATATATAGAGCAAAAACAAATATTGAGCAAATAAAAGAGAAACAAATGCAGGGAACAGAAAGAGAACAAACATATACAAGGAACAAAAAGAGAACAAACAAATACAAGGAACAGAAAGAGAACAAACAAATACAGGGAACAGAAAGAGAACAAACAAATACAGGGAAGAGAAAGAGAACAAACAAATACAGGGAAAAGAAAGAGAACAAACAAATACAGGGAAGAGAAAGAGAACAAACAAATACAGGGAACAGAAAGAGAACAAACAAATACAGGGAAGAGAAAGAGAACAAACAAATACAGGGAACATAAAGAGAACAAACAAATACAGGGAACAGAAAGAGAACAAACAAGTACAGGGAAAAGAAAGAGAACAAACAAATACAGGGAACAGAAAGAGAACAAACAAATACAGGGAACAGAAGGAAAAAAAAAAAAAACAGCAAACTGTGATGTATGAATCCTGAGCTTAAGAGTTGGTTGATTCGCATATATCTGTTCTAGAGTAATTATCTTTCTTCTAAAATATAAAAAGATTCCAGGTTAGGTCTCTAATAAGGTGCAAAGATGTGTTCAAGCAGAACATCACTGATACAGGCATTGATATTGCAGCTTGGGCGCAAGTTGTCACTTCCCAACTTCACGAGTTGTCCATCAGGAATGGAATAAAGACAAAGGAGAACATAACAGCAGATAGATCACACACTGGGCATGTGATGGTGTGATGGTGGAAATTACCATGCGTTCACGTGCATCCACTGGGGATGAACATTTACAGCGCGAATTTGTCTGATCAGTCATATCCATAGGTTGTGATTATTATGCCTTTATTGAAGCACAATGTAACAAACTATGGTCTGAATAATGAAGATACAATCAATAGATTGCACGACTTATTGCCTGGCATATTTCGCTGCATTTCTTCAAGTACATACTGCAGAATTAACACCACATAAAGTAAAAATAACTAGATAAATCCTTCAAGTTGAAATATGCACATTTTTGACACACCGGAAGCTTCCCGTGTCATCAATTGGTAGGCATATAATGGAAAGCGGCCATGTGATTGATAGAGACAGGGCCTTTCGCCTGTTGTTTAACACACAAAATACTCGCTTGTTAAAGTTTGTAGAAGCAATAATGATTAATCTACACAAGCCAGTTCTGTGCAAACAGAAAGACATGTTAGTCAGTTTAAAATTACCGTAGACAATTGACATTACTGTGCGAACATGTGTATATTTCAGCTTGAAGGATTTATCTAGTTATTTTTACTTTCTGTGGTGTTAATTCTGGCAGTATGTACCTGATGAGATGCAACAAAATATGCCAGGCAATAAATCGTGCAATCTATTGTTGTGTCTTCGTTATTCAAATTCATTACGGGGAAACATTGTTTTGAATTTCTGAAATTATGGTTTGTCAAGACAGCAAGGTGCCAGTATAGTATAGTGTAGTGTAGTGTAGTATAGTGTAGTGTAGTGTAGTGTAGTATAGTATAGTATAGTATAGTATAGCCAATTCAATTGTGTGTGTATTATATATATATATATATATATATATATTTGCATATCCTTTACAGGACATCGCTGTCAACACCAGCATCTTTCAGCTGTATGTTGATTTCTTGGCAAGATTACGCTCAGTAGTTTGCCATTGCTTTCTGAGCGGCCGGCTCACATACCCCGTAAGTTACCGATGCGATTCGAACCGATGCGATTCGAACCACTGCTGATTCTCACCGTCATCACGTTACCCACGAGAGTATACAAGATTACGGAGAAAAGTCATAACCTCTAAGCCATGAAGCCGGCCACCTATATATAGCGAAGTAATATAAAAGAGACGCCAGGAATACTAATCGGAGATTGTAATATAAATACGAAGTGATTATTACCAAACGTTAAGAAGTAAGTAATGAAGTGATTATTACCAAACGTTTGGTAATAAGATCTTGCATTATTCCCAAACAGTTGGTCACATGATTATTCGCGGATGCACCAAATGTTTGGTAATAAAATCTCTCATTATTCCCAAACAGCTGGTCACGTGATTATTCGTGGTCAGGTGACGTAGGTTTGACTACATTATTAATGTTTGTGGAAATGTTATTGTATCCTCGGTGGTGTAGTGGCTAGCGTTTCCGCCTGCCACGGTGGAGACTGCGGTTCGACTATCCGCCGGCAATTTTTTTTTTTTTTAAATGTTTAATAAACAAAATATTAAACATTATGAACTACAATATAGAACTGAGAAACTCGACGCTTGAACAAGAATCGCCATGGCAAAAGTAGCCTTTAGCAAGATGAAAAACATACTGACCAATAAAAAGATGTCAATTGAAACGAGAAAAAGAGTGTTGAGGTGCTACATAGAACCTGTACTTTTGTATGGATGTGAAACTTGGACAATGTGCAGTCAAGCTGAAAAACATCTGATGGCTGTAGAAAAGTGGTTTCTGAGGAAAATGCAAAGAATACCATGGACAGACAGAAAAACCAATGAACAAGTCCTTCAAGAAACAAATGTAGATCGTAAACTGATTATAGACATTAGACGTAGACAGTCAACATTTTTTGGGCATGTTATGAGAAGAAATGAATTGGAGAACTTGGTGACAACTGGCAAGATTGAAGGGAACAGACCAAGGGGAAGGCCTAGACGTAAATACCTGGGCGAGATTGGCAGCGGATTGCGTCGCGCTGGTTACTTACGGAGGTATGTGAGCCGGTCGTTCAGAAAGCAATGGCAAACTACTGGACGTAAAACTTGCTGCAACAGCAACAGCAGCTGAAAAATGCTGGTATTGACTGCAATGTCCTAAAAAAAAAAAAGAATAGTACTCAACAAATAATTTAACCCTGTGTGAACTTTGTCACCTTTGAACCCTCACTTCGGAGTTCATAAAAACAAATGTTGCAGTGTCATCTACAGGCTTACTTTCATCTCATGCGTACGCAAATTCAACGTTAAGAAGTAAGTAACGTATCTATGCATTAACTGAGATATGAACATTAAAGTTTTATGGAATAAACTAATGTATGTAGTTGAAATTCAAAAAGAGCTTGAAAACAAAAGACAGACTAGCAGACGGCGGTAGTAAACGTCACTTGACCAGCCGTTTGGGAATAATGTACGGAATTATTACCAAACGTTTGGTAATAAAATCTCTCATTATTACCAAAAGTTTGGTAATAAAGTCTCTAATAAAGTGTGCTTCAAACCAGTCGGCTGACTTTGGTTGATACTTGCCAAATGTTGATAGTGCTGTGGTATAGATGGTGTCGCGCAAATGACTCCATCTCTCGGTGGCAGTTCCATTTGTGGGGCTAGGCAGAGCCTCCGCCATAGCCTGGGTGAATTTATTGACCTCTTTGTTTCGGGTGCCGCTGGTGTCGATGCGTGGTCTTCTTTCTGTTCTGTAGATTCTCTTATGCTTTATCTTCACCTTGCTGGAAACGAGTGAATGATCGGTGTCGCGGTCAGCACTATGATAGCTGCGAGTCAGCCGTACATTACGGAGATTGTTGCGTTTAGTGAGCACCAGGTCGAGTTGGTGCCAGTTCTTTGATCTGGGGTCCCTCCATGACACCTAACATGTTAATATTCAGTCTTCTCATTTCTTTCTTAATGTTATTAAAGTGTGGGATCTCATCTCATCTCATCATGTTCCTCTTGTACCTTGCGGTGTCGAGGTGACGTATAAATCGCGGGAGAGTGTCCGCTTATGGGCTTCACGTATCGATATTCCCACGGACTCACTGCGTCCATCGTTTGCGTGGTCGGCCTCTTCCTCTGCTTCCATCTGGTCTGTACATCATTGCTTGTTGTGGTATACTGTTGACTGGTAACCTACTTGCATGGCCAAACTATTTGACTTGTTGCCTTCTAATAAAATCTAGCGCATCTATAACCCCCACGTTAGTCCTGATTTCTTCATTTCTGATCTTATCTCTTCTTGATACATTGAGTATTCTTCTCAGGAATCTCATTTCTGTTGTGATTTTCTTTTCTCTTTTTCTGTCATTGTCCAGGTATGGCATTGGTAACATAGAGTTGGTGTGAAAATTGTGTTGTAAAGTGCTTTCTTAGTAGTTAGTGATACATGTTTGTTCTTTAGTATTATTGGTACCATTTGTCCAATAGGTTGGTTTGCCTTATTGCATCTTTTTTTTCGATCTCGTCTTTTGATTTGCCATTTGATGATATAACACTTCCTAAGTACGTGAACCTCTTTACTTGTCTCAAGGGGTGTTCGTTTAGGTGAATTGTTGTTGTTGTTGTTGTTGTTTTTTTATTCTTTAGGTAAAGTCATTACCTCTGTTTTATTTATACTAATTTTCATGTTATGTTCCCTATACCAGTGCTTCCCAGAGTGGTGGTCCGTGGACCGGTGCCGGTCAGCGAGCCCTTCTTTGCCAGTGGTCCACAATGTGAGTTGAAAAAAGTAAGATGTATCGTTTTCCATGATATATTTTATTTTTATTTTATATCGGTGTTCATTACTGTCGGTGTATACGAGTATATACACCTTTACAAGAAGATCTAAATGTAGTGTTGACATTTGAAACATATTTTTTATTTGTAAATCTCTAAAAAATTTTATTCATGAAAATGGGACCACCATTAAATCAATCACCGTCGTCCAATAACATTATGGAGCAGTATTTATCGCACCGGGACAATACCCACAATTACGTTAAATCTTATATTTGTATTAAAATGTATATTGAGGTCATATAAAATTCCAGAATACAAGGAGAAAATTTTTTTTATTTTTATTTAACGGCACGGGTCCCAGGTGCAAAAGGAAAATTGTATGTCAGTTTGCGAAAGTGAAAAGTTTGGGAAGAATTGCAATATACATTTCGTTTAGACTATTCATGTGGTCTTGTATTTCAGCTTCTGATTTTACTAGGAGTGCTAGGTCGTCCGCAAACAGGAGTTCTCTTGTGGTGTAATTTGCAGATAGTTCTTCTTCTGTGTTCTCGTCATAATGTGTTCTTGCAGTAACTGTTTGGCTTGACATTGCTTTGACATACGTTGTCTATATATGTTATGAACAAGAGAAGAGACAGGAGAGGGATGTGATGTGTGTCGTTAAATTCCTGTACAGGTTATGTGGCCGTAGGAGGCCAGTAAAAAAATGTTCTTCCCCCATATAGGAGGATGGTTAATTACAACGAAGATCAGTTACATTGAAAGTCTACAAATAAAATTTAAGATATAAATTTATAACCAAAAAGTTGGTTCTAAAATGTAAGTATTTAAAAATTAAAAATATTTTCTTTAAGAAATCTAAATGTAATATATTGGTCATTACAAGTTTTACTTATACATTGATTGTTTAATTTATACGGCAAAAGGAGAGACGTTTAAAGTTGAGTTTTATTATTACTGCTATAATATAATTTATTTTTTCTCTAATTCAAGTAGTCTCCCTTGGAACAATATTTGATGTTTATGTCCCCTACTCAAAAAAGTAGGGATTGTTTAAAAGTCGAGAGGCTCGACTTCATTGCACTGAGTTTTTATCGCATATGGCTCGGTCTCTTTCCGCAGCGCGGAAAACGTGGCACAAAGCACGATCTCCATAGCTCTAGCGACGACCCACATGATTCTCTTGAAACATTCACTCGTGAACCGAAGGTTCGCGGCCCGGAATCGAACCCAAAACCTTCGGAGCCCGAGTCAAATGGCTTGACCACTTCGCCACGTAGTCTCCCGAAATGTACCCTACTTTTTGCTTATCTAAGTGTTTTTCTTTTAGATATTTTGTAATTCCTCAGAATGCTTGAACATAATTATCAATCAAGGCATTACTATCATGTTATTACGATCTTTTAACTGATTAAACTAAGCTCTAAGCAACTAGGGAAATGCATGCGCAGTTGAATTGCATGATTTAATATTATATGTTGGAAGATATCAACATTAATGGGAAAGATTTAAGTATAATAAAGAATATTTACTGGAACCAAGTAGCAGCAATTAAAATGGGAAATAAAGAGGGAAGTTACGAACAGATAAAGCTAGGAGTACGACAGGGGTGTGTCTTGTCATCGGATCTCTTCTACCTATATATATATTTTTTGTGTGCATATCCTTTACAGGACATCGCTGTCAACACCAGCATCTTTCAGCTGTATGTTGATTTCTTGGCAAGATTACGCTCAGTAGTTTGCCATTGCTTTCTGAGTGGCCGGCTCACATACCCCGTAAGTTACCGATGTGATTTGAACCACTGCTGATTCTCACCGTCATCACGTTACCCACGAGAGTATACAAGATTACGGAGAAAAGTCGTAACCTCTAAGCCACGAAGATATATATATATATATATATATATATATATATATATATATATATATATATATATATATATATATATATATATATATATATGTATGGGGAAAAGAAGGCCAAGAGGAAGAACAACATTATAAAACAAGCAAACACAGATCTAAGAATGCAGACATTCATGGAATTAAACAGCAGCATAGGACAGACAACTATGGGATAGACTGTTCAGGAAGCTTCTCGACTAGCCCAAGGACTTGATGATGATGATGACATTATAAGGGAAAACAAAACATTCACTCACCGGACAAAATAATTTGCCTCTGAAGAATCCACATATCTCTTCCTTCGTGTGCTTGGAGATACTCCCCGACCAATGTTAACCAAAGTCACAGCAAAGCCGTATGCAGGGCTGCATACAGACGAACTCATTGGAACACGACTATCATTATAAATCTGGCGTGAATCCTCCGTCACCTTAAAAAACGTATTCTTCACTTCCATTGTTATAAAGTGTTTCTGCCCATCAGAGATTTGCTGGCCGGTGTTGAAGGGTCTGGTTTGTCCACACTTGAAGAAATCCCCAGATAAATTTCCCCCGCGGAGATAGAGTCCTATAAAGGTTCTTTTCTTTGCATAGTTGTGATCTTCATTTCCCATGTAGAGTATAAACCCGTCCTGTTGTTTAGTGATGATGAAGAATGAAAGCAGCCAGTCGTCTGCATTTCCATACACGCTGTACGTGGCATAGGTTCCCTCGTATATGCCAAATGTAGCAGACTCATACTCTGTGGATGTACGGACATAAAAACATGGCGTTGTGCAAGAAAAGAAAATATAACAGGAACCCTTCTACATGCCTTCAGGTATGTTGGATATATGGTGCTAAACCCACCAGTGTATAGACCCGCTGACGGGTGATGTGGTCATTATTACACCAGCATCTTTACTTCCAATGGCATTTCCTGTCACCCATTTCTGGCTCGGGCAACTTGAGAACCTAGGTCCATTTTTGAAATCCATCTTGACATGCGGTTTTTCTGTCTGCCCATGGCATTCTTTTGTTTTGTCTTCAAAACCCATATTTTCACTGCCATTCGATTTTTTATTTTGGCGCTCGCTCGTTTTGAACTCAAGCGTAGTCCATACATACTATTTACAGTAGTGATGGACTGAATTTTGTGTGTGGATTAGCTCTCCCTATTAAGCGTCCCTCACCATCAGGCGAGCCCACTCCGACTTCAGAGGTATTGCCATTAGATGTTTCTCATACTGTCTGCTTATTCTCCATGTGCTACATCCATTGAATAGTATAGGTTCTGGGGTGGGGTGGGGTGGGGGGGGGGCTGAGTGGTCTCGAGGTATGGTGTCCGCCTCGAGTGCTGGAGGTCCCGGGTTCAGGCCCCGGTGAGGACCGGGATTTATTTAAAAAATCCACCTGGACTTCCAGTAATAAAATTTCCCCTGGTCTCTGGGTAGTGAGATCGGACGCCCGTGTGTATTGTTGCGCACGTAAAAAAAATCCCTTGGCAGTTGGAAATCGAAAAAGAGTAGCCTAACGGCGCTGCCCGGGGAAAAATTTCGAGTTAGAAATCTACCCAAAGTATTTCAGGATCCTCGCCGATGCAACAGAGTTCGTGCATTGAGCTGAGTTTCTCCAGACTCAGGTTTGAGTTAGGAGGAAAACGGAGCACTTATGGGTTAAACCATGTGCTGTGATGTTGATCCAACGACTAAACTAAAGTAAACTAGTATAGGTTCTATGTAGCACTTCAGCACACTTTTTTTGCTGCAATTTTATTGCTTATTATGTGTTCTATTTCGCAATAGGCTACCTTTGTCTTAGCATAAGCAATCTCCAAAGTCAGCAACATACACAAAGAAAGGTCGGAAGGGTGAAAAACAAAGCCACAATTGTTGGGAGTCACGATCCGGACGGCCCGACCCCTGGGCGTGACAAGAAGGTGAAGGGGCAAAAACATTCAGGGGTGTGGGGTGTGTGTGTGGTGGTGTTCTTATGATTCATCATCATCATGTACCATGCCCATACGCATGGGCAGTCATGTTTCGCCATCTCACTCGATCACCAGAGTCGTGGATCAGCTCAGTGTTCCTGTCTTGACCATGCCACATTGCCAAGCCATCCAGGTATTTACTTCTCTGCTTTCCCCTTGTTCTCTACCCCTCGATCTTGCCAGTTATCACCAAGTTTTTCTACTTCATATTTCTCTAGTCAGTTTATGATTTTCATTTGTTTCTTGTAGGACTTGGTCATTGGTTTTTTTTATCTGTCTGATTGGGAGCTTCTTATTGTGCTTGCTCCGTGGGATTGTTGTTGCCACTGGGATTCAGCAGTGACACTCCCTGTTAAGCAGTGAGATTTTGTCCTCATGAATTTAGACACAAAAACCATCAAAAATATATTGCACAATTTATTGACTGGCATATTTCACTGCAACTCATCAGGTTATATATCACATGAAGTTAATAGATAAACCGTATGTTGCCTGGAATACTTCACACATTTAGTTACTCATACTGCTCATATGTGAAGCATTTGTTATTCCCACGGTAACTGCATAGTCATTCTGAAACCATTCTGTTTGCATAACCCAGACTTTGCACACCCATATGTTAACCCAGGAAAGATTAATGTTCTCAAAAAGTGTACTTTAATTTGTTTCATGGTGTTGTGTAATTAGTTTTTAATACTCCCAGAAAGGAATTGGTTTGGAGAAAAAAAGAACTCTTGTTAGTGCATGGGAATGTTTTGTTTTTGGCTGTCTGCTCGCTTTGAACTCAAACATAGCCCATATATGTGCTACTACTAGTGCGCTGGACTGATCTTTGTGTGTGGATTTCCCTATTACTAGTGTCCCTCGCCTTCAGGAGAACCCACTCTGACTTCTAAGGCACTTGTAATTTACATCCCCAAGGCAAGGACAAGAAGTCAAAATTTCAGTCCAAATGAACAGTGTAGGAGTTGAACCCGCTACCTCGGCATCACAACACCAGAAGTTTAAGAGCAAACACACTTATCCATTCGGCCATGCTGACCTCCAGTGTAGGGGATTGAACCAGGACCTTTGTACTGGTAAGTAAGCACACTAACCACTGAGCTATAACTCGTGCAAGTTAGTACCTATTAATAATGGAGAGGATCAGTATGACTATCTGCTAGCTAATACATACCATTCCCACAGTTCAAGCTAGTCTCATCTCATCATGTTCCTCTTGTACCTTGCGGTGTCGAGGTGAAGTATAAACAGTGGGAGAGTTCCCGCTTATGAGCTTCATGTATCAATATTCCCATCGACTCTGTTATTCCCTGTGTCCATCGTTTACGTGGTTGGCCTCTTCCTCTGTTTCCCTCTGGTCTGTACATCATTGCTTGTTGTGTTAGTTGGTAACCTACTTACATGGCCAAACCATTTGACCTGCTGCCTTTTAATAAAATCTAGTGCAGCTATAACACCCACTTTAGTCCTGATTTTTTTCATTTCTGATCTTATCTCTTCTTGATACATTGAGTACTCTTCTCAGGAATCTCATTTCTGTTGTTGTGATTTTTCTTTTCTCTTTTTCTATCATTGTCCAGGTTTGGCATTGCTAACATATAGTTGGTAATAGTTGGTAGGAAGATTGTTCTTTAGTTTTGGTGCCATTTGTCCAATGAGTTGGTTTGTCTTACTGCATCTATTTTCGATCTTGTCTTCTGATTTGCCATTTGATGATATTATACTTCCTAGGTACTTGAAACTCTTTACTTGTTTCAAGGGATGTTCGTTTAGGTGAATCGTTGTTGCTTTTTCTTTTTTAGTTATTGTTTAGTTCAAGCTAGTACCAACTGATAATGGAGAGAATCAGTATCACTATCTGCTAGCGTATACGTACTATTCTTACAGTTCAGGATAATACCTAATGATAATGGAGAGGATGAGTACCACCATGTGCTAGCTAATACGTACCATTCTCACATTTGTCCCCATAGTAAGGTCTGTAGCAATGACAAACAGATGAATCCCAGAGGTCCTCACAGAAGCCGTGGCCGCTACAGGAATCCTTCACACACTGCGGCACTCTGGAGCAGCCGGGGCTAACAAAGTACTGCCCTGCAAAGACATTCATAATTAATGATTGTACATGTACTGTGGCGAAGAGGTTACAAATGCAATTTGTAATCCTGCATACACAGCTGCGGGCTATTTGAAAGCCGGCCGCCTTGCGCTAGTTTTTATACAATGGTATGAGTGCCAGTCATTGAGAAACCAATTGCAAACTACTGAATGTAAATCTGCCAAGAAATCACACAAAAAAAACAAAAAAAATGCTGCAGTTGACTGCGATGTCCTGTTAAGGATATGCAACTAACTTAACATGCAAATCCATGAGTTAAAGGTCTCTTTTCACTTAACTACCACTCTTTTGTATCCATTAACACTTATCCTAAAATGGGCCTTAAATGAGCGAAGGTGACACTAAGAACCTTCTTTAAACTGCCTGGAAGGGACTGGGACTAACCCAATGTCTTAGACTATTATATTTATATTTACCTAATAAACCTTGAAGAGATTAGAATAAGAATTGCCACTGCGAAGATAGCCTTTTGCAAGATGAAAAACATACCGACCAATAAAAAGATATCAATTGAAATGAGGAAAAGAGTGTTGAAGTTCTACATAGAACCTGTACTTTTGTATGGATGTGAAGTGTGGACAATGAGCAGACAAGCTGAAAAACATCTGACGGCTGTGGAAATGTGGTTTCTGAGGGAAATGCAAAGAATACCATGGACAGACAGAAAAACCAATGAGCAAGTCCTTCAAGAAACAAATTAAGATCATAAACTGATCAGAGACATTAGACGTAGACAGTCAAAATTTGTTGGGCATGTTATGAGAAGAAATGAATTGGAGAACTTGGTGACAACTGGCAAGATCGAAGGGAACAGACCAAGGAGAAGACCGAGAAGTAAATACCTGGATGGCTTGGCCATGTGGCATGGTCGAGACATGAACATGGAGCTGATCCACGTCTCTGGTGATCGAGTGAGATGGCAAAACATGACCACCCACGCTTATCAGCATGGCACATGATGGAATAAACCTTTATCATATTCTTCTTTGTACACCATCTGGCGTCAACCTGAATGATATTAAAGAAAGCAGAAGTCATCTTCAGCTTGTTTACATCCTTAGAGAGTTTGTCCTCAAATGAAGCGGGCGAAGATCAAAGTATTTTTCTCTATTCTGCATATTTTGGAGGGAGTTACATTCATCAGTAACTTTAAGATTTAGTTTATTGAACAAGTAGTATTTCAGCCAGCTATATCTTGTGCTAAGTTTGAAGATTACGTTAGATTTGAGTTAGTAATCTTCATCATCCTTCTGATGGCCTTGATGCTCTGATTCCCTCTGATTATGTGAATGTAACATGCACAATAGATTATTAATGTACAAAATGTGAGTGATTGGAAGGGCCGAATGTAAAACGGGTCTGCGTGCCCAATTTGTGACCCTTTGAAAATAAAGTTTGTTCATTCGTTCATTCAATTCCTGACCTTATAAAACAAGGCTTTAAATACAAGCACCTTTAAACAGCAATTGAAGAAAGAAGGAAAAGAAGAGGGATAAAGAGAAAGAAGAACAGAAACTGATGGCAGAGGCGGTGAAGAAGAAGAACACAAATTTATAATAACACTCAAACAATCATACCATTCTGTCTGCCTGGATAGTAGAGCTGGCCGTTGATCATGACATCTTCCATGCAGCCCACAAAACCGGCTGGCAATTCTGGGTCTATAACCTCAGCGACAGCCCCGTTACCAATGTACAACTGCGAGCTAACAGGAGACTGACTGCCACCGATGGAGAAGGACGTGCGACAACCCTGAGAACATCCTTCGCTAGTGCAGTTGTCCAGAGGCAAGGACAGTGTGATGTTCTGGGAGACCACCAGGCGTAGCAAGTGGTATGCAGAGTTGTTGACAGGAGCCAGGGTTCTGAGTAGGCAGGAATTGATGCCGAAGTCATTTTTGTATCGCAGGAGAACCTGTAGGGTGTAACAACTCATGCTGCAGCAAACATCTAATGTAACCACTCATGCTACAGCAAACATCTCAGCAAGCGTGGCATGAGGAATGATTTTCAATGGCATGCTGAATGAATTGAAATTTAAAATCTCTCTTTAAAATTTGAGTTTTTAATTATATAGAAGCATATAATTCTTTTCAAGCTGTAAATCTTTTTTTCACGGCTCCAAAACATGATAAGAATGTAAGCTCTGATGTAAACTCGCATGAGTATGGAGCGGCAATACCAAACTTTGAGAGTTTTCTTTCCGTTCTAAGTCACCCCTCTTTCCCAACTATCCCTCACAAACAACTCTAGTTCTCTTGCTGCACACTCATGCCAGATAAAGGGGATACAGGCAAGAGGATTAACTTCATTGAGCTGGGTTCTATCCCATATGGTTTGATATTTCTGCACAGTGGTCTGGTGAAGGCAATAATACAGAGCATGAAATCTAGCTCTAGCAACATCCTCCTCCGAAAAAAATTTGAACCGAATGGCGGAGCCTCAAACAAAACGATATTTTGATCACTTGATTGTTTGATCACTTTGTCATTGAAATTCCTACCATGCTAGTAGTCTGCAACAAAAAACTTGGTGTTATTGTGTAATAATAATAGATAAGACTTTTTTGCAGGAATTACGAGTGCCTGTTTTTATTTTCTATTATTATGTAATACCATGCAATTAAAATGACTCAGAAAAGGTAACAGCTTTCTAAATCAGCTGCAGGCGATTTGGAAGCAAACCGCTTTGCACTGAATGTAATGGGACGAGGTGACGGACGTTCAGAAAGAAATGGCAAACTTACTGAACTAACATTGTCAGAGGTCAGCAAGGCCGAATGGATAAGACCGCTTGCTATTAAACTTACAGTGGGGTACCTGTGCATGATTCCCAGCTCTCGGGAGTCTTTGTGGGAGCTCCTCTTAGAGGCCGCGAGATCTAACAGCTGACCCGCCCTCTGGTATTCTCATGTTGCCTTTTACTTTGCACATAATCAGTGGCATGTGTGGCATGTGCACGTTCGGCTCCCAGGCCATTCAGCACATGGCGCACGAAAGACAAAAACGAAGTGAGCATTAAATAACTTCGAGTGGTGGATCACTTGAATTGTGCGTCGATAAAGAGCGCAGCCAGCTGCGTCAATTAATGTGAATTGCAGAACAAACTGAACGTCGACATCTTGAACACAAATGGCGCAAGTATGCAGCTTTGCTGTAAACAGGCACAACGCAATTATGTCCGAGTGAGAGTCAAATGTTACTCAAAACACGTGGGAAGGTTAACCCGGTAAAAAATCACCTGCGGAAGTTGGATGTGTTGGCTAACACAAGATAAGATTATCTGTTTCAATGATCGTTGTATATATAGACATATGTTGTATAGATATATAGATATATGCTCAGGCGGAGGATACGATCAGACAGGTGTGCCCCCTGGAGAACATTAGGCAAGGAGAGGAGTGGGTCAGAGTGCCAGCAGAGCAGTCAGACTTGTGCAGAGTTATAATCACATTAAGCCGGGAGTGCAGGGAGTGGCCAGCAGGGGCCACGGAAGTGGAATTCCAGCAACTAATTCAGAATAATGCTCACCCGGTTGGTGATATTATCTATACAGATGGTTCGGTGTTGAGAGGTAGTAGAAGTGCCTGGGGTTTCTTGGCTAAGGCTAATGGTCGACGTTTGGTGCAGGAGAGCCTGGCATACGATACCACATCTAGCTTATGAATGGAGGTGGAGGCGGTCAGTGCAGCTTTCCGCTGGATGGAGAATACGATACACACACACATCGTGATTGTAACTGACTCAGAAAGCATGCTGAGTAGGGTGGGGACAGGCAAGCTTCGTGCCGAGTGGCTTGCTTCGCTTCGGAGGTCATGGATGGCAAGCATCGTCTGGATCTTTTCTCCGGGGCATGCTGGTGTGCTGGGGAATGAATAGGCAGACAGATTGGCTGGCTCTGCAAAACTTGGTGGAGTATTGATGCATGATAAGGCAGACGTGGTTGCGGCCTTGTGGGAGCACGTGTGCACCTTGGAGGAGCAAATGGATCACCATGGTCTGGCAAGAATGCGACAGCGTGGAGTGACAAGGGGATCTGGCCGATGCTCGACGCTTAGAGGAAAGGCGAGACGTACATATAATCAGATTGCTACTGGTACTATTGAGGGTGGAACTCTTCTCTGGCTTCTGACGATGGGGACGGAGCGCTTATGGGAATGCCCTGAATGCTGTGATGTCAGTTCCTAAATCAATCAATCAATCAATCAATCAATCATATAGATATATGATGAACATAGATTGGCACAGTGAGTGATGCCACAAAATTACTTCACACAATACTACAAAAAATGTTTC
Organism: Cepaea nemoralis; assembly: GCA_014155875.1. Classification (NCBI taxonomy): domain Eukaryota; kingdom Metazoa; phylum Mollusca; class Gastropoda; order Stylommatophora; family Helicidae; genus Cepaea; species Cepaea nemoralis. Next base: position 65,616 of record JACEFZ010015436.1, read on the forward strand.
TGAACTCCTGACCAAAAATATGTATAGGCCTCACACAGCATGTCTGCCATGGGCCTACCTTTACCTTAATACATACCTTTCCACTGCTCAGCTCCACCGAGACAAAAGCAGTAGCTGACATCTTCCACAGCACTAAGACACCGGTGGACACCGTCGTTTGAAACCGCAGGCTGAGATTAAAGTCGGAAGAATTCAACTGGCTCTTAATGTAGTCATTGTGGTTGCTTCTAAAGCTGATGTCAGTAGATTGGGCACAGTATTGCCCAGTATACCCTGGGTAGCAGTCACAGTCAAACGAATGAAGGTCCAGACTTTCATTAATTAGCTTCGGGATACAGTTTCCGTTCCAGCAGCGGCGAGGTCCCTCACAACCACGTAAGAAAACTGAGCAGTTCTTACCCCCGAAGTTCATTCTAGATGCTACTGGGGCTGGACAGGTGCAATCATAATCTGCGACTTTGTCTCTGCAAGTGCCGCCGTTCTTGCAAGGTGTAAAAACAGTGCATTCATTTATTTCGTGTTCACAGACATGGCCGTCGTAGCCTCGTGAACAGCTACAGTTAAAGCCGTCTTTGTAAATGTTATTGCACGTGGAGTTGTGTTGACATGGTCCCGATAGGCATTCATTTATATCTTCTGTACAGTTAGTACCTGAAGAAGACAAACAAAAATAACAACCAGACCAAAAGGTGTTTTGTTTACAAAACAGCATAAGTGTTGCCACTTTGCTTTGGCAACTTCCAAACAACAAATACACAACAACAACAACAACTTCTCACTTGTTAGAGAAGTCTAGACATGTGATCCACTGCCAATTATGATCTTTTACTGCGTTGCTATGGTAACTTCCAAACAGGTAACTTGGTAGCTAGGTAACTTGGGGGGGGGGGGGGGGGGGGGGGGGGGGGGTGAGTGGTCTCAAGGTATGGTGTCTGCCTCAAGTGCTGGAGGTCCCGGGTTCAAGCCCCGGGACTTTTTCACGTGGATTTCTAGTAATAAAATTTCCCCCCGATTTCTGGGTAGTGAGATCAGACACCTGTGTGTATTGTTGCGCATGTAAAAAAAATCCCTTGGCATTTGGAAATCGAAAAAGAGTAGCCTAATGGCGCTGCCCGTGCAAAATTTTGAGTTAAAAATCTACCCAAAGTATTTCAGGATCCTCGCCGGTGCTACGGATTTCGTGCACTGAGCTGAGATTCTCTGGACTCAGGCTTGAGTTAGGAGTAGAATGGAGTACTTATGGGTTACACCTGTGTGCCGTGATGTTGATCTGCTAACTAAACTAAACTAAAACTTCCAAACAACAAATAAAAGAGGTGTTTATGTGTGTGCATTTAAAAGGTTGCGAATGCATCTGTTTATATTATATTATTGTGAATGAACAGACCAGTTTTCCCATTACCCACAGTGATCCTTATTATGGCCAAAGTATTTTATTCTGAAAATCTCACTGAAAGCTTTTGGAATTCATCATGACACCTGGGAGACTGCTGTCAATGACCAAAATTTGTGGCATACATTATTACGCAAGGGTGCAGTTACTTGCAAGTCAACCAGGACTGTAAGAGCTGTGAAGAAAAGGCTGGACAGAAAGACCACTGCAGGAAATCCTCCTCCTGGAACATCAAGCATTCTTTGCCCACATTGTCAAAGAACATTTTGAGTCAAAATAGGCCTTATCAGCCATCTTAGAATTCACGTCTCCATACTTTCAACTCCATTGGATGAAATGAATGGTCATCATCATTCTTGATGAACAAACAACATAATATTTCAGAGAAACCATACTGCCCATGAGTAATATTTTTTAATGTTTAGATCCTGTAGAAGATGAGAATTTTTCTCTGTGGTCCATGACATTGTAAGTATTTTTCTGGAATGTTCTTTTTGTTTTACTGTTCACTCATTTTGAACTCAAGTGTAGTCCATACACATGCTACTACTATTTGTTTAGAGCACTGGACTGACTCTTGCGTGTGGATTAGCTTTCCCTATTTCCAGTGTCCCTCGCCATCAGGCGAACCCACTCTAACTTCAGAGGTACTTGTAATTTACATCCCCACATCAAGGAGGAGAAGACAACATTTTAGTCCAGCTGACCGGTGTAGAGGTTGAACTCGCAACCTCGGCATCAGCACATCTGATGTTTAAGAACGATCTTTCTAATTCATTTGGCCATGCTGATCTATTTCTGTAACATTTAAGCTCATCAGCTCCAAGTGTATTGTTTGGTGATTGCAAACATGACTCGCCCACATATCACCTCAGGGAGGATGCAGGTTTTCAAAAGTTCAGCTGAGCCTGTTTGCAGACGCTGTGCTACAGCTGAATACTGTTTACTCTGCGTTGCCATGGCCAGCCTGTGTTCATTCTTCTTGATTATGGAACTAAGATATTCAATTTGTGACTTGTTCTATTTCTTCACTGTTAACTGTGAGCTTCCTTTGTTGTATAGTTTTGTCATTAGAAATTATTTTTGTTATTATCATCATCATAACTTCAGAAACAGATTTTGATTTTCACTGTGTTAAAACTGTCAATATAGTACCTTGCTGAGCATGGCCTGGGAGGGTGTCACCGTTAACTGGGCAGGCTAGAGGTTTCTTTTTGACCCCGACAGAAAAAACCTTCACACCTTACCGTGGATTCGAACCCAGATCTTCCAAAGGAAAATCTGGCATTCCAGCAACTCGGCCAGCTGCTTCTTAATATTTTCTCTGGTATATTATGTATATTTTCCCAGTACTTTCTGTATATTTTTAAAAGTATTTTCTGTATATTTTCTTTGTGCAATTTCTCTATATATTTTTGCTGTGTATTTTCTCTGTATATGTTCACTGTATATTTTCTCTGTGTATTTTCACTACATATGTTCTCTGTATATTTAATGTTTTTCATCATAATTCATGCACCATCAACCAACCCATGACATCCACACCTAGTCGCTGTAAACACAACCTTTTATCAACCACTGCCCTAACAGTCACATGTCATGATATAATTAAAGGACATAATATGTATAGGCCAGTCTCCGTGGCTAAGGGCTTACTGACGTGATTTGTAAGCCCGCTTACCTGCGTTTGAAACACAGCTGACACCAATTTGACAGACCACGTTACACTGCGTTTTAACGTGTTTGTATGGGAGCTGGTCATTCAGAGAGCAATGGCAAACTACTGAACATAAACCTGCGAACACATCAACAACAGCAGTAAAATACTGGTGTTGACAGCGATGTCTGTAAATATGATATGAAAAAAAACAAAAAACAATACATATAGATGGATAAAGTGCTTGTTCTGAAACATCCGGCATGCTGATGCTGAGATAGTGGGTTCAACTCTACACAGGTCAGTTGGATTAAAATGTTGACTTCTCGTCCTTGACTTGGGGATGTAAATTACAAGTACCTCTGAAGTCAGAGTGGGTTCACCTGATGGCCAGGGACACTGGTAATAAGGAAAGTTAACTCACACATAAAATTCAGACCAGTGCTACTAGAAGTTGTATGTATGAACTACAATTCAGTTCAAAGCGGGCGAGCCCCAAACAAAATTACTTACAGATCATGACAATTGTACACATAAACTAAACTGAAGAAAACACAAGAGTGAAAATAAAAGCTAAGCATAACCAAAATAGTTTCTTTTAAAATGCTGTCATTTTCACCAGTTCAGACAATGATTAAATCAGCATTGAGGATACAATCAGTATTGAGGATAACATCAGCATTGAGGATAAAAGCAGTATTGAGGATAAACTCAGCATTGAGGATAAACTCAGCATTGAAGATAAACTCAGCATTGAGGATAAAATCAGCATTGAGGATAAAATCAGCATTGAGGATAAAATCAGCATTGGAGATAACATCTGCATTAAGGATATCATCTGCATTGAGGATAAAATCAGCATTGAGGATAAAATCAGCATTGAGGATAACATCAGCATTGAGAATAACATCAGCAGTGATGATAAATGCTAGCCACAAACCCTACCGTTTAAACCAGTGACACAGATGCATAAATATCCGGCAGCTTTCTCATACGTGAAGTTAACAAAACGCGAGTCTCCCTTGTCGTAAAGCAAAGTGTTGGAATACTCCAGGCACTGACTGCTGTAGGCACAAGGGTTAGGGCTGCAGTCTGGGATATCCACCTCGCATCTACTGCTTGTGTATCCAAGCGGGCAGCTGCATGTGTAGTTCTGGTAATAAACAGCAGAAAAACAGTTAATATATAGTTCTGGTAATAAACAGCAGAAAAACAGTTAATATATAGTTCTGGTAATAAACCGCAGAAAAACAGTTAATAAACCGCAGAAAAACAGTTAATATATAGTTCTGGTAATAAACAGCAGAAAAACAGTTAATATATAGTTCTGGTAATAAACAGCAGAAAAACAGTTAATATATAGTTCTGGTAATAAACAGCAGAGAAACAGTTAATATATAGTTCTGGTAATAAACAGCAGAAAAACAGTTAATACATGGAGGTTTTGCCTCATCTACCCAGGGATGTAAGAGTTGCCTTATTGTTGTTTTTATCTTGGTATAATTATACAGACATCATCGTCATGTGCCTTGTCTAAAATGAGCAAACAGCCTAATGATCATTGTTTATTTTTTGTTTGGAAGTTATTGTAGCCACGCGGTAAATGTCAAGACTTTTCTAATAAGCAGGAAGTTATTGTTTATGTGTTGTTTGGAAGTTACCATAGCAACTTGGTAAATGATCATTGGGCAGTGGATCGCATGTCTAGTCTTCTCTAACAAGTGGGAAGTTGCTGTGTATTTGTTGTTACCACAGCAACATGGTAAAGCAGCCTGCTCACACTCTGAAGGTCATGGATTCCTTTTCGGTTCACGAGTGCAATTTATTGGGGACCCCTGGGAGAGTTTATGCTGTGTGTGGCCCTTTGGTCAGCGCACTCTGCAGAAAGAAAACCCAGCCATATGGAATAGAACCTGGTTGAATGAAGTCAATCCTCTTACTAACCCCTTCACCCTCTATTTGTGAATCCTCTGTTTGTGAATCTTCTGTTTGTGAATCCTCTGTTTGTGAATCTTCTGTTTGTGAATCCTCTGTGAATCTTCAGTTTGTGAATCTTCTGTTTGTGAATCCTCTGTTTGTGAATCTTCTGGAAAACTGAGTTTGAACTCTGAAGCCTGGTGAACTGGTACTAAAGTCACCCAAGCCTCAAAATGGGCTTGCATCTATTGGGGAGGCAGGTGTACAGCCTTTCCTTCTGACCCAGTCCTAAAGTACCACCTCCATGGTAACAGTATTACAAGTTCTCCTTCCCCTTTCCATGATCAGAAACCAGTGAGGTGGACAAGACCAGTGAGGGAGCTAAGAGAAGCATGTAAGGATATCATCAGATCATAATTCAGAACAACACACTGAGCTGGCTGAGACTAGTGAAGAAGAGGAAGGAGGAGGTGAAGACAGGAGGAGAATAAGGAGACAGAGGAGAAGGAGAAGAATTAAGAATTGAAGAGAGAGGGAGGAAGAGAAGGAGGAGGGGGGGGGGGGAAGAAGAATGAATGAATGAACGTGAAATAGATGTTACCTTGACAACATCAACACAGGTGCCACCATTGCGACAATCACTGTTCACACAATCGTCGATGTTCACTTCACAAGTGGTTCCGTTAAAGCCGGTGTCTGAGCAGTTGCAGGTGAAACTGTTGACAGACAAACTCATTACACATTTGTCATGTACATGACATAAGGTTGACAGACAAAACTCATGACACATTTGTCAAGTACATGACATAAGGTTGACAGACAAAACTCACTACACATTTGTCAAGTACATGACATAAGGTTGGCAGACAAAACTCATGACACATTTGTCAAGTACATGACATGAGTCTGACAGACAAAACTCATGACACATTTGTCAAGTACATGACATAAGGTTGACAGACAAAACTCATGACACATTTGTCAAGTACATGACATAAGGTTGACAGACAAAACTCATTACACATTTGTCAAGTACATGACATAAGGTTGACAGACAAAACTCATGACACATTTGTCAAGTACACGACATAAGGTTGAATGACAGAACTCATTATACATTTATCATGTACACAACATAAGGTATTCAATCAAACGAGCAATATCTTATGTAATAAGTGCAGACTTGCACATAGTCTGAAGCCGCAGTAGCCAATCATATAAGACCCCACACTTCTTCATGTCAACATTGGTTATCTCTATGGGGAACTGCCATGCGAATGATTTTAAATCCCCATCGAGGTGGGCATTTTAAAATTCTGCTTGGCTCCCAGGGGACCAGGAAATGTACTGGAAAATAAAAGTGGCTGGTCACTCTCAACTTCCTTGATGAAGAATACTCACAGGACCTCTGGATCCGAGCCTACACAGATGGGTCGGCACAAAATGCTGTTCGAAATGGAGCGGGAGTGTATATAGAATACCCAAATAATACTAGGGACACGGCCAGCGTACCAACAGGAAAGTACTTCCATAACTATGATGCTGAAATTGGGGCAATCAAGATAGCAACAGAGAAATTACTAAATACCAGCCATGGTACACAACCTGTGGTGCTATTGACAGACGCAAAATCAGTTCTCGAGACGCTCCTGTCTGGGAAATTGCCAGCACTAAGATACTACTTTCTGACTTAGCAACAACAACAACAACAACAACAACAACAAACAACAAAACTTTATTTTGAAAGGGTTAAGAATGGTTAAAAGGTTACGGGTTAGCAGTCAACGCAAGGTCACCATACTGTTGAAACCCATCTCACTATGGGGTACCCAGAAACGAGAGAGCTGATTGATTAGCTAAGGAAGGAACAAAGGAAGAACAACCTGATGTGCCTGTTACATACCACCAAAAGAAGAGAATGATCAAATCATTCAGAGAGCCACTAAAGCTTGCACAAGATGAATACCACGTTATGGACAGACCAGAACAAGTCACTATTCTGTGCCTCAGAACAGGCACAATAGGTTACGCAAGTACAAGTATACAAAATTCAAGATTGGTGACTCAGCCATGTGCACATGTGGATTGGCGTCGCAGACAGCAGAGCACATACTCCAGGACTGCCCAAATTGCAACATGTCTAGGCAAACCTATTGGCCTAGAGAGACAACAGTGGAAGATAAACTCTATGGACCACTAAGTGAACTAAAAAAGACAGTTAAATTCATAAAGAGACAACATTGCAGTTATAGACATATTACAAGCAAACGAAAGAAGAAGAAAGGTGGCTGGTAAGATATTAACCACATCACCCATCCAGTGCTGAATGGTCTATGAACATTTCAGAGCAGCACCATATACCCAGGGAGTCATGGTAGATAAAATGTGTAATTTAAACAGTTGGAAGCAAGTTACAACACAAAGACAACTTATCACAGACATCAGAAAGTAGTCATTTTTCAGCCACAGTATGAGAAGAGAAAAACTGAAACATATTGTGACAACTGGAAAGATTTGTGGAAAGAGAGATGGAGGAAAACAGTGATAAAGAATTGTTGACCTTCTTGTATTATGGTACGGAAGGGTGTTCGAGTTACATTTATACATGCTGTTGAAGATGGAAAGATGCGCAGAAGCAGGATTGTCCATGTCAGTGGCTTGGAACTTGACAGTAGGCGGCAAGCACTTTCTGAGACGGCAGTTTTCACACAGTGTTGTCCTAGTCAATCAATCAATCAATCAATCAATCAGGTGCCATCTCCATAATGAAGGTTGGCTGCAATGGATTTCCAACAGGGTCTGTCTCTCACCTTGATTGTACATTCTATCAGATTGCTGTTGGTCCATCTCTTGATGTTATCTTCCCACTTGTATCACTGTCTACCTCTTGCTTGCTTGCCTTCAACCTTACCCTCCAGTGTGGGTTTTTTTAAAAAAGCGTGTTATGTCTTTTATGGTCAAGACAAGAACACTGAGCCTGATCCACGACTCTAGTGATTAAGTGAAATGGCGAATTATGAGCGCCCTCACTTATCAGCATGGCACATGATGGATGGATGTCTTTTAACCTTGTAACGTGGTCAAAATATTTCACTTGCCTCTCTTTATGTTTTTCATCAACTCTCTTTTCATTCCCAGTTTTTCTAGAATCACTACATTTAATTGATTTTGTTTCCATGAAAAACAACATATTTCATTGTGCTGAGTCACTGTGCCTATAATGGCATCCTCTGCTGGGCATAAATAAAGTAATTACCAGTTCTGATAAACTGTTTACCTTTCATCCATTTACTCCACCACTTGCCAGCTGTGAACTGACATAACCCTGAACAGGTGACTAATTTAGCACTCCAACTCCACCCATGGGGTGTCCCGCACACTAGCTGAGGGAATGAGGAAACTTAATAGAATTTACCCTATACCACTATCCTAACAGATGATAATATACCCTGGTGGGTAGAATGAAGTCCACATAAAGGTCTGCAAGGAAGGAACAAAAGAAAAACAGCCTGAAGGAACAAAAAATGTCACATGGTTTGCTCATATGGCAACATAAGACACCAACCCCTTCCCTACCCTGTCCCCCATCTTGTAACCGACAATCCAAAAACACACCCAAGGAAATCCCCAGATAAATAAACGCTGTTGCAAAGAGTGCACATATGATTACATTTAAACACAAAGAATGCCATATTGTTACGTTTAAATGCAAAGAGTGCGCATATTGTTACATTTAAACGCAAAGTGTGCACACATTGTTACATTTAAACGCAAATAGTGCACATATTGTTACATTTAAATGCAAAGAATGTGCATATTGTTACATTTACATGCAAAGATTGTGCATATTGTTACATTTAAATGCAAAGAGTGCACACATTGTTACATTTAAACGCAAATAGTGCACATATTGTTACATTTAAACACAAATAGTGCACATATTGTTACATTTAAATGCAAAGAGTGTGCATATTGTTACATTTAAATGCAAACAGTGCACATATTGTTACATTTAAACGTAAAGAGTGCACATACTGTAACATTTAAATGCAAAGAGTGCACACATTGTTACATTTAAATGCAAATAGTGCACACATTGTTACATTTAAACGCAAAGTGTGCACATGTTACATTTAAACGCAAATAGTGCACATATTGTTACATTTAAATGCAAAGATTGCACATATTGTTACAATGCAAAGAGTGCACATATTGTTACACTTAAACACAAACAGTGCACATATTGTTACATTTAAAATGTAAGTAAAGGACCTGCTCCCACAACATCCGGTGTAATGGACATATGGTGCTAACCCCATATTCTTATAAACCGAGTGGCATTTAATGGGTGAGATAAAAAAAAGTTGCTTAAAAGGCTACTTCATTGCACCGGGTTTTATCCCATATTACTCGGTCTCTTTCCGCGGGGCGGCTTGCTGAAAGCGTTGCAGAGAGCATGAACTCTACAGCTCCAACAATGACCCCCAGTCTCTGAGAAAAATGCACTCGTAAACAGAAAGACATAGCCCAGAATCGAACCCACAACCTTTGGAGCACAAGGCAGATGGCTTGACCACTTAGCCACAGAGACTCACGTAATGGGTGCAATGGTCAACATCATATTGGCTAATTTTATTTCGATTTATTTGGTTGTTTCGGGATTTGCGATTTAAATATTGAGCACAACCCACAACTGGCAACGCTGATCATATTCTGGTATGAACCTAAGGCATATCCATGTCAATGTGGAAGCACTAGACTCGAGTTTCGCTCTCGTTTGAGCTCGTCAGTAGTGCATATCCCTGACCGGACCCGGAAACAAACCCCGGATCACTGGTGTGTGAAGCGGGTGTGTAAACACTAGACCATTGGGACAAGATGAAATACTAAATAAACTAATTAATGCAGCAAGAGAAGTAGAATGGTATGGCTAAGACTATTCAACCATGTTTGGGTAGAACAACAGACACCACCACAAGATTGGGAAAACACCATAATTATCCCAATTTGGAAAAAAAACAAAGGCAGTAAAAGAGACTGCACACAATACAGAGGCATTTCTCTTTTAAGTCATACTGGGAAAATATTTTGCAAAATTCTTGAGAAAAGATTACGAACTATTATAGAACCCCTGCTAAGCAAAACACAACTTGGATTTAGGAAAAACAAAGGATGCACAGATGCCATTTTTGCTCTTAGACAAATTATAGAAAAATCAATCAAATTTAATGAAACACTCTACTTAGCTTTTGTCAACCAAGAAATGGCATTTGATAGAGTAGATAGAAACAAGATGTGGGAAATCCTTAAACAATACGGAGTGAGTACACATGTAACAAACCTATGCAGAAGCCTATACAACAACAGTGAATGCATAGTGAGATCACCATACGATCCGGAGTACGACAAGGTTGTGTCCTGTCCCTTCTCTTGTTCATAACATATATAGACAACATATGTAAAGAAACCAGCCAAACAGAGACCGCAAGAACACTGCATGACGAGAACACAGAAGAATCGTCTGCAAATTACACCATTAAAGAACTCCTATTTGCAGACGATCAAGCACTAATATCAAAATCAGAAGCTTAATTACAAGACCACATGAATAGTCTAAACAAAATGTGTAGGGAACATAACATGAAAATTAGCACAAGTAAAACAGAGGTAATGACTATAACCAAAAAGAAGAAAAAAACAATTCACCTAAACAAACGTCCCCTGAAACAAGTACAGAGCTTCAAGTACCTAAGAAGTATAACATTATCAAATGGCAAATCAGAAGACGAGACCGAAAATAGATGTAATAAGGCAAACCAACTCATTGGATAAATGGCACCAATACTAAAGAACAAACATGCATCAGTAGCTACTAAGAAAGCACTATACAACACAATCTTCCTACAAACTCTATGTTACCAATGCCAAACCTGGACAATGATAGAAAAGAGAAAAGAAAAATCACAACAACAGAAATGAGATTCCAGAGAAGAATACTCAATGTATCAAGAAGAAATAAAATCAGAAATGAAGAAATCAGGACTAAAGACTAAATCAGGACTATAACAGCGCTAGATTTTATTAGAAGGCAGCAAATCAACATGCAACTAGATTACCAACCACAACAAGCAATGATGTACAGACCAGACGGAAGCAGAGACAGAGGCCGACCATGTAAATGACGGATGGAGGGAATAGCAGAATCCATGGGAATATCAATACATGAAGCCCATACACAGGCACTCTCCCTCTGTTTATACTTCCCCTCGACACCGCAAGGTAAAAGAGGAACATGATGAGATGAGATGATATTACTATTTCTATAATCATCACAGTCTAAACTTTACCCCATCAACATGTTTCTATAATCATCCTAGCCTTAACATTACCCTCATTAACATAACATTTCAACAATTATCACAGTCTTAATGTTACACTCATTTTTTTTAAAGGTGCTTATCCCTTACAGGACGTTGTAGCAACGCCAGCATTTTACTGCTGTTGATGTTTTGGCAAGTTTTTACGTTCAGTAGTTTGCCATTGCTTTCTGAACGACCGGCTCCCATACCAGCACATCAGAGTCTGCTGCCAAACCGGTCGCTGTTGTGTTTCAAACGCAGGTAAGCAGCATTACGAATCACGTTCACAACGCCATCGCTACAGAGTTATTTTTCAGACAAAGACCAGAGCAAAAATCACACAGAAAAGAGCAAGGGTGATTATGATCCGTCTAAACCTATGGAAGAGGAGGCTGGTGGTGCTGTGTTATCTTAATATTGCTGTAATCATCACAATCTTAAACAGACAAGATATCTTAAATGCAACGTTTCAGTGAAACTCCAACTTTTGTCTTTTACTAAAGCCTGGTTAATATTAACACCCACAAAATAAATAATATGCTCAATGTGTATCATGTGCATTGACAACAACCAAAGTCTTACAATCACTATATTTAGCATTTAAAACAGTAATCTGAATCTATTCAGTATTATGACACCTTCCTCCTAGACAGTTAGCATACATAGTTAAATATACAGCTATATCTGAACTAAAAGCAGCATAAAACTTGAAAAGGTATAATTATTTCTAAACTGACATCAGTATAAAACTATTTCTAAATTGATATCAGTACAAAACTAGAGAAGATAAAACTATTTCTAAATTGACATCAGTATAAAACTAGAGACAATATAACTATTTCTAAACTGACCTCAGTATAAAACTAGAGAAGATATAATTATTTATAAACTGACATCAGTATAAACTAGAGAAGATATAACTATTTATAAACTGACATTGGTATAAAACTAGAGAAGATAAAACTATTTCTAAATTGACATAAGTATAAAACTAGAGACGATATAACTATTTCTAAACTGACCTCAGTATAAAACTAGAGAAGATATAATTTATAAACTGACATCAGTATAAACTAGAGAAGATATAACTATTTCTAAACTAACATTGGTATAAAACTAGAGAAAATAAAAGTATGTCTGAAGTACAAACATGAAAGGAAGCAACATTTCTAATAAGGCAATCAATATGTTTAAACTACAAAAAGTTAATGAAGCAATCATTTCAAGAATATAAAAATATATAATCATTATGTACTAAAATAAAGAGATACCTCTGCCTGTATGTTGCTGAGGACTAACAATAGAAGCAAATAATAGAGATTAAACATGACCATGCATGTCTAAGAGACCAGTAAGGAAGGCTGGCAAGAGAAAGCCACCTCATCCCATAGAAAACATTAGCAAATCAACAAAAGGATTGGCATTCATTGAGTGCCTGTGCTTTATTGGGAGATGAGATGCAGAAAAAGATCAGAAGAAAGAAGTAGCTTAAGCAGTGCCTTCAAAGCATGAAAGTGGACAAGTCATTGCTCTGGCAGTATAAAATACATGAATAATATTTTAGCTGAAACAATTAAAACACATAGTCATAGGTTTTGTTCAAATGTGGAGCATCAAATTTAACACAAGCCCTATCTGTTTGCATAAAACTGGATGGGACCACCTAATTGCTAATGCCAGACTAAATCTGAGTAATTATTTAATTTTCATCGAATACAGTATACAAAACACTTGTTCTTTCTTCACATTTTAGCCATTGTTTACGAGGTATTGAGAAATCAACAAGGAGGGCGTTTTATAGCCTTTCAACTGCACCGAGATTCCTGAAGAGAGATAGTCTTCAGGAATACCCGTGACTATGTGCTTTAATAGTTTTAGCTAAAGTATTATTCATTTATCCACTTCGTGTGATATATAATTGCAGTATGCACCTCGCGAGATGCAGCAAAATATGCCAGGCAATAAATCGTGCATCATATTATTTGTGGCTTTAGTGTTTAAATTCACTAAGGGAATACATTGTTTTGAGTATAAAATAAAGAGCACGGTCAATTAGAAAAGAAAAAAGTTAATTACAGTCAAACTTAGTTAATTACAATCAAACTTTGATTAACCGTAACCGACCAGACCAGGGCTGTGACCGATAACCAAATAGACAGATAACATAATCTCTTTTAATACATATGTACAGTAATGTGATTTCACTGCAGGTCTGGGACGAAAATGAACAAAAATCCTTTAAAAGTGAATACTACATACATACTGTATTTAATTTTACAAAAAGATCAATATAAACTTCAATATAAGATTATTAATGTACAGAAATGTATTGTAATACTATAAACCTATGTTACTTTAAAATAATCAACCATCTCCTTCTGTGTAAATCTGAGCAATCCTAGTGGCAGTTTCACCTTTCTTCAATCATTTTATCATTTCAAGTTTCTGGTTAAAACCTAGCACTACACATTTCTGCTTTTCAGCCATTTAAAAACAATTTTACAGAACAATAAAATCAAAGCGATTAGGCCTTACTGTTTTTAGGCCTACATATAAGAGGAAAAATCGAAACACAGCTTAAAAATTCAGAATAGTAACACTATCGTAACATTATGCTGAAAAAGTTAATCAGGGCACTATGAAACAAAACATTCATTCAAATACACAGGCTACTCTGTCACGACTAAGAGTCAGTTTGTAACACAATAGCGACTGGTTAGTGATGGGTTTGTGGCGTGCCAGATCAAGTTCAACTCCTCCGCCACCGATGATTAGTCACTTCTGCCATCATACAGTACAATCACTTCCAGCTTTATACAGACAGGTGTAAAAGTAATCCATGGACAATTTTAAAGATGTCTGTCTGTGTTTTTAAAAGACGATGACGGATAGCAGTAAACTGACGGTTAAACAAGTGACGGTTAATCAAAGTTTTACTGTACTAAGGAACACAGAAGATAATTATAAATATTTCAGCTGCTCATCAATGTATTTGAAAAAACAAAATGAAAGAAGACAAGCAGCCTGGCACAGCAAGTGGTATATATAGAATGTAACAAAAGCAGTTGCTAACAATATATTGCAGAATAACAAACAGAAAAAAAAATGAAATAAATTATTTTCAAACAAAAACTTGCCGCGGGCTGAATAGTGTCAAATGTAGTGAAGATTCCAGATGAAATGTAAATATAACAAAAATGTATGAGTGTACATCAGTGGAACAGCAAAGCATTAATGCATTTTATATGCAATGTTACAAGTACAAGGGACGGACAATAAGTAATACCTCCTATTTGATATCTATGTAAATACTTTATCGGTGGGCAATTTATTAATTTAGAGGGATTATTTAAACATTCTTCTGCACCGTGTATCATTACCAACCTGTTTCAATCACAGGTTGCGCAACAGTAGCGGTTTACAAATGGTCACCAAAGAAGTCAGTTAAAGTAACGTAATGTCATAGAATTCCTCAATGCTGAAGGCGAGACCCGATTCGCATTCACAAACGTTTGAGTATTGTTTATCGAGATTCAAAAGTTGATGTTAACACTGTCCAATTCTGGGTACGTCGTTGTGATGAAGCTGATGTAGGTAAATCCTCACTGGCTGACGCAAAGCGGACAGACCGTCCGTCAACCGCATTGACTCCACACAATATTCATCAAGCTGATGACATCATTTTTGGTGACCATCAGGGAACACTTGATGAAATGATTTCCATGTTGTCCATTAGTAAAGACAGTGCCCAGACCATCATTAAAGAACTGGGTTTTTCAAAGGTTTGTGCACAGTGGGTACCTAGAATGTTGACTGACATTAAGAAGCAAGGAAAACCATAGCCATCAACATCCTGCACTTGCTACATGATAAGTTGAGTTGAGTTAATAACCAACATCACTGCACTTAGGACATTTCCATAGGCTCTCTGTCCCCTTGTTCAACAGCCAGTGAAGAGTCATACTATTAATGGTTCCAACTGCCATCTGGAGTTCTCCTGGTCTTCCCTCTAAGTTTTGAGATTTGTCCAGAACTCCTGCTGATCCGCTGCCATATTATATTTTCTTCACAAATGGGTGCTCAATCTGTTCTACCTCTTTCTCCACTTGGTCTCACAGGCACCCAACCATCTCTCCCTTGTCCATAGGTAATTTACCACAGAGAGGTGAATTCTCTGCCAGCCTATTCATTCCCCCCACACTCCAGCATTCACCCAGTATAGCAATGTAATACGGACATACTGGCCTAGGGAAGAAAATCCATACAATTCTCACAATCTGTGACCTCTGAAGCAAGGTGAACCATTCCACATAAAACATTCCTTTCTCCACCTTACTATGCATACTCCGTGAGTCCTTAATGAATACAATATGTGTTGCAGCAGTCTCTTGCAACCACTGGAAGGCTGCTGTAACAGCTTCCACCTCCATTCTCATGCTGGAGGTTGTAGTCTCATATGCCAGACTCTCCTTTTTCAAGCATCGTCCATTAGCTTTCGCAATGAAACCCCAGCCACCTGTGTGCTGATGCTGAAGTAAGGGGATCAACCCTTACACCAGACTGATAGACTAAAATGCTGACCTCTTGTCCTCGACTTGACGACATAGATTACAAGTACCTCTGAAATTGGAGTGGGTTCACCTGATGGCGAGGGACACTGTTAATAGGCGAGGGACGCTGTTAATATGGAAAGCTAATCCACTTCCGGTACAAATGGCAACAAAGTGACGCGTTTATTCTTCAGGGAGACGCTGTTTAGTGTTTTCCTGTGGATTATGTGATGTTATTTCGTATTCGTTTATTGGAAGTGTTCAAAAGAAGCCATGGAAGGCAGGAGGTGGATGAAATTTTGAGGGCAGCCGTCAGATATTTGTTGGTTATGTTCTCAAGTTTCACGACGGCAGGCAAAGGATCTCTTTCGTGAAACAATGGCTGTGGTCAAACGACCAGTACGGTTACTGCCATAGAGGAAAGCACCGGCAAACTACCTCTTTAAAAATGCCTAGTACATTATGATTCGCCTTAAGACTGATTATCGCAAGACAAGGGCAGAGACATTAAAATCAGCAACATGGAACGTTAGGACGTTAAACGACGACTAAAAATTAGAGAACATAAAACAAGAAATAGAAAGAGAAAAAATTAATATTTTAGGGATGTGCAAAACGAGATGGACAGGAGCAGGCATCAAGATAGATGAAGATTTTAAAGATTATTTATTCTGTAGGTGAAGATCGACAAAGGGGAGTGGCAATTATTTTGGACCGGAAAACATCAAAATCTGTTCAAGGATATTGGGCCGTGTCGGACAGAGTTCTACTAGTTAAATTGAGTGGCAGACCTTTTAGCATAAATGTTATTCAAGTATATGCCCCAACAGGAGAATCCAGTGAAGATAGTGTAGAGGAATTTTATAATGACATAGAGTCTGCCTTAAAGAAATGTAAAAATTCAGAAATAAACATCATATTAGGAGACTTCAATGCAAAAGTAGGAAATCAAGGTGATAGATACACAGTAGGAAACTATGGTTTAGGAGAGAGAAATGAAAGAGGATACAGACTCGTAGAGTGGGCAAAAGAACAGGAAATGATTGTAGGAAACACCTGGTTTAAGCAACACCCTAGAAGATTATGGACATGGAGGAGTCCTGATAGCAGGATCAGAAACCAGATTGACTACATTCTGATTAGCAGAAGATTTAGAAACGCACTAACAATAGCAAAAACAGTTCCCAGTGCTGATTGTTATAGTGACCACAGACTACTTACAGGAACACTGAGGATAAAGTTGAAGAAAATCAAGTATATAACAGGAAATACTAAATATGATTTGTGTACATTGAGTAATGACAAGGAAATACAAAACAAATTCAACATAGAAGTACAGAACAGATTTGATATATTGTCTGATCTAGAGATATTATTCCAGGATGTGGATGATCAATGGGAAATGTTGAAGAATTCAATCAGTTTGGCTGCAGAAACAACTATTCCAAAATTAAAGAAGGTGGGTCGTAAGAAATGGATGACAGAAGAAATTTTACACCTAATGGAAACAAGAAGACTCAACAAAAATAATTCTGCCAAATATGAAGAAATTCACAGACAAGTCAGAATATTATGTAAGGAGGCAAAAGAAGCATGGCTTGAGGAAAAGTGCTTAGACATTGAAAAACAACACAACAGTCAAAATACCAAATTAGTGCACAAAAGAATTCAGGAACTTACTAATAAAAGAACAAGTACATCAACAGGCTGTCTAAAAACTAAAGATGGCAAAATCATAATAGAAAAAGATCAGATTCTACATGTATGGACAGATTATGTGAAAAACCTTTATAATGATAACAGAGAGGAACAGTATGATATTAGATTTAATAATGAAGGACCGCCAATTTTGAAGATGGAGGTTCGAAATGTTCTTAAGCATATGAAAGCTGGCAAGGCCCCCGGTGCAGATAACATCACAACAGAAATGATTAAAGCTTTAGAAGAATTTGGACTAGAGCAAGTCACCAGACTGCTGAACACATTATATGATACTGGAGATATACCTTTTGAATTATGTAACTCTGTATTTATTGCAATCGCAAAGAAATCAGGAGCCCAGGAATGTGATCAACATAGAACAATTAGTATAATGAGTCACATCACAAAGATTTTGCTACGAATTATCATGCAAAGAGTGAGGAAGAAAATACAACCTGAAATAGGGGAAGAACAATGTGGGTTTGTAGAAGGAAAGGGTACAGTAAATGCTGTGTATATGCTGCGAACAGTTATTGAACGTGCTATAGAAGTAAACAAGGATATACACCTTTGCTTTATTGACTACACAAAGGCTTTTGATAGAGTTAGACATGTCAACATGGTAGATATGCTTGCAGATCTACAAATTGATGGGAAAGACATTAGACTTATAAAAAACATATATTGGAAACAACAAGCTGCTATAAGGATTGATAATGAAGTGGGACAATATCAACCTATTAAGAGAGGTGTTAGGCAGGGATGTGTAATGTCTCCAGATCTTTTTTCCCTATACAGTGAAAATATTTTCAGAATGTAGAAGATATAAATGGAATCAGCATTGGAGGACGAAACATCAATAACATTAGATATGCAGATGATACAGTATTGATTGCAGACAATGCACAAGATCTACAACAATTAGTAGACGCGGTTGTTGTACACAGTGAGCAGCTGGGGTTGGAATTAAATTGTAAGAAGACACAGGTTATGGTCGTCACTAGGAAGAACGAAGTACCACAATGTAATATACAAGTAAATGGGAATATTCTTCAACAAGTGAATCGGTACAATTATCTCGGAACAGTCATAACATCTGATGGGAGATGCCTTGAAGAGATTAGAACAAGAATCGCCATGGCGAAAGTAGCCTTTAGCAAGATGAAAAACATTCTGACCAATAAAAAGATGTCAATTGAAACGAGAAAAAGAGTGTTGAGGGGATACATAGAGCCTGTTCTTTTATATGGATGTGAAACTTGGACAATGTGCAGTCAAGCTGAAAAACATCTGATGGCTGCAGAAATGTGGTTTCTGAGGAAAATGCAAAGAATACCATGGACAGACAGAAAAACCAATGACCAAGTACTAATGAGACAAATGAAAATTGTAAATTGATTAGAGAGACGTAGACAGTCAAAATTTTTTTGGACATGTTATGAGAAGAAATGGATTGGAGAACTTAATGACAACTGGCAAGATCGAAGGGTACAGACCAAGAGGAAGACAGAGAGGAAAATACCTGGATGGCCTGGCCACATGGCATGGACGAGACAGGAACACTGAGCTGATCCACGACACTGGTGAGTGAGTGAAATGGCGAGTCATGACCGCCCACGCTTTCTAGCATGGCACATGCATGATGGAATCCACATGCAAAATTCAGCCCCGCACTACCAGAAGTTGTGTGTATGGACTACGCTTGAGTTCAAAACGAGCGAGTGAAAAATGAAAAACAAAAAATAACCAGCCACTGTCTGTTCCTCACCAGTGACCCATCGGTGTAGATCACTATGTCTCCTTGATGATAAATTAATATACAGTGGAAACAAGTAGCATAATGCCTTTTTATATCTGCTGAAGCAAGTGAAGAAAAGACTACTAAATGTGTAAGACAATTAAAATCTCAAAATAATGTATTCCCTTGGTGAATTTAAACATAGATGCCATAAGCAAAATATTTTACGATTTCTTGGCTGGCGTATTTCACTGTATCTTGTCAAATGCATACTTCAGATATTTCATCTGAAGTAATAATAAATAAATGTTACTTTAGCTGAAATACTGAAATATGATGCATACAGGCGCTGGTGTTTGAATATGGACAAATATTATCCCCACAGAAGTCTAACACTTAACAGGACGTCCTTCTATTCGCATAGCAATGGCTGGAATCGCCAAATAGATGATGCTTCCATAAATTTGAGCAACTGGTTATTGTTTGCTGAATACAGTATATGAAATGCATCTTGTTTGTTAACTCTATGATTGCTAATAAGCAAATGTTCTGTGATGGTGAATTCAACATCTTATGACTTGTTGACTGTATAGGGATTCCTGAAGAATGATTCACTGTCTTTTCCAGCCACAATTAAGTAGTTTGGGCATATACAGAGACACAGTTCCTGGTTAAAGGATGTGTTGGAGAAAAAAGTGGAAGGCAAGTGTGAAATGGGAAAACAATGGAGGGCAAGTGTGAAAAAGAAAGGCAATGTCCCACATGGCTAGATAAAGGGATGAGTTGAGTTGAGTTAAGAACCGATCAGGACATTCCCATACGCGCTCAGTCCCCTCGTTCAACAGCCAGCGTAGAGTCTTACTGCTAATAATTCCCAACACTATCTGACTGAAAATTCTTGTCTTCCCTCTCAGTTTTGAGTTTCTTCCAGAACCCCTGCCGATCCCCCGTATCTTATACTTTCCACATACGGGTTCTCAATCAGTTCCCCCACCTTCTCCACCTAGTCCCAGTTGCATGACCACCTCTCCCTTGTCCATAGGTAATTTACCACCAAGAGGTTCACCCCCCCCCCCCCCCCCCCCCCCCCCCCCCCCCCACGCACTCCTGCAAAAAATCCATACAATTCTCACAATCGGTGAACTCTGAAGTGAAGATAGCCATTCCACACGAAACATTCCTTTCTCCACCTTACTAAACATACTCCCTTAGTATGTAATTAATGCAATATGTGTTGCAGTGGTTAGATAAAGGGATGGACTGCAAGAAGCCTGTGTGAGGGACCCAGGAGGAGACAAGCAGAGAAAGTGTTGGGGATTCTTTACTGTTGATTTTCAATGCAGAAATGGCCTGAATGATGATCTGCTGGTGGAGACCGAGAGCCTACGGCTTTGACCAGAGTGCAGATGCATAAGTTCTACTAATAAATAACAAACGATAATAATTTTTCAGTTGAAAACTAAGGACATACTTGTTGATACGGTCCAGGCAGCTGCCGCCATGTTGGCAAGGGTTAGGGGAACAATCGTCAATGTTGTTCTCGCAGTTAGTGCCGTTGATGCCATCGATACAGGTACAGACATAGCCGTTGACACGGTCGGAACATGAGCCGTTGTGCTGACACGGATTCGACTCACATTCGTTAATGTCATGTTCACAGTACGACCCTGGGGAGATCAACCATAACAGAACTAATTAAAATAGAAACGGGATTGTACATTGTTATACTATAGGCTGGTAGGCTAGATGTATCACAGATAGTAGGCTGGTAGGCTAGATGTATCACAGATAGTAGGCTGGTAGGCTAGATGTATCACAGATAGTAGGCTGGTAGGCTAGATGTATCACAGATAGTAGGCTGGTAGGCTAGATGTATCACAGATAGTAGGCTGGTAGGCTAGATGTATCAAAGATAGTAGGCTGGTAGGCTGGATGTATCAAAGATAGTAGGCTGGTAGGCTAGATGTATCAAAGATAGTAGGCTGGTAGGCTAAATGTATCAAAGATAGTAGGCTAGATGTATCAAAGATAGTAGGCTGGTAGGCTAGATGTATCAAAGATAGTAGGCTGGTAGGCTAGATGTATCACAGATAGTAGGCTGGTAGGCTAGATGTATCACAGATAGTAGGCTGGTAGGCTAGATGTATCAAAGATAGTAGGCTGGTAGGCTAGATGTATCAAAGATAGTAGGCTGGTAGGCTAGATGTATCAAAGATACTAGGCTGGTAGGCTGGATGTATCAAAGATAGTAGGCTGGTAGGCTAGATGTATCAAAGATAGTAGGCTGGTAGGCTAGATGTATCAAAGATAGTAGGCTGGTAGGCTAGATGTATCAAAGATAGTAGGCTGGTAGGCTAGATGTATCAAAGATAGTAGGCTGGTAGGCTAGATGTATCACAGATAGTAGGCTGGTAGGCTGGATGTATCAAAGATAGTAGGCTGGTAGGCTGGATGTATCAAAGATAGTAGGCTGGTAGGCTAGATGTATCAAAGATAGTAGGCTGGTAGGCTGGATGTATCAAAGATAGTAGGCTGGTAGGCTAGATGTATCAAAGATAGTAGGCTGGTAGGCTAGATGTATCACAGATAGTAGGCTGGTAGGCTAGATGTATCACAGATAGTAGGCTGGTAGGCTAGATGTATCACAGATAGTAGGCTGGTAGGCTAGATGTATCACAGATAGTAGGCTGGTAGGCTAGATGTATCAAAGATAGTAGGCTGGTAGGCTAGATGTATCAAAGATAGTAGGCTGGTAGGCTAGATGTATCAAAGATAGTAGGCTGGTAGGCTAGATGTATCAAAGATAGTAGGCTGGTAGGCTAGATGTATCAAAGATAGTAGGCTGGTAGGCTAGATGTATCAAAGATAGTAGGCTGGTAGGCTAGATGTATCAAAGATAGTAGGCTGGTAGGCTAGATGTATCAAAGATAGTAGGCTGGTAGGCTAGATGTATCAAAGATAGTAGGCTGGTAGGCTGGATGTATCAAAGATAGTAGGCTGGTAGGCTAAATGTATCAAAGATAGTAGGCTGGTAGGCTAGATGTATCAAAGATAGTAGGCTGGTAGGCTAGATGTATCAAAGATAGTAGGCTGGTAGGCTAGATGTATCAAAGATAGTAGGCTGGTAGGCTAGATGTATCAAAGATAGTAGGCTGGTAGGCTAGATGTATCAAAGATAGTAGGCTGGTAGGCTAGATGTATCAAAGATAGTAGGCTGGTAGGCTAGATGTATCAAAGATAGTAGGCTGGTAGGCTAGATGTATCAAAGATAGTAGGCTGGTAGGCTAGATGTATCAAAGATAGTAGGCTGGTAGGCTAGATGTATCACAGATAGTAGGCTGGTAGGCTGGATGTATCAAAGATAGTAGGCTGGTAGGCTGGATGTATCAAAGATAGTAGGCTGGTAGGCTAGATGTATCAAAGATAGTAGGCTGGTAGGCTGGATGTATCAAAGATAGTAGGCTGGTAGGCTAGATGTATCACAGATAGTAGGCTGGTAGGCTAGATGTATCACAGATAGTAGGCTGGTAGGCTAGATGTATCACAGATAGTAGGCTGGTAGGCTAGATGTATCACAGATAGTAGGCTGGTAGGCTAGATGTATCACAGATAGTAGGCTGGTAGGCTAGATGTATCAAAGATAGTAGGCTGGTAGGCTAGATGTATCAAAGATAGTAGGCTGGTAGGCTAGATGTATCAAAGATAGTAGGCTGGTAGGCTAGATGTATCAAAGATAGTAGGCTGGTAGGCTAGATGTATCAAAGATAGTAGGCTGGTAGGCTAGATGTATCAAAGATAGTAGGCTGGTAGGCTAGATGTATCAAAGATAGTAGGCTGGTAGGCTAGATGTATCAAAGATAGTAGGCTGGTAGGCTAGATGTATCAAAGATAGTAGGCTGGTAGGCTGGATGTATCAAAGATAGTAGGCTGGTAGGCTGATGTATCAAAGATAGTAGGCTGGTAGGCTAGATGTATCAAAGATAGTAGGCTGGTAGGCTGGATGTATCAAAGATAGTAGGCTGGTAGGCTAGATGTATCACAGATAGTAGGCTGGTAGGCTAGATGTATCACAGATAGTAGGCTGGTAGGCTAGATGTATCACAGATAGTAGGCTGGTAGGCTAGATGTATCACAGATAGTAGGCTGGTAGGCTAGATGTATCAAAGATAGTAGGCTGGTAGGCTAGATGTATCAAAGATAGTAGGCTGGTAGGCTAGATGTATCAAAGATAGTAGGCTGGTAGGCTAGATGTATCAAAGATAGTAGGCTGGTAGGCTAGATGTATCAAAGATAGTAGGCTGGTAGGCTAGATGTATCAAAGATAGTAGGCTGGTAGGCTAGATGTATCAAAGATAGTAGGCTGGTAGGCTGGATGTATCAAAGATAGTAGGCTGGTAGGCTAAATGTATCAAAGATAGTAGGCTGGTAGGCTAGATGTATCAAAGATAGTAGGCTGGTAGGCTAGATGTATCAAAGATAGTAGGCTGGTAGGCTAGATGTATCAAAGATAGTAGGCTGGTAGGCTAGATGTATCAAAGATAGTAGGCTGGTAGGCTAGATGTATCAAAGATAGTAGGCTGGTAGGCTAGAT
Organism: Cepaea nemoralis; assembly: GCA_014155875.1. Classification (NCBI taxonomy): domain Eukaryota; kingdom Metazoa; phylum Mollusca; class Gastropoda; order Stylommatophora; family Helicidae; genus Cepaea; species Cepaea nemoralis. The sequence continues at coordinate 89,522 of JACEFZ010015436.1, forward strand.
GTATCAAGATAGTAGGCTGGTAGGCTAGATGTATCAAAGATAGTAGGCTGGTAGGCTAGATGTATCAAAGATACTAGGCTGGTAGGCTGGATGTATCAAAGATAGTAGGCTGGTAGGCTAGATGTATCAAAGATAGTAGGCTGGTAGGCTAGATGTATCAAAGATAGTAGGCTGGTAGACTAGATGTATCAAAGATAGTAGGCTGGTAGGCTGGATGTATCAAAGATAGTAGGCTGGTAGGCTAAATGTATCAAAGATAGTAGGCTGGTAGGCTAGATGTATCAAAGATAGTAGGCTGGTAGGCTAGATGTATCAAAGATAGTAGGCTGGTAGGCTAGATGTATCAAAGATACTAGGCTGGTAGGCTAGATGTATCAAAGATAGTAGGCTGGTAGGCTAGATGTATCAAAGATAGTAGACATATCGAAGACAGTAGATGCATAAAAGACAATTGACATATCAAAGACAGTAGATGTATTGAAGACAGTAAATGTATTGAAGACAGTAGATGTATCAAAGATAGCAGATGTATCAAAGACAGCAGATGTATCGAAGACAGTAGATGTATCACAGTAGAAGTATCAAAGACAGACGTATCAAAGACAGCAGATGTATCAAAGACAGTAGATGTATCAAAAGCAGTAGATGTATCAAAGACAGCAGATGTATCAAATACAGTAGATATCAAAGACAGTAGACATATCAAAGACAGTAGATGGTTCAAAGACAGCAGATGCATCAAAGACAGTCGACATATCAAAGACAGTTGACATATCAAAGTGGAAGAACACAACTGCCTAACGTACAGTGGAAGAACACAACTGCCTAACGTACAGTGGAAGAACACAACTGCCTAACGTACAGTGGAAGAACACAACTGCCTAACGTACAGTGGAAGAACACAACTGCCAAACGTACAGTGGAAGAACACAACTGCCTAACGTACAGTGGAAGAACACAACTGCCTAACGTACAGTGGAAGAACACAACTGCCTAACGTACAGTGGAAGAACACAACTGCCTAACGTACAGTGGAAGAACACAACTGTTTGAGTGAGTTGGTTGAAGTCTGTAGGCTGTACCCCAATGGGGAATCAATTGTGAAATCAGAATACTACACATCACTCTGACTGTATATGAACAGGTTGTTATAAGGAAAAACTTGTTTGCTGAATTGTAATAACTCATAAATAACCACACATATATTGTATGGCGCTCACAGAAATAGAAGAAAGAAGTAGGGACCAGAGGACGCACTAGACAACATAAAAGTTGAAAGCTACAGTTACCGGCCAGGATTCGAACCTGTCATGTCCAAATGACAACAGCACTTCACTGCAGGAACAAGCGTACTTCGCCGCATGACCAACTAGACACCCCTAAGAAAGGTGTCTTTATTAGCCAGGTCTATCATCCACATGAATCCACAACTATGGAATATGGACAGAATTCATATCTAACCACAGAAATAGCATCTTAGGTCTCAGAACACACAAACACATTAGGCCACAATCTGTGTCCAGACATTAGCGAACATTTAAACAAGAGAAATGATTGGTTGGTTAATGTTGTACACTTACTACACATAAATATCAATTGGGGAACTCTTTGAGGCCAGTAATACAGTTCCTAAATAAACAGACATGTATTCCTTAGCACTCACAGACATAGAAGAAAGAAGTAGGACAAGAGGATGCACTAGACAACATAACAATTGAAAGCTATAGTCACCAACTGGGATTCGAACCAGTCACCTCCAAATGGCGATAGCGCCTCACTGCAGCAACAAGTGTACTTATTTATGAATTGTAATAAACACACTGAATGATCTCTCACCATTAAATCCTGCCACACAGTTACATTTGGATCCCACAAAGAGGTTCACACAAGTTCCTCCATGCTGGCAAAATTTGCCTGGTTGTTGAATGTCACAGTAGGATAAGCTCTCCTCACACACAATGCCTGAAGATATTAACAAAGACATATGTTTGGTGGTTGAATGTCACAGTAGGATAAGCTCTCCTCACACACAATGCCTTAAAATATTAACAAAGACATATGTTTGGTGGTAGGATGTCGCAGTAGGATAAGCTCTCCTCACATACAATGCCTGAAGATATTAACAAAGACATATGTTTGGTGGTAGAATGTCACAGTAGGATAAGCTCTCCTCACACACAATGCCTGAAGATATTAACAAAGACATATGTTTGGTATTAGAATGTTACAGTAGGATAAGCTCTCCTCACACACAATGCCTGAAGATATTAACAAAGACATATGTTTGTTGGTAGAATGTTACAGTAGGATAAGCTCTCCTCACACACAATGCCTGAAGATATTAACAAAGACATATGTTTGTTGGTAGAATGTCACAGTAGGATAAGCTCTCCTCACACACAATGCCTGAAGATATTAACAAAGACATATGTTTGGTGGTAGAATGTCACAGTAGGATAAGCTCTCCTCACACACAATGCCTGAAGATATTAACAAAGACATATGTTTGGTGGTAGAATGTCACAGTAGGATAAGCTCTCCTCACACACAATGCCTGAAGATATTAACAAAGACATATGTTTGGTGGTAGATTGTCACAGTAAGATAAGCTCTCCTCACACACAATGCCTAAAGATATTAACAAAGACATATGTTTGTTGGTAGAATGTTACAGTAGGATAAGCTCTCCTCACACACAATGCCTGAAAATATTAACAAAGACATATGTTTGGTGGTAGAATGTCGCAGTAGGATGAGCTCTCCTCACACACAATGCCTGAAGATATTAACAAAGACATATGTTTGGTGGTAGAATGTTACAGTAGGATAAGCTCTCCTCACACACAATGCCTGAAAATATTAACAAAGACATATGTTTGTTGGTAGAATGTTACAGTAGGATAAGCTCTCCTCACACACAATGCCTGAAGATATTAACAAAGACATATGTTTGTTGGTAGAATGTTACAGTAGGATAAGCTCTCCTCACACACAATGCCTGAAAATATTAACAAAGACATATGTTTGGTGGTAGAATGTTACAGTAGGATAAGCTCTCCTCACACACAATGCCTGAAAATATTAACAAAGACATATGTTTGTTGGTAGAATGGTACAGTAAGATAAGCTCTCCTCACACACAATGCCTGAAAATATTAACAAAGACATATGTTTGGTGGTAGAATGTTACAGGAGGATAAGCTCTCCTCACACACAATGCCTGAAGATATTAACAAAGACATATGTTTGGGTCTGGAGGAAGAAACATAAATAACATTAGATATGCAGATGATACAGTATTGACAATGAGTATACAGAGAATGAGCAGGATCTGCAACATTTAGTAGATGCGACTGTTGCACACAGTGAACAACTAGGGTTAGGATAAATTGTAAGAAGACACAGATTATGGTTGTCACTAGGAAGAATGAAATACCACAATGTAATATACAAGTAAATGGGAATATTCTTAAACAAGTGATGGGACAGTCATAACATCTGATGGGAGATGTCTTGAAGAGATTAGAACAAGAATTGCTATGGTGAGGGCAGCCTTTTGCAAGATGGACAACATACTGACCAGTAAAAAGATGCCAAACTGCTACGAGAAAAAGAGTGTTGGGGTGCTACATAGAGATTGTATTTTTGTATGGATGTGAAGCATGGACAATGAGCAGTCAAGCTGAAAAACATCTGATGGCTGTGGAAATGTGGTGAATGCAAAGAATACAATGGACAGACATAAAAATCAACGACCAAGTCCTACAAGAAACAAATGAAAATTGTAAACTAATTAGAGAAATTAGACGCACAGAGTCAACATTCTTTGGGCATGTTATGAGAAGAAATGAATTGGAGAACTTGGTGACAACTGGCAAGATCAAGGGGAAGAGAACAAGGGGAAGAGAACAAGGGGAAGTCAGAGAAGCAAATACCTGGATGGCTTGGCCAAGTGGTATGACCGAGACAAGAACACTGAGCTGATCCATGACTCTGATAATCGAGTAAAATGGTGAATTATGACTGCCCACGCTTACCAGCATGGCACATGATGGATGGATGTAAACTAACTGTGGCTCAGGAAGAACAGTCATGGTTTCTGGAAGGATACGGCAAGGGTCGACCAACATGAAAGTGGACAAAGGACAGTAAAGACACCCTAAAAATGTACGAGGCAAAAGATCAAGAGTTGTTCTGGTGGGTTTTGATGAAAGCAACATTCTGCAAAAGACCTGCAATATGCTGAAAATGATCATCTTCCTCTTCTTCTTGTGTTCATTATTTCATGGTTACACCAACAAATTTTCATGATGAAGTCAAGTTTCTTTTGGAGCTCTTCTTTTACCCTGCCAAATCTGTAGCGAAGAGGTTACGAATGCAATTCATAATCCCGCATTCCACATTCAAAACACAGCTGCAGGGGATTTGGCAGCAGGCCACCTTGCATTGGTTTCCATACAATGGTATGAGTGGCAGTTGTTCAGGAAGCAATGGCAAACTACTGAATGTTCACTTGCCAAGAAATCATAAAAAGCCAAAAAACGCCATTGTTGACTGCCATGTCCTGTAAAGGATATGCAACGAACTCTTTTCTTTTATAAAGCTTTAAATGTGGTGGCGTCTCACTAGGCCAGTATGTCCGTATTACGTGGCTATACTGGGTGAATGGCTGGAGAACATGCTCTGTAGTTTGTTCACACAATAGTACATTGTACAAATGATGATGATCATGTCATCTTAATCATGTATGATGTCTCTTTTTCTATTCCATACTTGCTTGTAAGCATATGAGGCAGCAGCCTTATGCACATATATCCGTGCGTGCGGCTGGGTTGTCGAAACTGCTCACTGTTCCGCTTTTCACATGGGACAGTGAGGAGCATTTTGTGTGACATTCACTGGCTCAGGAACAGAGCATTATGGGGTGACCTTTTGGCAGCTCTGTGGCAAAGGGGTTAAGAATGCAATTTGTAATCCCACAAACCAAGTTCAAAACACAGCCGCGGGCAATTTGGAAGCAGATTATATTGTGCTGGTTTTCATAAATGGTATGAGTGCCAGTCGTTCAGAAAGCAATGGCAAACTACTGAACATAAACTTGTCAAGGAATCACAAACAGCCAAAACATACTGGAGTTGACTGCGACGTCCTGTAAAGGGTATGCAACTAACTTTTTTTTAAACTGAAGTTGGAACTGTGACTAATGACTAGCATTTAACCCTTTTAACTTAAGAGTAGACAGCTCAGTAGCAGTGAGATCAACAACAACAATGAAAAAATAAATTGAACATACCAATTCCTAATTGTCCGGGAACATTCCTGCAGAAACAGATGAACCCACCTGCGGGTGTATTCTCACACTTGCCTCCTCCCTGGCAGATGGGAGGGTCATGATAGTCGCATACATTGATGCCTTTCTCACAGTTGGTCCCGTTGTATCCGGTCAAGAACATCCCTCCAGGTCCAACTAGCCTGCAAGTAGGAGTCTTAAAATGTATACGTTTGCAAGAAATATATACAGACAAGAGATTTGACACACACAGAAATTACAAGGCAGTTGCTATTTTTGGGTCATGTTAAGAGACGAAAGAGTCCTGAGAAGGTTGTGACATTTAGGAATATAAAAGGTATTAGAGACAGAAATCAACAGAGGGAAACAGATGCTGGATGGGTTGAAAAGTTGAACCAGACATTACAACCAACAAAACAAATTAACAAACTTTATTTAGAAGGGGCACAATTTGGGCATGCATGCTCATCTCACATTCAGCTTTTCAATCATGCATCTTTCACACATCAATAGTCTATTGTGTGTGTTACATTCACATAGAAAAAATCATTGTCAAATGAATGCTGTGAACATAATGCAAATCACAATCCAGCAATACTAAGATAAAACTTTAGTTCATTACATTATAAGCTGTGTGTGGTCGGGCATTGTCATGTAACAACAATACCTGCTACAGGGAACAAAACTCGTAACTTACGCTGTCAGGTCCAGGTAACTCTGCACACAAGAACATGTATAGTTTCCTCCATGCCCCCGTGTGCAGTTTCCTCCATTTTGACACGGATTGCTTTCACATACATCGATCTCAGTCGTACAATTGTCTCCAGTGTATCCTGTAATAAACATGATATGCAAGAATACAAAACTGACTCCAGTATATCCTGTAATAAACATGATATGCAAGAATACAAAACTGACTAGTGTATCCTGTAATAAACATGATATGCAAGAATACAAAACTGACTCCAGTATATCCTGTAATAAACATGATATGCAAGAATACAAAACTGACTCCAGTATATCCTGTAATAAACATGATATGCAAGAATACAAAACTGACTCCAGTGTATCCTGTAATAAACATGATATGCAAGAATACAAAACTGACTCCAGTGTATCCTGTAATAAACATGATATGCAAGAATACAAAACTGACTCCAGTATATCCTGTAATAAACATGATATGCAAGAATACAAAACTGACTCCAGTATATCCTGTAATAAACATGATATGCAAGAATACAAAACTGACTCCAGTATATCCTGTAATAAACATGATATGCAAGAATACAAAACTGACTCCAGTGTATCCTGTAATAAACATGATATGCAAGAATACAAAACTGACTCCAGTGTATCCTGTAATAAACATGATATGCAAGAATACAAAACTGACTCCAGTGTATCCTGTAATAAACATGATATGCAAGAATACAAAACTGACTCCAGTAGTATCCTGTAATAAACATGATATGCAAGAATACAAAACTGACTCCAGTGTATCCTGTAATAAACATGATATGCAAGAATACAAAACTGACTCCAGTATATCCTGTAATAAATATGATGTAGCAAGAATACAAAACTGACTCCAGTATATCCTGTAATAAACATGATATGCAAGAATACAAAACTGACTCCAGTATATCCTGTAATAAATATGATGTAGCAAGAATACAAAACTGACTCCAGTATATCCTGTAATAAACATGATATGCAAGAATACAAAACTGACTCCAGTGTATCCTGTAATAAACATGATGTGCAAGAATACAAAACTGACTCCAGTGTATCCTGTAATAAACATGATATGCAAGAATACAAAACTGACTCCAGTATATCCTGTAATAAATATGATGTAGCAAGAATACAAAACTGACTCCAGTGTATCCTGTAATAAACATGATATGCAAGAATACAAAACTGACTCCAGTATATCCTGTAATAAATATGATGTGCAAGAATACAAAACTGACTACAGTATATCCTGTAATAAACATGATATGCTAGAATACAAAACTGACTCCAGTATATCCTGTAATAAATATGATGTAGCAAGAATACAAAACTGACTCCAGTATATCCTGTAATAAACATGATATGCAAGAATACAAAACTGACTCCAGTGTATCCTGTAATAAACATGATGTGCAAGAATACAAACCTGACTCCAGTGTATCCTGTAATAAACATGATATGCAAGAAAACAAAACTGACTCCAATATATCCTGTAATAAATATGATGTAGCAAGAATACAAAACTGACTCCAGTATATCCTGTAATAAACATGATATGCAAGAATACAAAACTGACTCCAGTATATCCTGTAATAAATATGATAGTGCAAGAATACAAACTGACTCCAGTATATCCTGTAATAAACATGATATGCAAGAATACAAAACTGACTCCAGTGTATCCTGTAATAAACATGATGTGCAAGAATACAAAACTGACTCCAGTGTATCCTGTAATAAACATGATATGCAAGAATACAAAACTGACTCCAGTGTATCCTGTAATAAATACGATGTAGTAAGAATACAAAACTGACTCCAGTATATCCTGTAAAAAACATGTGCAAGAATACAAAACTGACTCCAGTATATCCTGTAAAAAACATGTGCAAGAATACAAAACTGACTCCAGTATATCCTGTAATAAACATGATGTGCAAGAATACAAAACTGACTCCAGTGTATCCTGTAATAAACATGATATGCAAGAATACAAAACTGACTACAGTGTATCCTGTAATAAACATGATATGCAAGAATACAAAACTGACTCCAGTATATCCTGTAATAAACATGATATGCAAGAATACAAAACTGACTCCAGTGTATCCTGTAATAAACATGATATGCAAGAATACAAAACTGACTCCAGTGTATCCTGTAATAAACATGATATGCAAGAATACAAAACTGACTCCAGTATATCCTGTAATAAACATGTGCAAGAATACAAAACTGATTCCAGTGTATCCTGTAATAAACATGATATGCAAGAATACAAAACTGACTCCAGTGTATCCTGTAATAAACATGATATGCAAGAATACAAAACTGATTCCAGTGTATCCTGTAATAAACATGTGCAAGAATACAAAACTGATTCCAGTGTATCCTGTAATAAACATGATATGCAAGAATACAAAACTGACTCCAGTGTATCCTGTAATAAACATGTGCAAGAATACAAAACTGATTCCAGTGTATCCTGTAATAAACATGATATGCAAGAATACAAAACTGACTCCAGTGTATCCTGTATTGAACATATGAAAGAATACCAACTGGCCACAGTGTATCATGTGATGAACATGACATACAAGAATACTTACAGAATTTTGTGTAACCTGTAATGTTCCAGGGTATCGTGTAATCAGTATGACATACTAAAATATAAACTGACAATTGGAGGAGACAACGAGGAGACCAGGTACACCATACAAGGTGTAGCGGACAATAAGGAGACCAGGTACACCATACAAGATGTAAGAGACAATGAGGAAACCAGGTACACCATACAAGATGTAGGAGACAATGAGGAGACCAGGTACACCATACAAGATGTAGGAGACAATGAGGAGACCAGGTACACCATACAAGATGTAGGAGACAATGAGGAGACCAGGTACACCATACAAGATGTAGGGGACAATGAGGAGACCAGGTACACCATACAAGATGTAGGAGACAATGAGGAGACCAGGTACACCATACAAGATGTAGGGGACAATGAGAAGACCAGGTACACCATACAAGATGTAGGAGACAATGAGAAGACCAGGTACATCATACAAGATGTAGGAGACAATGAGGAGACTAGGTACACCATACAAGATGTAGGAGACAATGAGGAGACCAGGTACACCATACAAGATGTAGGAGACAATGAGGAGACCAGGTACACCATACAAGATGTAGGGGACAATGAGACCAGGTACATCATACAAGATGTAGGAGACAATGAGGAGACCAGGTACACCATACAAGATGTAGGAGACAATGAGGAGACCAGGTACACCATACAAGATGTAGGAGACAATGAGGAGACCAGGTACACCATACAAGATGTAGGGGACAATGAGGAGACCAGGTACATCATACAAGATGTAGGGGACAACATGAAGACCAGGTACACCATACAAGATGTAGGGGACAACATGAAGACCAGGTACACCATACAAGATGTAGGGGACAACATGAAGACCAGGTACACCATACAAGATGTAGGGGACAATGAGGAGACCAGGTACAACATACAAGATGTAGAGGACAATGAGAAGACCAGGTACACCATACAAGATGTAGGGGACAATGAGGAGACCAGGTACACCATACAAGATGTAGGAGACAATGAGGAGACCAGGTACACCATACAAGATGTAGGAGACAATGAGGAGACCAGGTACACCATACAAGATGTAGGAGACAATGAGGAGACCAGGTACATCATACAAGATGTAGGAGACAATGAGGAGACCAGGAACACCATACAAGATGTAGGAGACAATGAGGAGACCAGGTACACCATACAAGATGTAGGGGACAATGAGGAGACCAGGTACATCATACAAGATGTAGGAGACAATGAGGAGACCAGGTACACCATACAAGATGTAAGAGACAATGAGGAGACCAGATACATCATGCAAGATGTAGGAGACAATGAGGAGACCAGGTACATCATACAAGATGTAGGGGACAATGAGGAGACCAGGTACACCATACAAGATGTAGGAGACAATGAGGAGACCAGGTACACCATACAAGATGTAGGAGACAATGAGAAGACCAGATACATCATACAAAATGTAGGAGACAATGAGGAGACCAGGTACACCATACAAGATGTAGGAGACAATGAGGAGACCAGGTACACCATACAAGATGTAGGGGACAATGAGGAGACCAGGTACACCATACAAGGTGTAGGAGACAATGAGGAGACCAGGTACACCATAAAAGTTGTAGGGGACAACGTGAAGACAAGGTACACCATACAAGATGTAGGGGACAATGAGGAGACCAGGTACACCATACAAGATGTAGGGGACAATGAGAAGATCAGGTACACCATACAAGATGTAGGGGACAATGAGGAGACCAGGTACACCATACAAGATGTAGGAGACAATGAGGAGACCAGGTACACCATACAAGATGTAGGAGACAATGAGGAGAACAGGTACACCATACAAGATGTAGGAGACAATGAGGAGACCAGGTACATCATACAAGATGTAGGGGACAATGAGGAGACCAGGTACACCATACAAGATATAGGAGACAATGAGGAGACCAGGTACACCATACAAGATGTAGGAGACAATGAGCAGACCAGATACATCATACAAAATGTAGGAGACAACAAGGAGACCAGGTACACCATACAAGATGTAGGCGACAATGAGGAGACCAGGTACACCATACAAGTTGTAGGGGACAATGTGAAGACCAGGTACACCATACAAGATGTAGGGGACAATGAGGAGACCAGGTACACCATACAAGATGTAGGAGACAATGAGAAGACCAGATACATCATACAAAATGTAGGAGACAACAAGGAGACCAGGTACACCATACAAGGTGTAGGAGACAATGAGGAGACCAGGTACACCATACAAGATGTAGGAGACAATGAGGAGACCAGGTACATCATACAAGATGTAGGGGACAACATGAAGACCAGGTACACCATACAAGATGTAGGGGACAACATGAAGACCAGGTACACCATACAAGATGTAGGAGATGAGGAGACCAGGTACACCATACAAGATGTAGGAGACAATGAGGACACCAGGTACACCATACAAGATGTAGGAGACAATGAGGAGACCAGGTACACCATACAAGATGTAGGAGACAATGAGGACACCAGGTACACCATACAAGATGTAGGAGACAATGAGGAGACCAGGTACACCATACAAGATGTAGGAGATGAGGAGACCAGGTACACCATACAAGATGTAGGAGACAATGAGGAGACCAGGTACACCATACAAGATGTAGGAGACAATGAGGACACCAGGTACACCATACAAGATGTAGGAGACAATGAGGAGACCAGGTACACCATACAAGATGTAGGAGACAATGAGGACACCAGGTACACCATACAAGATGTAGGAGACAATGAGGACACCAGGTACACCATACAAGATGTAGGAGACAATGAGGAGACCAGGTACACCATACAAGATGTAGGAGATGAGGAGACCAGGTACATCATACAAGATGTAGGAGAGACAATGAGGACCACCAGGTACACCATACAAGATGTAGGAGACAATGAGGACACCAGGTACACCATACAAGATGTAGGAGACAATGAGGACACCAGGTACACCATACAAGATGTAGGAGACAATGAGGAGTACCAGGTACACCATACAAGATGTAAGAGACAAGTGAGGACACCAGGTACACCATACAAGATGAAGGAGACAATGAGGAGACCAGGTACACCATACAAGATGTAGGAGATGAGGAGACCAGGTACATCATACAAGATGTAGGGGACAATGAGGAGACCAGGTACACCATACAAGATGTAGGAGACAATGAGGAGACCAGGTACACCATTACAAGATGTAGGGGACATGAGGAGACCAGGTACATCATACAAGATGTAGGAGACAATGAGGAGACCAGGTACACCATACGAAGATGTATGGAGACAATGAGGAGGACCAGGTTACACCATACAAGATGTAAGAGACAATGAGGAGACCAGATACATCATGCAAGATGTAGGAGACAATGAGGAGACCAGGTACACATACAAGATGTAGGGGACAATGAGGAGACCAGGTACACCATACAAGATGTAGGAGACAATGAGGAGACCAGGTACACCATACAAGATGTAGGAGACAATGAGGACACCAGTACACCATACAAGATGTAGGAGACAATGAGGACACCAGGTACACCATACAAGATGTAGGAGACAATGAGGAGACCAGGTACACCATACAAGATGTAGGAGACAATGAGGACACCAGGTACACCATACAAGATGTAGGAGACAATGAGGAGACCAGGTACACCATACAAGATGTAGGAGACAATGAGGACACCAGGTACACCATACAAGATGTAGGAGACAATGAGGACACCAGGTACACCATACAAGATGAAGGAGACAATGAGGAGACCAGGTACACCATACAAGATGTAGGAGATGAGGAGACCAGGTACACCATACAAGATGTAGGAGATGAGGAGACCAGGTACACCATACAAGATGTAGGAGACAATGAGGAGACCAGTACACCATACAAGATGTAGGGGACAATGAGGAGACCAGGTACATCATACAAGATGTAGGGGACAATGAGGAGACCAGGTACACCATACAAGATGTAGGAGACAATGAGGAGACCAGGTACACCATACAAGATGTAGGGGACAATGAGGAGACCAGGTACATCATACAAGATGTAGGAGACAATGAGGAGACCAGGTACACCATACAAGATGTAGGAGACAATGAGGAGACCAGGTACACCATACAAGATGTAAGAGACAATGAGGAGACCAGATACATCATGCAAGATGTAGGAGACAATGAGGAGACCAGTACATCATACAAGATGTAGGGGACAATGAGGAGACCAGGTACACCATACAAGATGTAGGAGACAATGAGGAGACCAGGTACACCATACAAGATGTAGGAGACAATGAGAAGACCAGATACATCATACAAAATGTAGGAGACAATGAGGAGACCAGGTACACCATACAAGATGTAGGAGACAATGAGGAGACCAGGTACACCATACAAGATGTAGGGGACAATGAGGAGACCAGGTACACCATACAAGGTGTAGGAGACAATGAGGAGACCAGGTACACCATAAAGTTGTAGGGACAACGTGAAGACCAGGTACACCATACAAGATGTAGGGGACAATGAGGAGACCAGGTACACCATACAAGATGTAGGGGACAATGAGAAGATCAGGTACACCATACAAGATGTAGGGGACAATGAGGAGACCAGGTACACCATACAAGATGTAGGAGACAATGAGGAGACCAGGTACACCATACAAGATGTAGGAGACAATGAGGAGACAGGTACACCATACAAGATGTAGGAGACAATGAGGAGACCAGGTACATCATACAAGATGTAGGGGACAATGAGGAGACCAGGTACACCATACAAGATATAGGAGACAATGAGGAGACCAGGTACACCATACAAGATGTAGGAGACAATGAGAAGACCAGATACATCATACAAAATGTAGGAGACAACAAGGAGACCAGGTACACCATACAAGATGTAGGCGACAATGAGGAGACCAGGTACACCATACAAGTTGTAGGGGACAATGTGAAGACCAGGTACACCATACAAGATGTAGGGACAATGAGGAGACCAGGTACACCATACAAGATGTAGGAGACAATGAGAAGACCAGATACATCATACAAATGTAGGAGACAACAAGGAGACCAGGTACACCATACAAGGTGTAGGAGACAATGAGGAGACCAGGTACACCATACAAGTTGTAGGGGACAATGTGAAGACCAGGTACACCATACAAGATGTAGGGGACAATGAGGAGACCAGGTACACCATACAAGATGTAGGGGACAATGAGAAGATCAGGTACACCATACAAGATGTAGGGGACAATGAGGAGACCAGGTACACCATACAAGATGTAGGAGACAATGAGGAGACCAGGTAAACAAAACAAGTTGTAGGGGACAATGAGAAGACCAGGTACACCATACAAGATGTAGGAGACAATGAGAAGACCAGGTACACCATACAAGATGTAGGAGACAATGAGGAGACCAGGTACACCATACAAGATGTAGGAGACAATGAGGAGACCAGGTACACCATACAAGATGTAGGGGACAATGAGGAGACCAGGTACACCATACAAGATGTAGGGGACAATGAGGAGACCAGGTACACCATACAAGATGTAGGGGACAATGAGGAGACCAGGTACACCATACAAGATGTAGGGGACAATGAGAAGACCAGGTACACCATACAAGATGTAGGGGACAATGAGGAGACCAGGTACACCATACAAGATGTAGGAGACAATGAGGAGACCAGGTACACCATACAAGATGTAGGAGACAATGAGGAGACCAGGTACACCATACAAGATGTAGGAGACAATGAGGAGACCAGGTACACCATACAAGATGTAGGAGACAATGAGATCAGGTACACCATACAAGATGTAGGAGACAATGAGGAGACCAGGTACACCATACAAGATGTAGGAGACAATGAGGAGACCAGGTACACCATACAAGATGTAGGGGACAATGAGAAGACCAGGTACACCATACAAGATGTAGGAGACAATGAGGAGACCAGGTACACCATACAAGATGTAGGGGACAATGAGGAGACCAGGTACACCATACAAGATTTAGGAGACAATGAGGACACCAGGTACACCATACAAGATGTAGGAGACAATGAGGAGACCAGGTACACCATACAAGATGTAGGAGATGAGGAGACCAGGTACACCATACAAGATGTAGGAGACAATGAGGAGACCAGTACACCATACAAGATGTAGGGACAATGAGGAGACCAGTACATCATACAAGATGTAGGAGACAATGAGGAGACCAGGTACACCATACAAGATGTAGGAGACAATGAGGAGACCAGGTACACCATACAAGATGTAGGGGACAATGAGGACACCAGGTACACCATACAAGATGTAGGGGACAATGAGGACACCAGGTACACCATACAAGATGTAGGAGACAATGAGGAGACCAGGTACACCATACAAGATGTAGGAGATGAGGAGACCAGGTACACCATACAAGATGTAGGAGACAATGAGGACACCAGGTACACCATACAAGATGTAGGAGACAATGAGGAGACCAGGTACACCATACAAGATGTAGGAGACAATGAGGACACCAGGTACACCATACAAGATGTAGGAGACAATGAGGAGACCAGGTACATCATACAAGATGTAGGGGACAACATGAAGACCAGGTACACCATACAAGATGTAGGGGACAACATGAAGACCAGGTACACCATACAAGATGTAGGAGATGAGGAGACCAGGTACACCATACAAGATGTAGGAGACAATGAGGACACCAGGTACACCATACAAGATGTAGGAGACAATGAGGAGACCAGGTACACCATACAAGATGTAGGAGACAATGAGGACACCAGGTACACCATACAAGATGTAGGAGACAATGAGGAGACCAGGTACACCATACAAGATGTAGGAGATGAGGAGACCAGTACACCATACAAGATGTAGGAGACAATGAGGAGACCAGGTACACCATACAAGATGTAGGAGACAATGAGGAGACCAGGTACACCATACAAGATGTAGGAGACAATGAGGAGACCAGGTACACCATACAAGATGTAGGAGACAATGAGGAGACCAGGTACACCATACAAGATGTAGGAGACAATGAGGACACCAGGTACACCATACAAGATGTAGGAGACAATGAGGAGACCAGGTACACCATACAAGATGTAGGAGATGAGGAGACCAGGTACACCATACAAGATGTAGGAGACAATGAGGACACCAGGTACACCATACAAGATGTAGGAGACAATGAGGACACCAGGTACACCATACAAGATGTAGGAGACAATGAGGAGACCAGGTACACCATACAAGATGTAGGAGACAATGAGGAGACCAGGTACACCATACAAGATGTAGGAGACAATGAGGACACCAGGTACACCATACAAGATGAAGGAGACAATGAGGAGACCAGGTACACCATACAAGATGTAGGAGATGAGGAGACCAGGTACACCATACAAGATGTAGGAGATGAGGAGACCAGGTACACCATACAAGATGTAGGAGACAATGAGGAGACCAGTACACCATACAAGATGTAGGGGACAATGAGGAGACCAGGTACATCATACAAGATGTAGGGGACAATGAGGAGACCAGGTACACCATACAAGATGTAGGAGACAATGAGGAGACCAGGTACACCATACAAGATGTAGGAGACAATGAGGAGACCAGGTACATCATACAAGATGTAGGAGACAATGAGGAGACCAGGTACACCATACAAGATGTAGGAGATGAGGAGACCAGGTACATCATACAAGATGTAGGAGACAATGAGGAGACCAGGTACACCATACAAGATGTAGGAGATGAGGAGACCAGGTACACCATACAAGATGTAGGAGACAATGAGGAGACCAGGTACACCATACAAGATGTAGGGGACAATGAGGAGACCAGGTACATCATACAAGATGTAGGAGACAATGAGGACCAGGTACACCATACAAGATGTAGGAGACAATGAGGAGACCAGGTACACCATACAAGATGTAGGAGACAATGAGGAGACCAGGTACACCATACAAGATGTAGGAGACAATGAGGAGACCAGGTACATCATACAAGATGTAGGAGACAATGAGGAGACCAGGTACACCATACAAGATGTAGGAGACAATGAGGAGACCAGGTACACCATACAAGATGTAGGGGACAATGAGGAGACCAGGTACATCATACAAGATGTAGGAGACAATGAGGAGACCAGGTACACCATACAAGATGTAGGAGACAATGAGGAGACCAGTACACCATACAAGATGTAGGGGACAATGAGGAGACCAGGTACACCATACAAGATCTAGGAGACAATGAGGAGACCAGGTACACCATACAAGATGTAGGAGACAATGAGGAGACCAGGTACACCATACAAGATAGGGACAATGAGGAGACCAGGTACACCATACAAGATGTAGGAGACAATGAGGAGACCAGGTACACCATACAAGATCTAGGAGACAATGAGGAGTCCAGGTACACCATAAAAGATCTAGGAGACAATGAGGAGACCAGGTACACCATACAAGATCTAGGCGACAATGAGGAGACCAGGTACACCATACAAGATGTAGGGTACAACAGGTACACCATACAAGATCTAGGAGACAATGAGGAGACCAGGTACACCACACAAGATCTAGGAGACAATGAGACCAGGTACACCATACAAGGTGTAGGAGACAATGAGGAGACCAGGTACACCATACAAGATGTAGGGGACAATGAGGAGACCAGGTACACCATACAAGATGTAGGGTACAAAAGGTACACCATACAAGATGTAGGGGACAACATGAAGACCAGGTACACCATACAAGATGTAGGGGACAATGAGAAGACCAGGTACACCATACAAGATGTAGGGGACAATGAGGACACCAGGTACATCATACAAGATGTAGGAGACAATGAGGAGACCAGGTACACCATACAAGATGTAGGAGACAATGAGGAGACCAGGTACACCATACAAGATGTAGGAGACAATGAGGAGACTAGGTACACCATACAAGATGTAGGAGACAATGAGGAGACCAGGTACACCATACAAGATGTAGGAGATGAGGAGACCAGGTACACCATACAAGATGTAGGAGATGAGGAGACCAGGTACACCATACAAGATGTAGGAGACAATGAGGAGACCAGGTACACCATACAAGATGTAGGAGACAATGAGGACACCAGGTACACCATACAAGATGTAGGAGACAATGAGGAGACCAGGTACACCATACAAGATGTAGGAGACAATGAGGAGACCAGGTACACCATACAAGATGTAGGAGACAATGAGGAGACCAGGTACACCATACAAGATGTAGGAGACAATGAGGAGACCAGGTACACCATACAAGATGTAGGAGACAATGAGGAGACCAGGTACACCATACAAGATGTAGGAGACAATGAGGAGACCAGGTACACCATACAAGATGTAGGAGACAATGAGGAGACCAGGTACACCATACAAGATGTAGGAGACAATGAGAAGACCAGGTACACCATACAAGATGTAGGAGACAATGAGGAGACCAGGTACACCATACAAGGTGTAGGAGACAATGAGGAGACCAGGTACACCATACAAGATGTAGGAGACAATGAGGAGACCAGGTACACCATACAAGATGTAGGGGACAACAGGTACACCATACAAGATGTAGGAGACAATGAGGAGACCAGGTACACCATACAAGATGTAGGAGACAATGAGGAGACCAGGTACACCATACAAGATGTAGGGGACAACAGGTACACCATACAAGGTGTAGGAGACAATGAGGAGACCAGGTACACCATACAAGATGTAGGGGACAACAGGTACACCATACAAGATGTAGGAGACAATGAGGAGACCAGGTACACCATACAAGATGTAGGAGACAATGAGGACACCAGGTACACCATACAAGATGTAGGAGACAATGAGGACACCAGGTACATCATACAAGATGTAGGAGACAATGAGGAGACCAGGTACACCATACAAGATGTAGGAGACAATGAGGACACCAGGTACACCATACAAGATGTAGGAGATGAGGAGACCAGGTACACCATACAAGATGTAGGAGACAATGAGGAGACCAGGTACACCATACAAGATGTAGGAGACAATGAGGAGACCAGGTACACCATACAAGATGTAGGAGACAATGAGGAGACCAGGTACACCATACAAGATGTAGGAGATGAGGAGACCAGGTACACCATACAAGATGTAGGAGATGAGGAGACCAGGTACACCATACAAGATGTAGGAGACAATGAGGAGACCAGGTACACCATACAAGATGTAGGAGATGAGGAGACCAGGTACACCATACAAGATGTAGGAGACAATGAGGAGACCAGCTACACCATACAAGATGTAGGAGACAATGAGGAGACCAGGTACACCATACAAGATGTAGGAGATAATGAGGAGACCAGGTACACCATACAAGATGTAGGGACAATGAGGAGACCAGGTACACCATACAAGATGTAGGAGACACAATGAGGACCAGGTACACCATACAAGGTGTAGGAGACAATGAGGAGACCAGGTACACCATACAAGATGTAGGAGACAATGAGAAGACCAGGTACACCATACAAGATGTAGGAGACAATGGAGACCAGGTAAACCATACAAGGTGTAGGAGACAATGAGGAGACCAGGTACACCATACAAGATGTAGGAGACAATGAGGAGACCTGTACACCATACAAGATGTAGGAGACAATGATGAGACCAGGTACACCATACAAGATGTAGGAGACAATGAGGAGACCAGGTACACCATACAAGATGTAGGGGACAACAGGTACACCATACAAGTGTAGGAGACAATGAGGAGACCAGGTACACCATACAAGATGTAGGGGACAACAGGTACACCATACAAGATGTAGGAGACAATGAGGAGACCAGGTACACCATACAAGATGTAGGGGACAATGAGGACAACAGGTACACCATACAAGGTGTAGGAGACAATGAGGAGACCAGGTACACCATACAAGATGTAGGTACAATGAGGAGACCAGGTACACCATACAAGATGTAGGGGACAATGAGGAGAACCAGGTACACCATACAGATGTAGGAACAATGAGGAGAACAGGTACACCATACAAGATGTAGGAGACAATGAGGAGACCAGGTACACCATACAAGATGTAGGAGACAATGAGGATACCAGGTACACCATACAAGATGTAGGAGACAATGAGGAGACCAGGTACACCATACAAGATGTAGGAGACAATGAGGAGACCAGGTACACCATACAAGATGTAGGGGACAACAGGTACACCATACAAGGTGTAGGAGACAATGAGGAGACCAGGTACACCATACAAGATGTAGGGGACAACAGGTACACCATACAAGATGTAGGAGACAATGAGGAGATCAGGTACACCATACAAGATGTAGGAGACAATGAGGAGACCAGGTACACCATACAGATGTAGGAGACAATGAGGAGACCAGGTACACCATACAAGATGTAGGAGACAATGAGGAGACCAGATACATCATGCAAGCTGTAGGAGACAATGAGGAGACCAGGTACATCATACAAGATGTAGTGGACAATGAGGAGACCAGGTACACCATACAAGATGTAGGAGACAATGAGGAGACCAGATACATCATGCAAGATGTAGGAGACAATGAGGAGACCAGGTACATCATACAAGATGTATGGGACAATGAGGAGACCAGGTACACCATACAAGATGTAGGAGACAATGAGGAGACCAGGTACACCATACAAGATGTAGGAGACAATGAGAAGACCAGATACATCATACAAAAATGTAGGAGACAATTGAGGAGACCAGGTACACCATACAAAATGTAGGAGACCAATGAGGAGACCAGGTACACCATACAAGATGTAGGGGACAATGAAGAGACCAGGTACACCATACAAGGGTGTAGGAGACAATGAGGAGACCATGTACACCATAAAAGTTAGTAGGGACAACGTGAAGACCAGGTACACATACAAGATGTAGGGGACAATGAGGAGACCAGGTACACCATACAAGATGTAGGGGACAATGAGAAGATCAGGTACACAATACAAGATGTAGGGGACAATGAGGGAGACCAGGTACAACCATACAAGATGTAGGAGACAATGAGGAGACCAGGTAAACAAAACAAGTTGTAGGGGACAATGAGAAGACCAGGTACACCATACAAGATGTAGGAGACAATGAGAAGACCAGGTACACCATACAAGATGTAGGGGACAATGAGGAGACCAGGTACACCATACAAGATGTAGGAGACAATGAGGAGACCAGGTACACCATACAAGATGTAGGGGACAATGAGGAGACCAGGTACACCATACAAGATGTAGGGGACAATGAGGAGACCAGGTACACCATACAAGATGTAGGGGACAAATGAAGAGACCAGGTACACCATACAAGATGTAGGGGACAATGGAAGAACCAGTGTACACCATACAAGAGGTAGGGGACAACGAGGAGACCAGGTACACCATACAAGATGTAGGGGACAATGAGGAGACCAGGTACATCATACAAGATGTAGGGGACAATGAGGAGACCAGGTACACCATACAAGATGTAGGGTACAACAGGTACACCATACAAGATGTAGGGGACAACATGAAGACCAGGTACACCATACAAGATGTAGGGGACAATGAGAAGACCATGTACACCATACAAGATGTAGGGGACAATGAAGGACACCAGGTACATCATACAAGATGTAGGAGACATGAGGAGACCAGGTACACCATACAAGATGTAGGAGACAATGAGGAGACCAGGTACACCATACAAGATGTAGGGGACATGATGAGGAACCAGTACCCATACAAGATTGTAGGAGACAATGAGGAGAACAGGTACACCATACAAGATGTAGGAGACAATGATGAGACAGGTACACCATACAAGATGTAGGAGACAATGAGGAGACCAGGTACACCATACAAGATGTAGGAGACAATGAGGAACCAGGTACACCATAACAAGATTTAGGAGACAATGAGGAGACCAGGTACACCATACAAGATGTAGGAGACATGAGGACACCAGGTACACCATACAAGATGTAGGAGATGAGGAGACCAGGTACACCATACAAGATGTAGGAGACAATGAGGAGACCAGGTACACCATACAAGATGTAGGAGACAATGAGGAGACCAGGTACACCATACAAGATGTAGGAGACAATGAGGAGACCAGGTACACCATACAAGATGTAGGAGATGAGGAGACCAGGTACACCATACAAGATGTAGGAGACAATGAGGAGACCAGGTACATCATACAAGTGTAGGAGACAATGAGGAGACCAGGTACATCATACAAGATGTAGGAGACAATGAGGAGACCAGGTACACTCATACAAGATTGTAGGAGACATGAGGAGACCAGGTACATCATACAGGTGTAGGAGACAATGAGGAGACCAGGTACATCATACAAGATGTAGGAGACATGAGGAGACCAGGTACACCATACAAGATGTAGGAGACAATGAGGAGACCAGGTACACCATACAAGATGTAGGAGACAATGAGAAGACCAGGTACATCATACCAGATGTAGGGGACAATGAGGAGACCAGGTACACCATACAAGATGTAGGAGACAATGAGGAGACCAGGTACACCATACAAGATGTAGGAGATGAGGAGACCAGGTACACCATACAAGATGTAGGAGACAATGAGGAGACCAGGTACACCATACAAGATGTAGGAGATGAGGAGACCAGGTACACCATACAAGATGTAGGAGAAATGAGGAGACCAGGTACACCATACAAGATATAGGAGACAATGAGGAGACCAGGTACACCATACAAGATGTAGGAGACAATGAGGAGACCAGGTACACCATACAAGATGTAGGAGACAATGAGAAGACCAGGTACACCATACAAGGTGTAGGAGACAATGAGAAGACCAGGTACACCATAAAAGATGTAGGGGACGAGGAGACCAGGTACACCATACAAGATGTAGGGGACAAAAGGTACACCAGGTACACCATACAAGATGTAGGAGACAATGAGACATACCAGGTACACCATACAAGACAGGAGAAGACATACATGAAGACGTAGGAGACATTGTACACCATACAAGACGTAGGAGACAACGGAAGACCTGATACACCATACAAGACGTAGGAGACAACATGAAGACCTGATACACCATACAAGACGTAGGAGACAACATGAAGACCTGGTACACCATACAAGACGTAGGAGACAACATGAAGACATACACCATACAAGAGTAGGAGACAACATGAAGACCTGATACACCATACAAGACGTAGGAGACAACATGAAGACCTGATACACCATACAAGACGTAGGAGACAACATGAGACCTGATACACCATACAAGACGTAGGAGACAACGTGAAGACCTGATACACCATACAAGACGTAGGAGACAACGTGAAGACCTGATACACCATACAAGATGTAGGAGACAATGAGGAGACCAGGTACACCATACAAGATGTAGGAGACAATGAGGAGACCAGGTACACCATACAAGATGTAGGAGACAATGAGGAGACCAGGTACACCATACAAGATGTAGGAGATGAGGAGACCAGGTACACCATACAAGATGTAGGAGACAATGAGGAGACCAGGTACATCATACAAGGTGTAGGAGACAATGAGGAGACCAGGTACATCATACAAGATGTAGGAGACAATGAGGAGACCAGGTACATCATACAAGATGTAGGAGACAATGAGGAGACCAGGTACATCATACAAGGTGTAGGAGACAATGAGGAGACCAGGTACATCATACAAGATGTAGGAGACAATGAGGAGACCAGGTACACCATACAAGATGTAGGGGACAACAGGTACACCATACAAGGTGTAGGAGACAATGAGGAGACCAGGTACACCATACAAGATGTAGGGGACAACAGGTACACCATACAAGATGTAGGAGACAATGAGGAGATCAGGTACACCATACAAGATGTAGGAGACAATGAGGAGACCAGGTACACCATACAAGATGTAGGAGACAATGAGGAGACCAGGTACACCATACAAGATGTAGGAGACAATGAGGAGACCAGATACATCATGCAAGCTGTAGGAGACAATGAGGAGACCAGGTACATCATACAAGATGTAGTGGACAATGAGGAGACCAGGTACACCATACAAGATGTAGGAGACAATGAGGAGACCAGATACATCATGCAAGATGTAGGAGACAATGAGGAGACCAGGTACATCATACAAGATGTAGGGGACAATGAGGAGACCAGGTACACCATACAAGATGTAGGAGACAATGAGGAGACCAGGTACACCATACAAGATGTAGGAGACAATGAGAAGACCAGATACATCATACAAAATGTAGGAGACAATGAGGAGACCAGGTACACCATACAAAATGTAGGAGACAATGAGGAGACCAGGTACACCATACAAGATGTAGGGGACAATGAAGAGACCAGGTACACCATACAAGGTGTAGGAGACAATGAGGAGACCATGTACACCATAAAAGTTGTAGGGGACAACGTGAAGACCAGGTACACCATACAAGATGTAGGGGACAATGAGGAGACCAGGTACACCATACAAGATTTAGGGTGACAATGAGAAGATCAGGTAAACAATACAGATTGTAGGGACTAATGAGGAGACCAGTACGCACCATAGCAAGATGTAGAGACAATGAGGAGACCAGGTAAACAAAAACCAAGTTGTAGGGGACATGAGAAGACCAGGTACACCATACAAGATGTAGGAGACAATGAGAAGACCCAGGTACACCATACAAGATGTAGGGGACAATGAGGAGACCAGGTACACCATACAAGATGTAGGGAGACAATGAGGAGACCAGGTACACCATACAAGATGTAGGGGACAATGAGGGAGACCAGGTACACCATACAAGATGTAGGGACAATGAGGAGACCAGGTACACCATACAAGATGTAGGGGGACATGAAGAGACCAGGTACACCATACAAGATTTAGGGGACAATGAGAAGACCAGGTACACCATACAAGATGTAGGGGACAACGAGGAGACCAGGTACACCATACAAGATGTAGGGGACAATGAGGAGACCAGGTACATCATACAAGATGTAGGGGACAATGAGGAGACCAGGTACACCATACAAGATGTAGGGTACAACAGGTACACCATACAAGATGTAGGGGACAACATGAAGACCAGGTACACCATACAAGATGTAGGGGACAATGAGAAGACCAGGTACACCATACAAGATGTAGGGGACAATGAGGACACCAGGTACATCATACAAGATGTAGGAGACAATGAGGAGACCAGGTACACCATACAAGATGTAGGAGACAATGAGGAGACCAGGTACACCATACAAGATGTAGGGGACAATGAGGAGACCAGGTACACCATACAAGATGTAGGAGACAATGAGGAGAACAGGTACACCATACAAGATGTAGGAGACAATGAGGAGACCAGGTACACCATACAAGATGTAGGAGACAATGAGGAGACCAGGTAAACCCCATACAAGATGTAGGAGACAATGAGGAGACCAGGTACACCATACAAGATGTAGGAGACAATGAGGAGACCAGGTACACCATACAAGATGTAGGAGACAATGAGGACACCAGGTACACCATACAAGATGTAGGAGATGAGGAGACCAGGTACACCATACAAAGATGTAGGAGGACAATGAGGAGACCAGGTACACCAGTACAAGATGTAGGAGACAATGAGGAGACCAGGTACACCATACAAGATGTAGGAGACAATGCGGAGACCAGGGTACACCATACAAGATGTAGGAGATGAGGAGACCAGGTACACCATACAAGATGTAGGAGACAATGAGGAGACCAGTACATCATACAAGGTGTAGAGACAATGAGGAGACCAGGTACTCATACAAGATGTAGGAGACAATGAGGAGACCAGGTACATCATACAAGATGTAGGAGACAATGAGGAGACCAGTACATCATACAAGGTGTAGAGACAATGAGGAGACCAGGTACATCATACAAGATGTAGGAGACAATGAGGAGACCAGGTACACCATACAAGATTTAGGAGACAATGAGGAGACCAGGTACACCATACAAGATGTAGGAGACAATGAGAAGACCAGGTACATCATACCAGATGTAGGGGACAATGAGGAGACCAGGTACACCATACAAGATGTAGGAGACAATGAGGAGACCAGGTACACCATACAAGATGTAGGAGATGAGGAGACCAGGTACACCATACAAGATGTAGGAGACAATGAGGACACCAGGTACACCATACAAGATGTAGGAGATGAGGAGACCAGGTACACCATACAAGATGTAGGAGACAATGAGGAGACCAGGTACACCATACAAGATATAGGAGACAATGAGGAGACCAGGTACACCATACAAGATGTAGGAGACAATGAGGAGACCAGGTACACCATACAAGATGTAGGAGACAATGGAAGACCAGGTACAACCATACAAGATGTAGGAGACAATGAGAAGACCAGGTACACCATACAAGATGTAGGAGACAACGAGAAGACCAGGTACACCATACAAGGTGTAGGAGACAATGAGGAGACCAGGTACACCATACAAGGTGTAGGAGACAATGAGGAGACCAGGTACACCATACAAGATGTAGGAGACAATGAGGAGACCAGGTACACCATACAAGATGTAGGGGACAACAGGTACACCATACAAGATGTAGGAGACAATGAGGAGACCAGGTACACCATACAAGATGTAGGAGACAATGAGGAGACCAGGTACACCATACAAGATGTAGGGGACAACAGGTACACCATACAAGGTGTAGGAGACAATGAGGAGACCAGGTACACCATACAAGATGTAGGGGACAACAGGTACACCATACAAGATGTAGGAGACAATGAGGAGACCAGGTACACCATACAAGATGTAGGGACACAGGTACACCATACAAGGTAGGAGACAATGAGGAGACCAGGTACACCATACAAGATGTAGGAGACAATGAGGAGACCAGGTACACCATACAAGATGTAGGGGACAATGAGGAGACCAGGTACACCATACAAGATGTAGGAGACAATGAGGAGACCAGGTACACCATACAAGGTGTAGGAGACAATGAGGAGACCAGGTACACCATACAAGATGTAGGAGACAATGAGAAGACCAGGTACACCATACAAGATGTAGGAGACAATGAGGAGACCAGGTACACCATACAAGGTGTAGGAGACAATGAGAAGACCAGGTACACCATAAAAGATGTAGGGGACGAGGAGACCAGGTACACCATACAAGATGTAGGGGACAAAAGACCAGGTACACCATACAAGATGTAGGAGACAATGAGAATACCAGGTACACCATACAAGGCATAGGAGACAACATGAAGACCTTGTACACCATACAAGACGTAGGAGACAACGTGAAGACCTGATACACCATACAAGACGTAGGAGACAACATGAAGACCTGATACACCATACAAGACGTAGGAGACAACATGAAGACCTGGTACACCATACAAGACGTAGGAGACAACATGAAGACCTGATACACCATACAAGACGTAGGAGACAACATGAAGACCTGATACACCATACAAGACGTAGGAGACAACATGAAGACCTGATACACCATACAAGACGTAGGAGACAACATGAAGACCTGATACACCATACAAGACGTAGGAGACAACGTGAAGACCTGATACACCATACAAGACGTAGGAGACAACGTGAAGACCTGATACACCATACAAGACGTAGGAGACAATGAGGAGACCAGGTACACCATACAAGATGTAGGAGACAATGAGGAGACCAGGTACACCATACAAGATGTAGGAGACAATGAGGAGACCAGGTACACCATACAAGATGTAGGAGATGAGGAGACCAGGTACACCATACAAGATGTAGGAGACAATGAGGAGACCAGGTACATCATACAAGGTGTAGGAGACAATGAGGAGACCAGGTACATCATACAAGATGTAGGAGACAATGAGGAGACCAGGTACATCATACAAGATGTAGGAGACAATGAGGAGACCAGGTACATCATACAAGGTGTAGGAGACAATGAGGAGACCAGGTACATCATACAAGATGTAGGAGACAATGAGGAGACCAGGTACACCATACAAGATGTAGGAGACAATGAGGAGACCAGGTACACCATACAAGATGTAGGAGACAATGAGAAGACCAGGTACATCATACCAGATGTAGGGGACAATGAGGAGACCAGGTACACCATACAAGATGTAGGAGACAATGAGGAGACCAGGTACACCATACAAGATGTAGGAGATGAGGAGACCAGGTACACCATACAAGATGTAGGAGACAATGAGGAGACCAGGTACACCATACAAGATGTAGGAGATGAGGAGACCAGGTACACCATACAAGATGTAGGAGACAATGAGGAGACCAGGTACACCATACAAGATATAGGAGACAATGAGGAGACCAGGTACACCATACAAGATGTAGGAGACAATGAGGAGACCAGGTACACCATACAAGATGTAGGAGACAATGAGAAGACCAGGTACACCATACAAGATGTAGGAGACAATGAGAAGACCAGGTACACCATACAAGATGTAGGAGACAACGAGAAGACCAGGTACACCATACAAGGTGTAGGAGACAATGAGGAGACCAGGTACACCATACAAGGTGTAGGAGACAATGAGGAGACCAGGTACACCATACAAGATGTAGGAGACAATGAGGAGACCAGGTACACCATACAAGATGTAGGGGACAACAGGTACACCATACAAGATGTAGGAGACAATGAGGAGACCAGGTACACCATACAAGATGTAGGAGACAATGAGGAGACCAGGTACACCATACAAGATGTAGGGGACAACAGGTACACCATACAAGGTGTAGGAGACAATGAGGAGACCAGGTACACCATACAAGATGTAGGGGACAACAGGTACACCATACAAGATGTAGGAGACAATGAGGAGACCAGGTACACCATACAAGATGTAGGGGACAACAGGTACACCATACAAGGTGTAGGAGACAATGAGGAGACCAGGTACACCATACAAGATGTAGGAGACAATGAGGAGACCAGGTACACCATACAAGATGTAGGGGACAATGAGGAGACCAGGTACACCATACAAGATGTAGGAGACAATGAGGAGACCAGGTACACCATACAAGGTGTAGGAGACAATGAGGAGACCAGGTACACCATACAAGATGTAGGAGACAATGAGAAGACCAGGTACACCATACAAGATGTAGGAGACAATGAGGAGACCAGGTACACCATACAAGGTGTAGGAGACAATGAGGAGACCAGGTACACCATACAAGATGTAGGAGACAATGAGGAGACCAGGTACACCATACAAGATGTAGGGGACAACAGGTACACCATACAAGATGTAGGGGACAACATGAAGACCAGGTACACCATACAAGATGTAGGGGACTGTCAAGGTCTCACATTCGAGGTTGCGACGCGTTGTCTGTACCAACGCCAGACACCATAACAACACGCAACCCTGAGTATTGTTAAACACGGCAGAGAGAACGCAGCGTATGTACCGACGCCTGGATAAGCAGTCACGCACAGAAATTGAGTTCACCCCGTGAACCGTGCAGGGGACACCAGCTGACGTGAGCGTGTAGCGTGTAGGACGCCAGAACTGGCAGACGGGCTTAGGTTGTTGAACGGACAGGTCGCGAGTTGTGTTTGAATCTGCCTTGAGAGCTAGCCTGTACGACAGTGGGAGACTGAGTCGAATGCTTGAATAGTTTGACTTGTAAGTGAGATGGTTATTGCTTGCATGTATTATTATGTATTGTAGTGATATTGTTCATGCTGAAATGATTGCTATAGATTGTCAGTGCGCGATGTTTGTGCGATAATAACTGCAGCGCGTCAATAAAGCGTGTGAATAATACTTTCGGATATTCACTTCGTGTGATTTGATAGTTTGATATTACTTCACACTTGCCAGAAAACGAGCTACTTGTCTTGTGTTATGCAAGACTCTGACAGGACAATGAGACCAGGTACACCATACAAGATGTAGGAGACAATGAGACCAGGTACACCATACAAGATGTAGGGGACAATGAGGAGACCAGGTACACCATACAAGATGTAGGGGACAATGAGGAGACCAGGTACACCATACAAGATGTAGGAGACAATGAGGAGACCAGGTACACCATACAAGATGTAGGGGACAATGAGGAGACCAGGTACACCATACAAGGTGTAGGAGACAATGAGGAGACCAGGTACACCATACAAGATGTAGGGGACAACATGAAGACCAGGTACACCATACAAGATGTAGGGGACAATGAGGAGACAGGTACACCATACAAGATGTAGGGGACAATGAGAAGACCAGGTACACCATACAAGATGTAGGGGACAATGAGGAGACCAGGTACACCATACAAGATGTAGGGGACAACATGAAGACCAGGTACACCATACAAGATGTAGGGGACAATGAGGAGACCAGGTACACCATACAAGATGTAGGGGACAATGAGGAGACCAGGTACACCATACAAGATGTAGGGGACAATGAGGAGACCAGGTACACCATACAAGATGTAGGGGACAATGAGGAGACCAGGTACACCATACAAGATGTAGGGGACAATGAGGAGACCAGGTACACCATACAAGATGTAGGAGACAATGAGGAGACCAGGTACACCATACAAGATGTAGGAGACAATGAGAAGACCAGGTACACCATACAAGATGTAGGGGACAATGAGGAGACCAGGTACACCATACAAGATGTAGGAGACAATGAGGAGACCAGGTACACCATACAAGATGTAGGAGACAATGAGGAGACCAGGTACACCATACAAGATGTAGGAGACAATGAGGACACCAGGTACACCATACAATATGTAGGAGACAATGAGAAGACCAGGTACACCATAAAAGATGTAGGGGACGAGGAGACCAGGTACACCATACAAGATGTAGGGGACAAAAGACCAGGTACACCATACAAGATGTAGGAGACAATGAGGAGACCAGGTACACCATACAAGATGTAGGGGACAATGAGGAGACCAAGTACACCATACAAGATGTAGGGGACAATGAGGAGACCAGGTACACCATACAAGATGTAGGAGACAATGAGAAGACCAGGTACACCATAAAAGATGTAGGGGACGAGGAGACCCAGGTACACCATACAAGATGTAGGGGGACAAAAGACCAGGTACAACCATACAAGATGTAGGAGACAATGAGAATACCAGGTACACCATACAAGGCATAGGAGACAACATGAAGACCTTGTACACCATACAAGACGTAGGAGACAACGTGAAAGACCTGATACACCATACAAGACGTAGGAGACAACATGAAGACCTGATACACCATACAAGACGTAGGAGACAACATGAAGACCTGGTACACCATACAAGACGTAGGAGACAACATGAAGACCTGATACACCATACAAGACGTAGGAGACAACATGAAGAACCTGATACACCATACAAGACGTAGGAGACAACATGAAGACCTGATACACCATACAAGACGTAGGAGACAACATGAAGACCTGATACACCATACAAGACGTAGGAGACAACGTGAAGACCTGATACACCATACAAGACGTAGGAGACAACGTGAAGACCTGATACACCATACAAGACGTAGGAGACAACATGAAGACCTGATACACCATACAAGACGTAGGAGACAACATGAAGACCTGATACACCATACAAGACATAGGAGACAACATGAAGACCTGATAAACCATACAAGACGTAGGAGACAACATGAAGACCTGATACACCATACAAGACGTAGGAGACAACATGAAGACCTGATACACCATACAAGACGTAGGAGACAACATGAAGACCTGATACACCATACAAGACGTAGGAGACAACATGAAGACCTGGTACACTATACAAGACGTAGGAGACAACATGAAGACTTGGTACACCATACAAGGCGTAGGAGACAACATGAAGACCAGGTACACCATACAAGAAGGAGACGACAAGAAGACTAAAGACACATTATCACAGTAAAAAGACGAGAAGTATTACAGTAGCAACATACCATGGAAATGAACACAAAAACATGAAGAGTTAACTCATGTCTTGAATTCATAGAAGTTCAGGACACACACCTATAGAAAAATGAAGCACAATAAACTGACCTCTTGGACAACCGCAAGAATAGTTGCCGATCCCATCATAGCATTGCTGGTAGTCCAGGCAACTATGACCCACACAATCATCAATGTTAACTTCACATTTAGACCCCGTGAATCCAGGCAGACAGGTGCAGGTGTAGTTATGCTGGGGTGGAACTGTGGTGCACGCAGCATTGTTCAAGCATGGCTTTACTGCACATGCATTGTACACCTCAGTGCAGTTCTTGCCCATCCACTCGCTGGTGCAGTTGCAGGTGTAGTCATTAGCACCGTCAAGGCATACACCTCCATTCTCACAATGGATGTCCGTACAGTCATCAGGATTAACACCACAGTTTGATCCTAGACAAAAAAAGAGAGAGCCTTCTGTTACCTCTATTGTAGCTACCGTGTTTCCCCAAAAATAAGACTGGATATTAATTTTAGATTAAAAAATGCACTAGGGCTTTTTTTCAGGGGATGTCTTATATTTTTTTAATCCAGATACAAAAATGTACATTTATTCATGTTCAGAATTCTACATTTATTCAAATACACTTATGTCATCTTCTTCTGGAACATCGTCATAACTAGATAAACCATAGGAGAATTCTGTTACTGTTAATGCTGACACCAGTATGGTCCTAGACAAACCATAGGAGAATTCTGTTACTGTTAATGTTGACATCCAGTATGGTTCTAGACAAACCATAGGAGAATTCTGTTACTGTTAATGTTCACACTAGTATGGTCCTAAATAAACCATAGGAGAATCCTGATACTGTTAATGTTGACAGTATGGTCCTAGACAAACCATAGGATAATTCTGTTTCTGTTAATGTTGACATCAGTATGGTTCTAGACAAACCATAGGATAATTCTTTTTCTGTTAATGTTGACATCAGTATGGTTCTAGAAAACCATAGGATAATTCTGTTTCTGTTAATGTTGACAACAGTATGGTCCTAGACAAACCATAGGATAATTCTGTTTCTGTTAATGTTGACAACAGTATGGTCCTAGACAAACCATAGGATAATTCTGTTTCTGTTAATGTTGACAACAGTATGGTCCTAGACAAACCATAGGAGAATTCTGTTTCTGTTAATGTTCACACCAGTATGGTCCTAGACAAACCATAGGAGAATTCTGTTACTGTTAATGTTCACACAAGTATGGTCCTAGACAAACCATAGGAGAATTCTGTTTCTGTTAATGTTGACAACAGTATGGTCCTAGACAAACCATAGGAGAATTCTGTTTCTGTTAATGTTGACACCAGTATGGTCCTAGACAAACCATAGGATAATTCTGTTTCTGTTAATGTTGACATCAGTATGGTCCTAGACAAACCATAGGAGAATTCTGTTACTGTTAATGTTCACACCAGTATGGTCCTAGACAAACCATAGGATAATTCTGTTTCTGTTAATGTTGACAACAGTATGGTCCTAGACAAACCATAGGAGAATTCTGTTTCTGTTAATGTTGACACCAGTATGGTCCTAGACAAACCATAGGAGAATCCTGTTACTGTTAATGTTGACATCAGTATGGTCCTAGACAAACCATAGGAGAATTCTGTTACTGTTCATATCAGTATGGTCCTAGAAAAAAAGCAAGGGAAAATTCTGTTACTCTTACTGTAGGTACCACAATTTCAACCTTGACTAAACAAGACTTCTGCTGCTTCTAATGTAGGTACCGCAACTTCATCCTTGACTAAAGAAAAGAGATTTCTGCTGCTTCTAATGTAGTTACCACAATTTAATCCTAGACTAAACAAAGGAGGTTTCTGTTGCTTTTACTATAGGTACCACAGTTTGATCCTTGACTAAACCTAGGTCTAGTTAGTTGCATATCCAATTCAGGACATCACAGTCAACCCCACCATTTTTGGCTGTTTGTGATTTGTTGGCAAGTTTACACTCAGTAGTTTGCCATTGCTTTCTGAACGACTGGCACTCACACCTTAGTGTTGAAGCCAACGCAATGTGGTCTGCTTCCAAATCGCCTGAACATTACAACAAAGTAGACTTCAAGTGATCTAGTTAAAAGGTTTCAAAGTGGAAACATGCTAGAACACCAAGCCTAGTTTACAAGATGAACAAATTTATTGCCAGCCGACAGATGGCGACCGTTGAAATTTGGGTCAACGCTGAACAACTTGGGACAAGCTGAATTTACGGTCAGCGGTGATGACAAGTAGCAAATCCGGTGACGGGTATTGATTATTTCAACGCTGGATGTGTGCGGGGAAGAAAGGAACAAAAACACAGGTCAATGTGGAAACACAGTGAGATGTGGGAACACTGATTGTTTGTTAGAACAACATTTTGTATTGAATTTCGAACAATTTGGTAGAAGAACTTTACAATAGTTAAAAATTGATGGACATTTCAGAACACTAATATTTTATAATGGTGAAGGACAATGGACAATTTAAGCAGTAACTCAGTGATCTATAAGTTAATTAATTGTGCTGAGTAAGGGGACAGTAATATAACCGAAGTGTGTAATTATTGTTCACAAAAGACTATGTAGTATAAAAAGAGGTGTTTACAACATGGACATTTTAATAGAACTATGTAGTAATATGAACTATGAATTAGAAAACATTGACATTTTGTGTTAGAAAAAGTTAAAGTGTTTATTTATTGTTAGAGATTACAGCTATTTTATATAAAGACATTTAAAAGTAACAAATTATGCAATAAATAGATAAGCTATTGTGAAATTATCAAGGATGAAGTGTGTAGTATTGTAAAACGTTATTAATGTGTCTTAGGGATGCGTTAGACATGTTAGCAGTTTAATTGTTTATAGTTGCAGGTGCTAAACGGCAAACAAACAACCTAGCTATTAGAACAAGTACAGAATATAGACTACAGTGTATCGATATTAACCCTTTACAAGGCAGAACGCCCATTTCCGTCCGATCGCTTTAACGAGCAAATCGGCCGATTGCGTCCGATACTATTATGCATTGTAAAAACATGATTTCTCGGCCTATTTTCTATCGCTTTTGCCGATAGCTTCACAACGTGGCCGCCATTTGTAAGCGCCTACTATGAATTTGAACGGACTTTTATGGACATGTTTTTTTAAATTTTCGGGGTTTTTACGCTTAGTTTTTCAAAACGGATTTCGGCGATTCTTCAAGTGATAGCCGAGATTTCGCTAGGTTCAATTTAAGTGACATTAAAGGGTACGAAGTTGACTATTAATCGGAGCTAGATATCAGTGCAAAGCGTTACTTTGCATTAGCAGTCTGAGTCAGACTTTAAAGAAAGTGATTATAATTCTGAAAACGTGTTTGTAAATTGCCGTATAGATGACGGAAAATTACAAACAACATGTTGTATTTCATAAATATTTGTGTTCATATATGAATTACCGACAACAATAACGTGAGTAACATAATCTGCAAGCTTTTCCCTTCATTGTGTTGTTTATTTAACTAAAATCGGTTGACTAACACCTTATTTGTGATGTTTTTACTAACACGACCCGAAATTTTACCGAACCTGAAA
The DNA here is from genome assembly GCA_014155875.1 of Cepaea nemoralis. Taxonomy (NCBI): domain Eukaryota; kingdom Metazoa; phylum Mollusca; class Gastropoda; order Stylommatophora; family Helicidae; genus Cepaea; species Cepaea nemoralis. Next base: position 125,001 of record JACEFZ010015436.1, read on the forward strand.
AAATCTTGCCCGTTCAGGGCTAGAAAACGGACAAGCGTTTGCCCTGTAAAGGGTTAATGTGTCTTTGGGATGTGTTAGACACGTTAGCGGTTTAATTGTTTATAGTTGCAGGTGCTAAACGGCAAACAAACAACCTAGCTATTAGAACAAGTACAGAATATAGACTACAGTGTATCGATATTAAACACAAAGCATCTTTGATCTTTGTTTGACAATTACTTAGATGATTTAGACTTTTAGAAAATAGTACATTGTTATCATTAGAATATAACAGTATAGAATTACTTAAGGAATTTATATGATATTATTGTCATTGATTTTGTTTGGGTTATTATACTTAACAACTAACATAAATAAATAACCTACATGGTAACTAGTAATTCAAATTGAGAAAAATTTAATGAGCATTAGGTGATTGATTTCAGTAATATTGAGTTAACATCAAGCAAATAGAATGGTTTCGTGTCAGACTGGTGGATTCCTGAGGTTGCTTTGCCGATGTTGTATTTATTTTGTAACATCACGAGTCTTTTGGTACAGCAGTGGCATTGCAGCATTGAGGATCATTTGTTTAAGTTGAAGTTGTGCATGACTTTGTTTAGTTAACATTATTTATTGCAAGTTAGTTTGATATTTATAAAGAGTTGGAGAGTCTTGCAGGTTGATTGAATCCAGTCGGTGCTGTCTCTGCAATGTCAATTTTGTTTAACATCATAGGATCCTTCGATTATACGGTGCAGATACAGCAAGCGATGGGACAAGATTGACTTGGTTAAATTCTTGCATGCATTTTTGTCAAAGCATCGGAGGAGTTGCACCGTCGACATATGGTATTTTGAGTTTGTGTTTCTGAATTTCGACAGGTGCTCTTTCAGGGTGTGACAACAGAATTGATAGAGCAGTTAATCTGATCTATTGCATGTTCCACTTACCACTGTTATTGTTTGCTTGCATTATGTTCCAATCAGTGACATGGAACAGGCCATGCTGTTCATGCATGATCTTAAAAAGATCGGGTTACAAAAGAAATGGAATAAAATATTTGATTTATCCTACAAGGAGAAGATATTACTGAGAAAGAATATAGCTCAATTGCTAGATAATTGTTGTTCGATATTGTTGCAATTGGTTGATCTATTGATCATTGTTGACATGGAGAGAACTATTTTTCTATTGCAGTGGTTCTCACCCAGTGGGGAATTCCCCCCCCACCACCCCACCCCCCACCCAGGGGGGAATTTTAGGGTTTCCAGGGGGAAATTAAGATTAATTCAAGATCGCGTTAATACAAGATTTCGATTACTTTATATTGTTTTTCCCTTCATACTTAACGGTTCTGCAAGTCTCACCCTTCTAAAATTCATTTTATAACATAAGTAGGCCCACAAATCACGTTTTATGTGGACGTCTAGACTTGTTTTAGTATGTGCTATTAAATTTAGCTTCCATTATTACGTGTACTGTGTAGGGGCGGGGGGTTTAGGTAGGAAATACGAAAAGGGGGGAATGACATGACGTTCTGAAAATATCGTGAAGGGAGGCATGTGTCAAATTTTTAGGTAGGAAATACGAAAAGGGGGGGGGGGGGGGGGGGGGGGGGGGTGATGTTCTGAAAATATGGTGAAGGGTGGCACAAGCCAAAAAATATTAACTGATTAGGTTAGGATTGGATTGGTTAGTTAGAGAACGAAGGAAACTATAAATTTGTATGTAATGAAAGTTTCAGTCAACAGGAACTTTAAAAGTACCACACTTTTGAGCAGAATTGGTCTGCTCAAGTTGGAAAAATGATTATGGACATGAAAGGTCTTACATTTCACTCATTGCAAATTATTCAAGAATTATGAACTAAGTCTCAACGACAGAGTTGAATAGGACAGGCAACGCATGGGCAGACTGTCCGACCACAACACTGACTTGCAGAATCAAACAGTCTGATCAGACATGGGCGGTGGGGGAAGTATAAATCTGCCATGGTTGACCAAGAAAAAAATCCTGGGATGAGTGACGATTGCAACTAGTTTAAGAATACCTGCAGGTGTAGTGAGAGAGTGGTCAATTCATTATAGCCACCTTTGACGCTATTAGCCAACAATATGCTAGACTGTTAAAAAATGGTACAGCAGATTTGTGGAATTGGTACTTGAGTTTACAAAGTCAAGTTAAATGACTGAAGTCTCATATTATTATCAAGAAATTGACTTAGTGAAGATTGAGTCATTGGTATAGAATATTTATAACAATATTGAATTAAATAATAGAAGTTGAATTTGAATGTCTAGATTCTTAGAATATTAAAGGAAATTCAATTTATAATGCTATAGGTGCAGAAAAAAAAAATGTTGCACATTATTTAAATGTGGTGTGGGTGAGTGCCATGGACCTGGGTCAGACCATGGATTATCGAGTGCAGGTGGCCTAGGGTCTTGCACAGTCCAGTGATAAGACATGAAAATTGAGAGAATTGTAAATCACACTTTGCACGGAAATAGCGAGGTGTATCGATGGGCAGGGGACAGTGCTCCGCCAAGCAAGGGGAGTTGAACGGGAGCTATGGTCAGGGTCTGGACCTAGTTCTTGTTAATAGAGCATGGCTAACATTATGCCGCTCTTTTAGAATCATTAATGTTTAGGCACTGTTGTGTATACTCATGAACCTTTTTGTGGAACGAATGATTGTGCTATCGACAGTGTCAATGTAGTTATTAGTAAAATAGAATGTGAAAAACTATACCTGCATCATGTTATGTAAGCTATGTTGAGTCGGTCTAAGTAGTTAACGATTACAGACTGTACAAGATGGAAAGGCTCAATGGCCATCAGAAGTAGAAGGAGAGATGTCTACAAGATCAAGATTAAGCATCTCTAGAGATATCAACGAAGCGCCACTGAAATAGTGCAGTGGTGGCGCGTCAAGATGATATTGTCGTCCAGGGCGTGTGAGGTTATCTTATCGCACAAGGGTCCAAACCTTGACATCCCAAGCAAAACCAAGAAAAGAAACATTCTAAATGTCACCACTGACCACCAGTAAATAATGCCAAGGAGCAGCTCAAGTAACCACCAGTCTCTCCCTGGCAGTCATCAGCCGTTAGTCATTAGTTGCGGTTCCAACTTCACAGCAACGGGTCGTCTCCATTATGCTCTGTTCCTGTGGCAGTGAATATCACACAATATGCTCCTCACTGCCCAATGTGAAAAGTGGAACAGACAGGAGTCTTGACAAACCAACAGCCCGCACAGGTACATTGTACATAATGCCGTCGACCGAATACCAACACAAAAGTCCTCCATGAAATATGCACTTGTAGTGAGTAGTAGCTGGATCTGTGACAAAGGGGTTATGAATGCAATCAATGAAGTCAAGGGTCGTCCCAACGACCCGTCAAGGGACTTCCGGTTTCAAGATGGCGACGGACGGTCGTGTTGTTTTGTGTTCGTTAACTTTTTCGCGTAGGGGATGGATTTATTCATCTCTTGCGTGTAATTGGTGTGCCAGGATGTAAAACCAGGAGTTTCTACTCAAGATCTGCGCGGGTGCTACGGAGTTCGTGCATCGAGCGAAGCCATCCTTGAGTGAATTTTCAGCAGCGTGTGTGGTTCAACAGAAGTCTGTGTTTACGTTTTTTCAACATGGCGGAAGAACGTGTTTTTTCCGAGCGGTCAGCAGTCAACATAACGAAGCGGCGTGGTAGCCGCGCAGGGACAAAGAAGCAAGGTAAGCGCGGTGGTTTGAGGCGTTTTAGACTCAAGTGTCACCGTCTAGGACTCAGGAACATCCGTATTCTATATTGGAACTGTGCCAGTGTAAAACAACGGGGCTCTATTTTAGAAACCCTAGTTTACAGGAACGACATTGTAGCACTCCAGGAGACGAGACTGGGCGATCAGCTACTCCGAATTGCCGGCTTCAAATGTTTCTACAACAGACGACATCTGGGAACGGCGATTCTCGTTCGCGACAGCATGGTGGCGTCAGAGCTAGACATGTCCAGTTGGGACAGTGACGATATACAAATACAGGCGTTGAGAGTTCATTCCAGTATACCATTCGTGTTGGTTAATGTTTATGCCCGCAATGCGAGTATGGACGCCCAGAAGTGGCAGTGCTTAAGTGGCATATTAGGCCACGAGAGAAATGTTATTTTCTGTGGTGACTTCAACGCTAAAGGCAGATCATGGGGAAACACTTCCTCCAATACACAAGGGGAGGAGCTCGAGACTGCACTGGAAACCATCGACCTGGTTTGTATTAACAGTGGCTGTGTCACCAGGACAGCAAGCCGTCCAGGCGATGAGGACAGTGCTATTGATCTGGCGCTAGTTTCACCTTCACTCACTACAGTGTGTAGATGGGGTGTCCTAGGACACCATGGCAGCGACCACCACCCGTGCAGCATATTGGTGGAGAAAAGGCAGAACCAGGCAGCACAAGCTAAAGGTAAAGACGTTCCAGTATGACAGTACAGGGCAAGATGTGGTGAGTAAAATAAGACGTGACAAGCGCAGAACGTTTCAGGGCAGGAAAAAAAGCTGGGAGCAGCCACCGTGGTGGAGTTTCGAGGTGGAGAAGGCCTTGGGTGGATAAGCGTAGTGCTGTAAGGAGATGGCAAAATGCCAAGAAGAACAGAGCTGGTCATCCTAGTCCCTGCTTGCACTTAGAAAGAGAGATGCACACAAAAGTAAGCTATTTCAAAAAACTGGTCAAGGTGGTTAAAAGCGAAAAATGGGCAGAGGTGTGTCAAAGAGTAAGCACAGACAAGTCACTGAAATTGTTCTGGCGACTACATAAAAGCATGAGTGGTGTAGTCAAGAATAAGAGCATTTCAGACTTCCAAGGTGCTGACCTCACCTGGCAGAGGACTGACGAGGACAAGGGCAAAGCCCTCTTTGAACGCTACCTTGAGCAGAGGCAACCAGACAGACATGGGAGGCCGAAATCTGGCCAAGGAGGTCACCTCAGACAGATGCAAGGTCCAGAACACTTCGGAAGAAGACACAGTGACAGTGAAAGAAATCAAGGCTGTGCTTCGACGATCAAAAAACAGTGCTCCAGGTCCTGATGGCATAAGATACGACGACATAAATAGGTGTACCGACAATGAGCTAGAGAAACTAGCAGACATGTACAACAACAGTATAGGGAGTGCTAGCATCAAGGAGGAATGGTTACACAGCTATCTGATTCCCTTGCCGAAGCCTGACAAAGACCACAAAAAAATTCAGGGATATCGAATTATAACCATGCAGAATACAATAGGCAAGCTGCTGGAGAAGGTAATTGCCAGAAAAATATCAAGCCAACTAGAGAGGCAAGGTGTTTTCCCACCTACCCTGGGTGGGTACCGTCCAAAAAGAGAAACCTGGACCAATGCAGCAGTCTTTGCCCATGATGTCTATGAAGGTTTCCACTCAGCACTGAAACCGTTGCTGCAGCGATTGATCTTGAGGACGCATACAACAGAGTACCACTGGATTTTTTAATGTTTCAGCTTCTTGAACTAAACGTAAGTCCATTCCTCCTTAGTTGGATCGCTGCAGCCCTCTACCAACGGAAAGTAGTTTTTAGATGTGGCAGTTGGACTTCGGAACCAACAACAATATATCCTGGCCTACCACAGGGATCACCATTATCTCCGGTACTGTTCAACGCCTACACAGTGAGAATCACCAGTGAGCAGATCACTGGACCTGGCAGGACATTGTCGTATGCCGATGATGTTTTAGTGTATCGTCAGGGTAAGGATAGAGAGGAGGTTGCTGTGGAACTACAAACCGAACTCAATCGCATAAGTACTTGGTGTGATGAAGCTGGGGCAATGGTCAACCCAACAAAGGCAACAGTGACTTGGTTCTCGTTGAATAATCATATTGTCAACAATCCAACACCAACTGTAATGCTGTGTTCAGAGACGGTGGAAAGAACGCAGGCAATGAATTACCTGGGGATACGGTTTGATCGAAGCCTTGCTTATAATGTGCACATAGACCAGGTGATAACAAAGGCCAAGCGGGGTTTGGCAGCGATGCGGGTGATGGCGGCAGCAAACTGTGAGCAGCGCCATCTATGTCTTCTGTACGAGGGGCTGGTCATGTCTGTTTTGGAGTATGCAATGGCAATCCTGACTCTCAGCCATAAGCAGATAGAAAGGATGGAAAGGATACAGAATGAAGCTATGCGCATTATTCTTGGATGTACAAGAGATACAGCATGCAGGGCGATGCGCTACCTTCTTGATTTTCCAACCATTGAAGAGAGAATACAAGTTTGCAGGCACGCGCCTACCTCAGAATTAACGCAAACACACAACATCCACTGCATAGTGAAATTAGGAAGGTGAAGGGCAGCAGGTTAAAAAGAGGACGGTACGTGGATGGGTCAAGCCGAAGACATTCTTCAACAGGTGTGTTCACTTGAGGACTTAGAACCTGGCGAGGAGTGGGTGCAAGTGCCAACAGACTTCTGCACATCCTTTTCAGTTTGCATCCAACTAGATAGAAAATGCAGACAAGAAAATCCTGGCTGCTGTGGAGGCTGAAGTACAAGCGTTGATTTTCGAGAATTCGCTAGACGGTGACGCGGTCATCTACACAGATGGGTCGGTCGTCCGACATGTGAGAAGCTCATGGGCCTTTACAGCTCGGGCCGGAGGGAGAATTGTGAAGGAGGACTCTGGTGCTTTCACTGAAACCACAAGTAGCCTGACCATGGAAGTCATGGCAGTAAGTAAAGCAATAACATGGCTCGAGACACAGACATTCACTAGGGCTTGTTTCCTTAGCGACTCAACGGACATGATCAAGAGGATAGAGGAGGGGTCGATCCGAAGAGAATGGTTGCTGCCTCTGAAGCGGTCTCGGCTGGCAAAGATTAGTTTCATCTTCGTGCCAGGTCATGTGGGAGTACAAGGAAATGAGCGGGCTGACAAGCTCGCAGGTGAGGCTACTGTGGAGGGCGGACGCGCCATGGACCAGGCTGACATTCTGAATGCTCTACGAGAAGTGAGACTTTTGCGAGAACGAAGTGATGACTGTGAATCTACAACAATGGCCAGACTGCGGGAGCAGCAAATTAAAAGAGGGGTGGCCAAACAAGAACACTACGCAGGAAGCCAAAGAAGATTGATAAACCAACACAGAACTGGCGTCGTTAGCCGCTACACGCTGCGGGATTTGCTGAGGAGGGGATCCGAGCACTTATGGATTGAATGGTTCGATGTGCAATGAGGATGATCTGTCGACTAACTAACTAATGAAGTCAAGGATATTCTTCTGCGTTCATCGGAGAGTTTTTTCGGCTGTGATTGCGTTGTGCCCGTTTCCAGCAGAGCTGCATACTTATGCTTTTAGGCCGACACATCCAACTTCCGCGGGCATTTGTTGACCAGGTTAACCTTCCCGGGTGTTTCGAAGGACAAAGTACTCTCACTCGGATGTAGTTGCATTGTGCCTGTTTACAGCAGAGCTGCGTACTTGCGCCTTTCGGCTGACACATCCGATTTCTGCGGGCATTTGTTGACCGGGTTAACCTTCCAGGGTGCTTCAAAGGACTTTCGACTCTCACTGTTGTGGTGTCATCCACATCCGAGCTGATCAAGTTAGAACGGCCGAAGGCATATCGGTCAACCCTCAGGGGAAGGCAGGGGCAGACCATGGGCATTCCCCGCCATCCAAGGAGGCTTCCATAATTGCAGAGCAGACACATAGTGCTCTGGTACTGGGCTCACCAAAGGAATCGTCACATCCTGCACATAGCTGCTTAGCCTCACTTCTGTATATTGGGCATTTCATTCACCACAGGCCGCTGACGTCAAGGATGAGAAGTACCTCAGAAGTCTGAGATAGTTGGCTGAGGCGAAGGACACTGGTAAAAGGGAAAACCAACCCTCATGCATAATTAGAAATCAGTCCATATGCTCACTAGTAGTCACAACTACCAGCAGCAGTAGCATGAGTGTGTATTACGCTTGAGTTCAAAGGCAGCCAGCGAATAAAAATTAACATATCACATGACAAAGTGTTAGCAAAGTTGATTGGAAACTGCACTGATCATATCTAAGAACAGTTTGACAAGGATGTGGCATCTGGGCCCGTCGCCTGCTGGCTGAGGGAAAGATTTGCCACCTATTTCTCTGTGCATCCAGGCCTACAAGGCGTCATGGCACTAACACAGTGGTTCTCAACATTTTTTGGCCCATGCAACCCTTCACCATATGTTCAGAACCTCATTCCCACCCTTTCATATTTCCTCCCTATAAATCCCCACAGCTTCGAGAAAAAATAATGTTTTTATGGCAAAGAATTGGCAAGCCTAGATGGCAATTCAGCTTCAGACCAGCAATGCAAGGCAGAACATCCTATATTAATTACAAATAAAATGAGTGATACTGTGGTAGTTGAGTTGAGTTGAGTTAAGAACCGACATCACTGCACTCAGGACATTCCCATACGTGCTCCGTCCCCTCGTTCAACAGCCAGTGAAGAGTCATACTACTAATCGTTCCCACCGCTATCTGATTAAAAGTTTTCCTGGTCTTCCCTGTCAGTTTTGAGATTCTTCCAGAACCCCTGCCGATCTCCCGCAATCTCATTCTTTCCACATATGGGTTCTCAATCTGTTCCTCCGCCTTATTCACCTGGTCCCACAAGCGCACGACCACCTCCCCCTTGTCCATAGGCAAACTACCACCAAGAGGTGCATTTCCTGCTAGCCTATCAGCCTGTGATACTGTGGTAAAGCTGTGGAAATGTAAACAGTAGCAAATAACACAAAGAAGTGCAGCTGTACAGAACACAACTGCAGAAAACATAGAAATAATAACAGTTAGGTATGTGTAACTCCTGTGGAAAAGTGAGAGATACTGAATACAGACACAGTGTACAACATATCTTACAACCAATTCCACTATGGTAAACATAAATCGCAGGGAGATAATTAAAAAAAAAAAAAAAGAAAATTGGCAGGTCTGCATGGCCAAATGGGTAATAAGAACGCGTGTTCTTAAACATCTGGTGTACTGATGCCGGACAGCTGGACTAAAATGTTGACCTATCGTCCTTGACTTCGCGAGGGACACTGTTAATAGGGAAAGCTAATCCACACGCAAAATTCAGTCCATCACTACTATAAATAATGTGTAAGGTCTAAGCTTGAGCTCAAAGCGAGTGAGCGCAAAAAAAAAAAAAAAAGAAATAAGAATATGTATACTACGACACAACGAACGACGTTTCGGTTATACAAATCATCATCAGGAACAAAACAAACAGATCTAAAGAAAAACATGAGATTAGACAATTTAATAACATTAAAACACAAATCCTTTGTTGTCAGGGAGGCGATGCAGATGTTCAATTCAATAGTGAAAGGCACCAAATAAGAAAACATAGATCTGTGTTCTGTAAAGTGGTGGTGGAAATGTGGTTTCTGAGGAAAATGCAATAAAAACCATGGACAGACAGAAAAACTATGAGCAAGCCCTACAAGAGGCAAATGAAAACCGCAAACTGATTAGAGAAACTAGACATAGAGTCACATTATTTTGGGCACGTTATGAGAAGAAATAAATTAGGGAATTTGGTGACAAATGGCAAGACTGAGGGGAAAAAGAACAAGGGGAAGACAGAGAAATAAAAATCTGGATGGCTTGACCACTTGGCATGGTCGGGACAAGAACACAAAGCTGATCCATGACTCTGGTGATCGTGTGAGATGGTGTAACATTACTGCCCATGCTAACCGGCATGGCCAACGATGATGATGAATGTTCTGTAAAGCTGCATTAGTTTGTATTGTTTCATTTCATTGGCACCTTGCTGTCTTGACAGACGATAGTTTGTTACATTGTGCTTAAAAAAGGCATAATAACTACAACACATGGCGGTAGCGAATGTGACTGATAAGGCCAATTCGTGCTGTAAATGTTCATCTACAGTGGATGCATGTGATCACATGGTCATGTCCACCATCTTACATCTTGCACGCTCGGTGTGTGATTTATTTGCAATCATTTTCTCCTTTGTCTTTATTCCATTTCTGATATTTGCCCTCCATGCACCACATTCAGCTGCGACTTGCTACTAATGTGTATTATCAATGCCTGTGTCAATTATGTCCCGCTTACACACATCTTTGTATTGTGGTAGAGGCCGACCCTGAGATCTCCTACCTATCTGTAATTCACCCAAAAATAAATGTCCTTTGGTATTCTACCATCATCCATCCTCCTAACGTGTCCTATCCATCTAAATCTATGAAGACTGAGCATGGAACAAACCGTTACACAACCTGATCTTTTCAATACTTCAGTATTTGTGATTGTTTCATATTGTTTATATTAATTACCATTAAATCCAGGCTGGCATGTGCAGTTGAAAGAGTTCTGGAGGTTGTGACAGTGGCCACCGTTCAGACAGGGATTGGAATCACACTCATTGATGTCCTCCTGACACTGCTGGCCAGTCCAACCAGGCTGACAAACACACTTGTAACCATTCACCTGGGATGGGCAAACATATAAGAACTCATATTGTGACTTTATGATTCTGTGATACATAAGTACATGGTAAACTATTAGTCACGTAAGAGAAGCCAAGCTTCTCTAATAGCTTAATTAGGCTTAAAATTGAAAGCGAGTTAACTCTTCGGGATGCATCCATCCAGGGGGAATCAATACTATTGTAGATGCCACAATATATCTCTGCTGACATTCTCTCTCTCTCTCTCTCTCTCTCTCTCTATACATATATATATACATACACACAGTAGCAGTAGTAGTAGCAGCAGTAATAGTAGTGGTAGCAGCAGCAGTAGCATTAGTAGTAGCAGCAGCAGTAGTAATAGTAGTAGTAGTAGTAGTAGTAGTAGTAGTAGCAGTAGCAGTAGTAGTAGTAGTAGTAGTAGTAGTAGTAGTAGTAGTAGTAGTAGTAGTAGTAGTAGCAGCAGTAGTAGTAGTAGTAGTAGTAGTGGCAGCAGCAACAGCAGTACTACCTGCAGTAGTTACATGAACTGACACCAAACACAATGAGACCTAACTACTACTGGAGACATGTACTCAAATACAATGAGACCTAACTACTACTGAAGACATGTACTCAAACACAATGAGACCTAACTACTACTGAAGACATGTACTCAAACACAATGAGATCTAACTACTACTGGAGACATGTACTCAAACACAATGAGATCTAACTACTACTGGAGACATGTACTCAAAGACAATGAGATCTAACTACTACTGAAGACGTACTCAAACACAATGAGACCTAACTACTACTGGAGACGTGTAATCAAACACAATGAGATCTAACTACTACTGGAGACAATGAGACCTAACTACTACTGGAGACATGTACTCAAAGACAATGAGACTTAACTACTACTGTGGACATGTACTCAAACACAATGAGACCTAACTACTACTGTGGACATGTACTCAAAGACAATGAGACCTAACTACTACTGGAGACATGTAACTCATACAAACAGGCATCTGCTCACCTGATCCTCACACCTGGCCTGGTTCTTACACTGGTGAGCCTTACAATCATCAATGTTGATTTCACAGTTAGTCCCGTTATAGCCAGCTAAACATGAGCAATTGTACCCATTGACACTGGCCGAACATCTGAAACACACAAGTAATTGAGTACATTTAAAGACATGAATTCCCAAAATAATACAAGGTGTCAACCAATCAATACAATCATCATTATGTGCACTGCCAACTGGTATAGGTGATCATGCATCTCCATAGATTTTGGTTCTTGGTTTTGTGGATAAATTCTATTAATAGACGGTGTGTTTTTGACTGAATAGTCCCAATTGTTAACACCTGCTAGCGAAAAATGTGGCTAACAGTTAGCTGATTTCCTGACTTCTGTAGCTGACAATGTCATAGTTTTCCAATTACACATATAATGGAAGTCTGGTCTCATCAGCTGTATCAAAAGACATGAATTACTGCAGCTTCCTTATCAGCTGTATCAAAAGACATATGTGACTGCTACTTTCTTAATCAGTTGCATCGAAAGACTGCTACTTTTTAAATCAGTTGTATCAAAAGATATGAGTTATTGCTACTCAATCAGTTGCATCAAAAGACATAAGTGACTGCTTCTTTCTTAATCAGTTATATAGAAAGACTGCTACTTTTTAAATCAGTTGTATCAAAAGACAATATTATTGCTACTCAATCAGTTGCATCAAAAGACATAAGTGACTGCTACTTTCTTAATCAGTTATATCGAAAGACTGCTACTTTCTTAATCAGTTGTATCAAAAGACATGAGTTATTGCTACTTGCTGAATCATACTTAAATAAAGACACAAGTTACAATTACTTTTTTTCATCAGTTGTAAGTGAACAATTTAGACAGCAGCTATCAAGCTATGATTGAAAACAATATATCATATGTCATCATGCAAACTCAATTAACAAAATACATACAAATTTGTATATTTAAACCATAGTCTTTATCACCAAACAGGACACATACAAATGTATATTGTTTCAATCACTGTCTTCATAAAAAAATAACAGGACACACACAAATCTGCTATGGTTCAATCATTATCTTTATCAACACACAGGACACACACACATTTGTATGTTTCAATCATTGTCTTTATCAACAAACACACATAATGGAAAAGAAAACTATTACAACATGAAAAAACATATCTGACAGTAAAATATTACGCCTGAATACAAACACACAGCAGATAATGCTAGTATAAAAGGGTGGTATGATAGATAATAAGATAAGACAGGAAGTCTGAAAGCCAAACTGATGAAAAGAAGTGAAACTAAAGTGAACAATTGGATAAACTAAAGTGAACAACTGGATAAACTAAAGTGAACAATTGGATAAACTAAAGTGAACAATTGGATAAACTTAAGTGAAGAACTGAATAAACTAAAGTAAACAACTGGATAAACTAAAGTGAACAATTGGATAAACTAAAGTGAACAATTAGATAAATTAAAGTGAACAAATGGATAAACTAAAGTGAACAATTGGATAAACTAAAGTGAACAATTGGATAAACTAAAGTGAAGAACTGAATAAACTAAAGTGAACAACTGGATAAACTAAAGTGAACAATTGGATAAACTAAGTGAACAATTAGATAAATTAAAGTGAACAAATGGATAAACTAAAGTGAACAATTGGATAAACTAAAGTGAACAATTGGATAAACTAAAGTGAACAATTGGATAACTAAAGTGAACAATTAGATAAATTAAAGTGAACAAATGGATAAACTAAAGTGAACAATCGGATAAACTAAAGTGAACAATTGCATAAATTAAAGTGAACAAATAGATAAACTAAAGTGAACAATTAGATAAATTAAAGTAAACAAATGGATAAACTAAAGTGAACAATAGGATAAATAAGAAGTGTAGATCTGCGTGATAAAAACACTATCACAAATTCAAAATAATGTATTCCCTTAGTGAATGTAAACACAGAAGCCCCAAACAAAATGTTGCACGATTTATTGCCTGACATATTTTGTTGCATCTCATTTTTATGCCAGTTTTATGCAACCAAAAAGAGTTCTTGTTAAATTTGAAATTACCGTAAGGACCACAGATGTTCAACATTCAAACAATACCTGTGATTATGCGTTTGAATTGTTTCAACTAAAGTATTAATTGTTTATTATTAAATTCATATGATATATCACTCTGCAGTATGCACCCGATGAGATGCAACGAAATATGCCAGGCAATAAATCAGACAACATATTTTTTATGGCTTCCGTGATTATAAACAGTCTCTGGCGCGCTGTGACCTAGGGGCAGTGAAAGAATTTCACAATTGCCTGTCATACTGAGTCAAGGGTTTGAAATCAGCGGTAGGCAATTTGGAAGCAGACTGCTTCAATGGTATGAGGTGCTGGTCATTCAGAAAGCAATGGCAAACTACTGAAAGAAAAAAACTGCCTAGTAAATGATGGGGTTGATTGCAACAGTCTGTAAAGGACATGCAACTAACTTTTTTATGGCTGGCCATCAAGTCATATTTCATAGAGAGAGTGTGTGTGTGTGTGTGCGTGCGTGCGTGAGATAATGTGTGTGTGTGAGGTAGTGCATGCATGTGTGTGTAATGTGTCATGCAAGTACTTTTATGGGTGGGTGATGTGAGAGAGAGTGAGAGAGAGAGAGAGCGAGAGAGAGAGAGTGAGAGTGAGAGAGAGAGAGAGAGATAGTGTGAGTGAGAGAGTGAGTGAGAGAGTGAGAGAGTGTGTGAGAGAGAGTGTGAGAGAGAGTGTGAGAGAGCATGAGAGTGTGAGAGAGAGAGTGAGAGAGCATGAGAGAGAGAGTGTGTGAGAGAGTGAGAGAGTGTGAGAGAGTGAAAGAGAGTGTGAGAGAGAGAGTGAGAGAGAGAGTGAGAGAGAGAGAGTGTGAGAGTGAGTGAGAGAGAGTGAGAGAGTGTGTGAGAGAGAGAGTGTGTGTGAGAGAGAGAGTGAGAGTGAGTGAGAGAGAGAGAGAGATAGTGTGAGAGAGTGAGTGAGAGAGTGAGAGAGTGTGTGAGAGAGAGTGTGAGAGAGTGTGAGAGAGCATGAGAGTGTGAGAGAGAGAGTGAGAGAGCATGAGAGAGAGAGAGAGAGTGTGTGAGAGAGTGAGAGAGTGTGAGAGAGTGAAAGAGAGTGTGAGAGAGAGTGAGAGAGAGAGTGAGAGAGAGAGAGTGTGAGAGTGAGTGAGAGAGAGTGAGAGAGAGAGAGTGAGAGAGAGAGAGTGAGAGAGAGAGTGAGAGAGAGAGTGATAGAGAGAGAGTGTGAGAGAGAGAGAGAGAGAGAGAGTGTGTGTGTGTGTGTGTGTGGCGCACGCATGCATGAGCGTACAGGGGGGGGGGGGGGGGGGGGGGATGATGGAAATAAAACTATAAGTGTAATAATACTAAGCAGGAACGGCGACACACTAATACTCAAACTTACGTTGCATTGTTCTGGCAATGATTGGGTTGGCAGAAATGCAGGACACTTCCACAGTTTTTGCCTGTGAAACCTGGCAGGCAGTGGCACGTGTAGCTTCCCTGCGAGTTGGTGCAGGTTGCGTTGTTCCTGCACACATTCAGGGCACACTCGTCGGTATCTCTGCATGGACTTCCTGTCAGTAGCAATGAGAATCACTTAAATTATGTGAACATTGCTACATATTGTGGGCACATATGATAGATGATTATTAACTAGATAGTGCGAGTAATTATGATAGAGTCATCTCATATCACTAATAAGATATATTTATCAAAAGGAGGAAGAAGAAAATGATAAAGAAGAAAAAATGGAGGAAAAGAAATAGGGAGGAGGAGAAGACAAAAAAGGAGGAGGAGAAGAAGAAAAAAGAAGACAAACAAGAAAAAGAACAAAATGAAGAACATGAAGAAGGAAATAAAGAGGTAAAAGAAAAAGAGGAAGACAAAGAAGGAGGGGGAGAAGAAGGGTAAGAAGCAGCAGAAGAAGGAGGAGGAAGCAGTAGAAGAGGAGGAGAACTAGGAGGAGGCAGTGAAGGAAAAGAAGGAAAAGACAAGGAAGAAGAATGAAGAAGAGGAGAAGTGGAGGTGAACAGAAAAAGAAGAAGAAAACAAAGGAAGAGGAAGGAGAAACAGACAAAGAAGAATAAAAACAAAAGAAGAAGAGGAAGAAAAAAGAAAGAGCCACCATTACAAACAACACTGTTCAAAACACCACAAACTTCACCAAAAGAAACTCCATCCTACCTGAAAAGCCCTCGATACAAGTGCAGTCGTAGTGGTTGACACCGTCAACACAAGTCATGTTGGGTAAGGTGCAAGGGTTGTTCAAACAGTCATTGATGTTCTCTTCACACATGACACCCGTATACCCTGGCATGCAGGCACAGGTGAATGTGTTGGGTCCATCTGTACAGGTGCCTCCATTCTCACAGGGAGAGGACGTACACTCATCCACCTCCTGGGAGAATACAAACACATTTTATCAGACTTGCTAAATGCATTTTATTATACTCTATGGTGGCACCTTGCCTTCTTGACAGATGATAGTTTGTTACATTGTAAAATAATGATGATATATCATCATGCAGCGGATAGTTTCACAGAATGTTGATGTCACCATAGCCCAGCAGAAAGTCCTCCATCTTTCGCCTCATGTATTTGTATAACCAGAGTGCCTTTAGTTTCATGTTTCTACCATCGTGGTCGTCATATCCCACCTCTTGCTCCAGGAACCATGTCTTCAATTATTACTGTTCTCTCTGGGGCGCAGAGGTGTTTCCATGGTACCTGGGCCGGGTTATATACTGGCCAAGACCTATTGACGCATCCTCGTCGAGCATCCTAGGCAACAGGTCCCTTCGGGTTCCTGGCTAAAGTCAGTAGGATCGCCGATTCCTCCGAAGTCGGAGAGTGTCTGCCTGTACGGCGAGGAGCCACCAGTCTGCACACCAATAAGCCAGACATGGGACAACGGATACTCAAGCAATCCTCAGGTCCTGTATGACATCACACTGATGTTGGACAACAGGATGCCTTCATCCGGCATACAGGACTTCGCGTTGGAGCTCAAGCCAACGAACACAAGCAAGCAAGCAAGCACTGTTCTCTCTAAGCCACTGTTATATTTAATACTGTACTGACACTTTGCTGTCCTGACAGATGATAGTTTGTTACACTGTGCTTCAAAAATGGCATAATAACCTATCCATAGAAAAAAGCCTGGGTTAAATTGTAGAGATCATGTATTGCCCATGCAGCATGATTTGATCCCTCTCTCGGCCTGCCTAGTTTACTCCAGAGGAAAGGCAACACCAATACATCTTGAACAAGACAAGCTGTAGAAGCTGCCACATCAGAGGAAATAAAAGAAGACCGAAAAACACATGGAGAAGAAAATTTGAAACAGAAATTAATAAAAGCCTCACATGCTTTATGTGATATTGCTTCATTTCTACTGCACTGGTATATCCACATGACCAGTCCCTAGAAGGGCTGTGTGTGGTTCGGGTGAGCCCAGAGTCAAAGCATCATGTATTTTCATCTTATAGCATCCTTCTAGCATTGATCATCATGTCTATAAACAACCTTCTGTCTTGTGGGATCAATAACAAGGGCTTGCTACTGCCGAGCCCATTACGGAGTGCGAAGAAGAAACACAGTATTACCAAAAAGCTCAACGGATTGTCTTGTGTACAGCCAATCATGCCCAAAAAGCTCAATGGATTGTCTTGTGTACAGCCAATGATGCCCAAAAAGCTCAACGGATTGTCTTGTGTACAGCCAATCATGCCCAAAAAGCTCAACGGATTGTCTTGTGTACAGCCAATCATGCCCAAAAAGCTGAACAGATTGTCTTGTGTACAGCCAATCATGCCCAAAAAGCTCAATGGATTGTCTTGTGTACAGCCAATCATGTCCAAAAAGCTCAATGGATTGTCTTGTATACAGCCAATCATGTCTGGCAGCAATGTTCCACCATGCCATGATGCCAAACTATCCAGAATCTTCTCTCTTGTTATTCCCCTGCCTCTCTTCCCCAGCAACTTTCACATTGTAAGATGTACACCAGCATTCCCTTTCTCATGGCATGCCTACAGAATATGGATTGTCTTTGTCTGATGTGAGTAGCCAGATCTTTTTGTAAGTTAACTTATTTCAAGGTATATTCATGATGCTTTCTTTTTATCTGTCCATGGTTCTCACCATTCATTCACAAGACCACATCAGTGCAGCTTCTACACAGTTCCTTACTAATCTAGTGATTGTTCATGAAGAGAGGAGCAGCTGGCCGAGTAGCTAGAATGCCGGATTCTCCTTAGGGAGACACAGGTTTTAATCCTCTGTAAGGTGTGGGATTTCTGTCGGGGCCAAAAAGAAAATCCTAACCTGCACAGTTTGTAGCGAATGCACTAGCCAGGCGGCCTTAATTCCTCAGGCTCAAAGACCCCCCTGCCATAAACCACAAGGTACTATATTGGCAGTAAATGACAGTGACAGACAGCTCATGATTCACTTCTGTGCATTGGGGTAGACTTTATATAGCTCTTAAGAATTCTTCTTCTCACACGTATCACCTCCGTATTAATGGAAGCCTCCTTTGATGGTGGGGAATACCCAACTGTTAGCTCTACTCATTGGCTGGGAGTACCCTGTGAGTAAAATGCTATGCATTCAGTATTTTCAGCTTATACTTTCCAATTTCCAACTGCCAAAGGATTTCTAACATGCATAATGCGCTCATGAATCCTAGTGTTTTGAACCTTATCTGAGACAGATCCTGACTGGCACTTCACCGTCTTGGCAGATGATAGTTTGCTACACTGTGCTTCAAAACAAGGTATCATAGCTATAACCCATGGCAGAGACTAGAGATGAAGTTATACCACATAATTCTGTTTTCAGCTAAACATAATTGTTTCTTTGTTGAGAAAGACTGGTCATTTGTATAAGGGGCATTTGAAATCTGTTCGTGCCGCACCGCGCGTAATTGCGTACGTTGAACATGATCATATCATAGTCATGTGATAAGTACTGACCAATGAATAAAAGAGCAAGTGCTTATCGTCCCATGATGCATAGGTTCTGTTTCTGACCGTTGAGAAAATGGCCGGGTTGATCCAAAATCCGTCCAAAGAAGCTCAAAGAGCGGTGATTCAGTTTCTTTCATTTGAAGGATGTCGACCAGTGGACATTCATTGAAGAATGCAGGCAGCGTACGGTAACAAATGTGTGTCGAAGACAACAGTGACAGACTGGGCACGAATGTTTCGGAAAGGACGTCAGTTCACGACAGATCTTCGACGGCCGGGTCAAGCGCATATTGTTGCAACAGAAAAAAACATCGCCAAAATTGATGCAGCAGTACAGATGAACCGTTGTCGAAGCATACGTTCGCTAGTGAAAGAATTTGATGTGTTAATTGGGACAATTCAAAAGGTCGTTCGTAAGAAACTGCAATATCGGAAGGTGTGTTCACAGTTGGTACCACGGATGTTGACCGACCACCAAAAAGAGGAACGCATGGGATGGTGTATGAACCACTTGCTGCTTTACAGAGTGGAGGGTGATGAATTTCTCTTCTGCATAGTGGCAGGCGATGAATCATGGTGTCACCACTTTGACCCGAGCAGCAAAAGAGAGAGCATGCAATGGAAGCATGTATAGCAGAGTAGCAGGGGGACCAAAGGCTGTGTCGTATAGCAGAGCGTGGAGGTGCATCATTTCTCAAAGTCAACTCTTAACTCAACTGATGTGAAGAAAAAGTCCGCAGCATCTAAATTTTGTTTTGTTTATTATGCCAAAAGGGTAGTGTTCCAATATGTTGTACAACGTTGGCATACAAATGTCCACAGGTTTACAAAAGGCAATATCATCTTAATTCCAAGATTAAACATCTTTAACACCAGATAGAATCAATTGTGCTGCTTCACTTTTCGATGGTCAAAACGCTTTCTCTCCAGACAATCATAAAACGGCTTCTCTCTCTGATCGCCTACAGATCGTAACTAACTGGTTACCCTTACGACACGCTTAGTGCCAACCCAACATCACGGTGCTCATTCGTGCACTGCTAGCCAACTACTCTTAACGTTGCACATCAGCTAGCCCTATAATGCCATACAACCACTATAACAGGTCACACTGTTGTAGATGCTGGATCCCCAAAAGCCCAACAATTCAAGTTAGTTTCCGCTGGTAAGGTTATGCTGAACGCATTTGTTGACCATGAAGGGCTATTGTTGGCCGACTTTAAAGAACCTGGTGTCAACATCAACTCTACCCACTACTTGCAAACACTAGACAAGCTGCAAAAAGCCATCAAGAATAAATGACATGGCATGCTTTCTCGCGGTGTGATTTTGTTGCACGATAATGCTCGTCCACATGTCGCAAAGACTGTGCAGGAAGCATTAGCAAGGAAGAAGTGGGAAATTCTGCAACATCCAGTCTATAGTCCTGATTTGTCCCATGTGATTTTCATTTGTTCGGACCTCTAAAAAAAGCTCTCAAGGGGCAACGATTTCACATAGACGCAGACGTAATGAACGCAGTAAACACTTGGTTCAGTGAGCAACCACAATCTTTTTTGTGGACGATATTCACCACCTACCTAAGCAATGGGATGCTTGCCTGAATGACTACGGCGACTTCATCTGACCAACCCATGGTGCATAATTCATTCAAAATGAATGCTTTGTTTAATTCTACCACACTTATTAACGTTTCTTTCATGCTTGAGTAATAAAGCCATTGAAACAGGTTTCAAATGAATGCCCCTAATATTTGTTTGTGTTTTCCATTGGCACCTTGCCGTCTTGACAGACGATAGTTTGTGCTTTAAAAAGGCATAACAACTTTTAACTATGGCGGTAGCGAGTGTGACTGATAAGGCCAATTTGCGCTGTAAATGTCCGTTCACAGTGGGTGCATCTGAACACGTGGTCATTTCCACCATCATGCACCATCTTACGTCTCAAACGCTTGGTGTGTGACTTTTCTGCAATAATTTTCTCCTTTGACTTTATTCCATTTCTGATATTTGCCCTCCATGCAACACGTTCAGCGGCGACTTGCTCCCAATGTGCATTATCAATGCCTGTATCAATCATGTCCTGCTTACACACATCTTTGTATTGTAGTAGAGGCCGACCCTGAGATCTCTTACCCATCTGTAATTCACCAAAAAAGATATCCTTTGGTATTCTACCATCATCCATCCTCCTAAGATGTCCTATCCATCTAAGTCTACGAAGACTGAGCATGGAATAAACGGAATGGAATTGTTTGTGTACATCATTTGTTTAGCTACAGTCACCTTTCACTGTGTATTTGTGTACATCATTTGTTTAGCTACAGTCACCTTTCACTGTGTATTTGTGTACATCATATGTTTAGCTACAGTCACCTCTGACTTTGTATTTGTATGTGTACATCATTTGTTTAGCTACAGTCACCTCTCACTGTGTATTTGTTTGTGTACACCATTTGTTTAGCTTCTCAGTCACCTTTCAATGTGTATTTATTTGTGTACACCATTTGTTTAGCTTCTCAGTCACCTTTCACTGTGTATTTGTTTGTTTGTGTACATCATTTGTTTAACTACAGTCACCTTTCACTGTGTATTTGTTTGTGTACATCATTTGTTTAGCTACAGTCACCTCTCACTTTATATCTGTTTGTGTACATCATTTGTTTAGCTGGTCACCTTTCACTGTGTATTTGTGTACATCATTTGTTTAACTACAGTCACCTTTCACTGTGTATTTGTTTGTGTACATCATTTGTTTAGCTACAGTCACCTCCCACTTTGTATTTGTTTGTGTACATCATTTGTTTAGCTACAGTCACCTCCCACTTTGTATTTGTTTTTGTACATCATTTGTTTAGCTACAGTCACCTTTCACTGCGTATTTGTTTGTGTACATCATTTGTTTAGCTACAGTCACCTTTCTAAATTGTGCCTACTAAATTGTGAAGCTCCAAGTAACATTTTCCCACAGGAAGAGGTTCTAACATGTGAACCACAAATTGAAGAACCTACATTTGAAGAAATCCTATATACAATCACACGACTTAAAAACAATAAGGCAACTGGGGCTGATGGAATTGCAGCTGAATTTATAAAGGCAGGTGGCCATGCATTACATCTAAAGCTATACAAACTAATAATAAAAATCTGGAGGACAGAAGAATTACCCCATGACTGGAAAGAGTCATTATTGATACCTATCTTTAAGAAAGGAGACAAGTTCCAATGTGGAAATTATAGAGGAATATCACTACTGTCCACAAGCTATAAGATACTATCCGCAGTATTACTAAATAGACTAAAACCATATTCAGAAAACATATTAGGTGACTACCAGGCGGGTTTTAGACAAAACAGATCAACAATAGATCAGATATTTATCTTACGACAAATAGCCACGAAACATTGGGAATATAAAAGAGATCTCCATAACATTTTTGTGGATTTTAAAAAGGCTTCTGATAGTGTCCATAGGAATAGTCTATGGAATGCTGTGCAGGAATTTGGAATACCAAGGAAGTTAATCATCATGACCAGACTATGCATGGAAGATACTTATAATATAGTAACATATAAAGGCAGGAAATCAGACCTCTTCCAAATAACATCTGGCTTGAAACAGGGTGATGCACTATCACCGCTACTCTTCAATCTGGCTCTAGAGAAAGTTGTAAGGAAGATAAAGGAGGAATGTGATATTGGAGGAACATCCAAGCTGCTTGGTTATGCAGATGATATAGATATTATAGGGCAAAGTGAACAAATGACATTGGAAATATTGACTCACTTAAAGGAAAAAGCCCAACAGATGGGGCTGGTTATCAACCAAGATAAAGACAGAATATATGGTAATTTCAAGAGACGGAATGGCTAAAAACTCTGGCCACATACAAATAGATAATATGACCATTAAAAGAACGGAAACATACAAATACCTGGGTACAATCTTCAACTGCTCCAACATCATAAGGGAAGAAATACAAACTAGAATCAACTCTGGAAATAAGATATACTATGCACTACAACGTCTACTAAAATCAAAGGCGCTATCTCGTAACACCAAAATCACAATATACAAAACACTGATCAGACCAGTTGTGCTGTATGGCTCTAAAACCTGGAGTACAACGAAAGGAGACGAAGCCTTGTTACAAACCTTTGAGAACAAAATTTTAAGACGCATCTTTGGACCCATTAGGGATACACAAAGTGGAGAGTGGAAAAGAAGAAGTAACATAGACATTTATGATCTGTTAAAGTCCCCGCTAATCACTGGTATCATGAAGGCTAATAGACTACAATGGCTGGGGCATATAGAAAGAATGGAAGATAATAGGGAAACAAAACTCGCTTACACTCAGGAAATAAATGACCGTAGACCCCGAGGTAGACCAAGAAGATGGTGGAGAGATAATACATGTACAGACCTACAAGCACTTGGAATCAACGACTGGCAAGAGAAGGTCCACCAGAGAGACGAATGGAGATGGATTGTATTTGCAGCAAAGAACCTCAATGGCTCGGAAAGCTGAAGAAGAAGAAGAAGAAGAAGAAGAAGAAGAAGAAGAAGAAGAAGAAGAAGAAGAAGAAGAAGAAGAAGAAGAAGAAGAAGACGAAGAAGAAGAAGAAGAAGAAGACAGTCACCTTTCACTGTGTATTTGTTTGTGTACATCATTTGTGTAACTTCTCAGTCACCTCTCACTTTGAATGTGTTCGTGTACATCATTTGTTTAGCTGTTGTGTACATCATTTGTTTAGCTGCTCAGTCACCTCTCACTGTATATTTGTTTGTGTACATCATTTGTTTAACTTCTCAGTCACCTCTCACTGTATATTTGTTTGTGTACATCATTTGTTTAACTTCTCAGTCACCTTTCACTGTGTATTTGTTTGTGTACATCATTTGTTTAACTTCTCAGTCACCTTTCACTTTGATTCACCTATAAATGTACTCACCTTACAGGAGACTCCATCATATCCCGGAGGGCAGACACAGGAGAATCCTCCAGGGCGGTTGGAGCATGGGTTATTCCCACAGATAGTAGCGTTATTACATTCATTAATGTCGACAGTGCAGTTTTCTCCCTCAAATCCTACAAGTCCAATACACAAATCATGTGAATGAAAGACACAGTGTAAATACAGAAGTTAAACAAGGAAAGATGGAAATAAAGAGCACAACAGAAATGAATCAACTAAATAAAGAAAGAAAGAAAGAAAGAAAGAAAGACAGACAGAAAGACAGACAGACAGACAGACAGACAGACAGACAGACAGACAGACAGACAGACAGACAGACAGACAGAAAGACAGACGACAGACAGACAGACAGACAGACAGACAGACAGACAGACAGACAGACAGACAGACAGACAGACAGACAGACAGACAGACAGACAGACAGACAGACAGACAGACAGACAGACAGACAGACAGACAGACAGACAGACAGACAGACAGACAGACAGACAGACAGACAGACAGACAGACAGACAGAAAGAAAGAAAGAAAGAAAAGAAAGAAAAATTAGACAAAATATGGCCAGAAGCCTGATATTTAAAAAAAAATAGTAAAATGTGATCTGGCGTTTATAATAAAAAAATATTTTTAAAAAAGAAGTGGCCGAGTGACTTGTTTCTGATTATATTTTAAATGTTTTTTTTTAAATCACTATTCTTTTAAAGTAGAATATTTTCCCAATTTCTAATTTCAAATTCATGAAAATCTTACAGGGATCATTTTCTTTGGCCATTCCACATTTGCAAAAAGTTCTTTCTTCAAGAAGAATGCATTCCCTAATCTTGTTTCAAAATAGGAAAATTGTCTCTGGAACTGATCTCAGGTAAAGGTCCCATGGCAAATAGTGTCGTTGAGGTGTGAAGTGTTAGGCATTCCCATGTGTGAAGTGTTAGGCATTCCCATGTGTGAAGTATTAGGCATTCACATATACTAGGTTGTGACAAGTGAGCTGAGGTGGCCACTTCAAATTCTCATCAACTTTCCATCCCAGAGAGTTAACAGAAAATTGTCTGCCACCCATTTTCATGAGTGGCAGGGTCCACATAGAGCCATACTGGTCGGGGGGGAAAAAAAATACTCCCGATTCTCTGAAAATTGAACGATGACCACTGTTCTCGCAGGGAAGAGCACTAACCCCTATGCCATGGTTTCCTATCTCTGGACACTTTTTAAATTCTTTTTTCATGAATGTTATTTTAAATACAGCCTTCGTCTTCTTCTTCTGATGCCTTGTCTGGAACAGACATCAGTGACCACGACTCTCCAATCCTCCCATTTGATATTTTGATGAAGTTGTTGCTGCTTATATTATTATTTGTGGCCCAGTTTCTGAAGTTCAGTGGGGAATCAAATATGGCACTGGTTGGAAAGACCCCCCCCCCCCCCCCCCCCATGGACAACAATCACCTTCAAATTAATTAGCTTGTGAGGGTAAAACTGTGGTCAGCCACTATGTGCATCTGACTAAGTTACAGGATGATTAATCTGTGCCAGGGATGGACCCTAATATAACTTCTCCTTCATGTTGAACAGAGTAGGGGTAAAGGTAGAATCTAATTGAAACCAAGACTTGAGAATAGTAGAACTAGAAAGACCTCTGTCTGGAATCCACAAGGCAGAAGAAACACAGGAAGACCAATCAGCTGTCATGACTCTCCAATCCTCCCATGTGATATTTTGTTGATGATGATGATGATGATGTTCGCTTATGTTGTTATTCATGACCCAGCTTCTGAAGCAAGGAATCAAATATGGCACTGGTTGGAAAGACCTGCCAATATAATAATTAGAATGCCCTCTGTCTGGAAATCACAGGGCAGAAGAAACAGAGGAAAACCTAATGAGACATGGAGAATATAAGTCAAGATAAAAAAGTCGCTTAAAAGTCGACAGGGTCGACTTCATTGCACCGGGTTTTATCCCATATAGCTCGGTCTCTTTCCGAAACACGGAAAGCGTCGCACAAAGCACGAACTCCGTAGCTTTTAGCGATGACCCACAGGAGTCTCCGAAACATTTAACTCGCAAAACGTAGGACGTGGCCCGGAATCGAACCCACAACCTTCGGAGCACGAGTCAAATGGCTTGACCACTTCACCACAGAGACTCCCAGATAGAAATGGATAGTATGGGCAGGTCATGGGTGAAGCTGCCAGGTATAGCTAAGCTTTGAGTGAGATGGTTGTGAGACTTGTGCCTGAATGGAGGATAGACAGCACAAGATATAGAAATGATTAATATGTGCAGGTCATGGATCGAGCTGCCAGGGATAGCTAAGCTTTGAGTGAGATGGTTGAGGCCTGTCTCTGAATAGGAGATAGATGGCACAAGAAGAAGACTCGTTGGAATGACTGCAATGGCAAGGAGAGGTCTGACATGTTGCTTGCCTGCTATAACAGGGACAATCACAACCCATACCCTTTGGCTTCTGCTGGAAGAGACTGAGTAACTTATGATTTTGGACTGAGTGCAGTGGCATCATTATATTATTTCAAGAAATTAGATGCAGACAGTGACAATTTTTTGGGCATGTTAAGAGAAGAAATAAATTGGAGAATTTGGTGGCAACTGCCAAGATCAAAGGGAAGAGACCAAAGGGGAAGACCGAGAAGTAAATACCTGGATGGCTTGGCCACATGGCATGGTCAAGACAGAAACACAGAGCTGATCCACGACTCTGGTGATCGAGAGAGATGGCGAATCATGACCACCCTAGCTTACTAGGGATTTGAGAAGGTTTGAAGGGATTTTTTCACGTGGACTAGTAAAAAAATTTACCCTGGTCTCTAGGTAGTGAGATTAGATGCCCGTGTGTATTGTTGCGCATGTAAAACATCCCTTGGCAGTTAGAAATCAAAAAAGAGTAGCCTAATGGCACTGCCTGGGCAAAATTTTTGAGTTAAAAATCTACCCAAATTATTTCAGGATTCTTGCCGGTGCTGCGGAGTTCGTGCACTGAGCTGAGTTTCTCTGGACTCAGGCTTGAGCTAGGAGTAGAACGGAGTACTTATGGGTTACACCCTTGTGATGTAATGTTGATCCGCCGACTAAACTAAACTACAGAACATTGCAGTCAACCCCAGCATGTTTTGGCTGTTTGTGATTTCTAGTCAAGCTTACGTTCAGTAGTTTGCCATTGCTGTCTGAACGACCAGAACTCATACCATTGTATGAAAACCAACACAAGGCAATCTGCTGCCAAATCACCTGCAGCTGTGTTTCGAGCACAGTATTGGGGATTACAAATTTTGTCCGCAACCCCTTCGCCACAGAGTCGGCAACAGGGGAAAACTGTGTTAGTTAGTTACTTATTGTTTCCTCCAAAGCCAGAGAGTATCTGCCTGCATGGCGAGGAACCACCAGTCTGCACACCAATAAGCCAGACATGGGACAAAGGATACTCACGCAAACCTCAGGTCCTGTATGACATCACATTGATGTTGGACAACAGGATGTATTCATCCGACATACAGGACTTCGCGCTGGAGTTCGCAGCCAGCGAACACAAGCAAGCAAGCAAGCAGTTACTTATTGTAAGTGAACAGACCAGGTTTACTACAGTAATTGTGAATGATATGCTTTGACAAGCAGTGACTAAGTCAGTGCAATTAGTGTACAAATGTGAGAGAAACTACTAGGGGGCTTCAAATGAAAACCTTAAAAGTGTTTCTATAAATTACAATAACTCTGCCATTTTCTTGTAACCCTGGCAATATTGTTGTTAAGGATATCCAAGAGTGTTAAGCATGTGACATCACTGTGCAGATGAACATGGTGACGCCATAAGGACAGTTTAAAGATGACTGCACCACTTTTGACATGCACCATATTTCACATGAAAACCTTAAATGTTTTTTGTTTCGGTGAATATATTCTGAAAAAGTAAAGAACAAATGTATCATTTTTTGATGTAGTCACCATTGCGTTCAATGCAAGTCCTCCAGTGCCAATAAAGTGCTTGGATCCTTGTAGAAAAAAAATTCTCTTGATCGCTTGTATAACCACTCATGCACTATCTGCTGTAACTCTTCATCGAACCAAAAAGCTTTTCCTCCAATTATTCTTCAAATTGTCCAAACAGGTGGAAATCACTTGGGGCTAATTCTTGACAAGCATCAGTGCATTGTTGTTCCAATTCTGGAGTAAGCTGTTGTGGCACCCACCTTGCAGACACTTTGCAGTACTGTAGTACATCATGGATGATAGTGTGTCACAGAAGTCACACCGTTTTAAAACTTCCTACTCCACTCATATACTTGCTGGACTGACAGGCATGCATAAACATACTGGACCTGCACTTCGCTGATAAATGTCTATAGTTTCACCCCTTCACTGATATACAAACGGATAACAGAACGCTGCTCCTCTTTGGTGCATGTCAAAAGTGGGACAGTAATCTTTAAACTGTCCTTATAATGTCAACGTGCTTGTCTGCACCATGATGTTACATCCCTGACATCCTTAACAACAATATTGACATGTTACAAAACAATGGGATGGATACTGTCATTTCTATCACACTTTTAAGGTTTTCATTTGAAGCCTCCTCGTATTTGTGACATCTACACAACTAGGAATTACTCTAAACAAGCTGCATACATTCAGGCAATTGGCTTCTGATTAAAGCCTAGTGAACAGTAAATACATTAATTAGCATTGTAAACAACAAATGCTGTAACAGAAACCGGGACATCTCACTTAATGCATCAGAATCAAAGAATCCTTAAATTAACTTTCTTTCTTTAGCATGTTGAAAGCCTTTAATACTGTAATTGAAACATAGCAATTCTAACACAAACAACACACAATACCCTATTCCTTTCATCCGTCACAGAGACCATGTGATTACAATGCTAACAGCTTACAACTTATTTTTCACAAGACACAACAGACAAAACACTGACAACCACAGCCACAATGAAAATTTAATTACAGTGTTTGCAACTGAAAATCTGGAAACAGTTTGAATCAAATAGTGCATATGACTGTGAAAAAACAGAGACAAGCAGACATATTGAAAGCATTTGTCAGGACACTGATTTATTGACTAACTGGGACTCTCAAAAGACCGAGAAGTCTGGCAACCTTATCTGTCGGGCTCCCCATGTCTATACCTCTATGTCTAAGTCTATTACCTCTATGTCTATGTCTATACCTCTATGTCTATGTCTCTATCTATACCTCTATGTTATGTCTATGTCTATACCTCTATGTCTATGTCTCTATGTCTATGTCTCTATGTCTATACCTCTATGTCTATGTCTATACCTCTATGTCTATGTCTCTATGTCTATACCTCTATGTCTATACCTCTATGTCTCTACCTCTATGTCTATGTCTATACCTCTATGTCTATGTCTATACCTCTATGTCTATGTCTATACCTCTATGTCTATGTCTCTATGTCTATGTCTCTATGTCTATACCTCTATGTCTAAGTCTATACCTCTATGTCTATGTCTATACCTCTATGTCTATACCTCTATGTCTCTACCTCTATGTCTATGTCTATACCTCTATGTCTATGTCTATACCTCTATGTCTATGTCTATACCTCTATGTCTATGTCTCTATGTCTATGTCTCTATGTCTATACCTCTATGTCTAAGTCTATACCTCTATGTCTATGTCTATACCTCTATGTCTATGTCTATACCTCTATGTCTATGTCTATACCTCTATGTCTATGTCTCTATGTCTATACCTCTATGTCTATGTCTATACCTCTATGTCTATGTCTATACCTCTATGTCTATGTCTATACCTCTATGTCTATGTCTATACCTCTATGTCTATACCTCTATGTTATGTCTATGTCTATACCTCTATGTCTATACCTCTATGTCTCTACCTCTATGTCTATGTCTATACCTCTATGTCTATGTCTATACCTCTATGTCTATGTCTATACCTCTATGTCTATGTCTCTATGTCTATACCTCTATGTCTATACCTCTATGTCTAAGTCTATACCTCTATGTCTATGTCTATACCTCTATGTCTATACCTCTATGTCTCTACCTCTATGTCTATGTCTATACCTCTATGTCTATGTCTATACCTCTATGTCTATGTCTATACCTCTATGTCTATGTCTCTATGTCTATGTCTCTATGTCTATACCTCTATGTCTAAGTCTATACCTCTATGTCTATGTCTATACCTCTATGTCTATGTCTATACCTCTATGTTATGTCTATGTCTATACCTCTATGTCTATGTCTCTATGTCTATACCTCTATGTCTATGTCTATACCTCTATGTCTCTATGTCTATACCTCTATGTCTATGTCTATACCTCTATGTCTATGTCTATACCTCTATGTCTATGTCTATACCTCTATGTCTATGTCTCTATGTCTATACCTCTATGTCTAAGTCTATACTTCTATGTCTATGTCTATACCTCTATGTCTATGTCTCTATGTTATGTCTATACCTCTATGTCTATGTCTCTATGTCTATACCTCTATGTCTATGTCTCTATGTCTATACCTCTATGTCTATGTCTCTATGTCTATACCTCTATGTCTATGTCTATACCTCTATGTCTATACCTCTATGTCTATGTCTATATGTCTATACCTCCATGTCTATACCTCCATGTCTATTCCTCTATGTCTATTCCTCTCTGTGCTTCTAGCCAGTACCGCTCCCAGTGTTTCTCAGATGGTAGAGGGGAAGAGTTGAGCTGAGTTGAGTCAAGCACCGACATCATAGCACTGTGGACATTTCCATACATACTCTGTCCTCATCTGCAACAGCCAGCGAAGAGTCCCAATACTAATGGTACCCGTTGCAATCTGCTTATGTCCGTCTGACCTTTCTCTGGAGTGAAGAGGGGAAGATGAGCTCTGACACAACACCTGAGAAGATGAATCTGTGGTACCAGGCTG
This sequence comes from Cepaea nemoralis, assembly GCA_014155875.1. NCBI lineage: Eukaryota > Metazoa > Mollusca > Gastropoda > Stylommatophora > Helicidae > Cepaea > Cepaea nemoralis. Next base: position 155,433 of record JACEFZ010015436.1, read on the forward strand.
GGAGAGAAGTCTCTACACCAACCTCACTGCGATAGATGCAAGAACTTGTACAGGACTCTTCTTCTTCTTCTTCTTTTGTTCGCTTGAAATGTGTCTATAATTGCAGTGTTGTCTCTTGTATGAATTTAACTGTCTTTATTAGTTCACTCAGTGGTCCATAGAGTTTATCTTCCACTCTTGTTTCTCTAGGCCAGAGGGTTTGCCTAGATACGTCATATTTTGGGCAGTCTTGGAGTATGTGCTATGCTGTCTGTGGCACCAATCCACATGTGCACACGGCTGATTCACCAATCTTGAATTTTGTGTATGTGTGGTTGCGTCATCTATTGTGTCCTGTTCTGAGGTGCAGAATAATGATTTGTTCTGGTCTGTCCATAAGGTGGTAGTCGTCTTGAGCTGGTGTTGGTGCCTTTGAGGACTCAGATGACGAGAACCCCAATGCACCAGTTGAAAAGTTAAAAGTTAGTCTTCCAGAGGATTCCAAACCCATCCTGGAAGTGATCAAACCTATGTCCCTATAGTGTCGTTACTGACACTTAGCTGTCAATGGAAACAGTCATCTGGGCAGCGTGTTCATAGAGGATAGGAGACTAGATAGAGAAACTGAAATGAGAATACAGAAAGCAAATATCAACTATGAAATACTAACTATCCTAAAACATCTAAATAACATGCATACAAAAAAAGAAGCTGATAGATGCTTTATATGTCCCAACACTGTCTTATCAATACCAGACTTGGACAGTCTTAGAAACACACAAGCATAAAAATCACATCATGTGAGATGAGATAAATAAGAAACATAGCTGGAAACAACAAGAAGCGATACATAAAAAATACAGCTGGAAACAAAACAAGAAAAGATACATAAAAACGCAACTGGAAACAACAAGAAGAGATACTTAAAAACGCAGCTGGAAATAAGAAGGGATAGAAAAATGAGAAACAAGTGAAGGGATAACACAGATTACTGATTACAGAACATCAAAAAATTAAATTGTTTTTGGACATTTAACTAGAACGGAACAAGATCAGCCAGCAGCTAGAGAATTCTATAAGGAACATTCATTTGAAATCTGTTTGTGCCGCACCGCACGTAATTGCGTACGTTGTACATGATCATATCATAGTCACATGATAAGTACTGCCCAATGAATAAAAGAACATGTGCTTATCGTCCCATGATGCATAGGTTCTGTTTCTGACCAGTTGAGAAAATGGCCGGGTTGATCCAAAATACTCCAAAGAAGCCCAAAGAGCGGAGTTTCTTTCATTTGAAGGATGTTGACCAGTGGACATTCATTGAAGAATGCAGGCAGCGTATGGTAACAAATGTGTGTTGAAAACAACAGTGACAGGCTGGGCACAAATGTTTCGGAAAGGACGTCAGTTCACAACAGATCTTCGACGGCCGAGCCAAGCGCATATTGTTGCAACAGAAAAAAAAACATCAACAAAATTGATGCAGCAGTACAGATGAACCATTGTCAAAGCATACATTCGCTAGCGAAAGAATTTGATGTGTCAATTGGGACAATTCAAAAGGTCGTTCATAAGAAACTGCAAGGTTCACAGTGGGTACCATGGATGTTAACTGACCACCAAAAATAGGAACACATGGGATAGTGTTTGAACCACTTGCTGCGTTAAGAGTGGAGAGTGATGTATTTCTCTTCCGCATAGTGGCAGGTGATGAATCATGCTGTCACCACTTTGAGCCGAGCAGCAAAAGAGAGAGCATGCAATGGAAGCATGCTGGATCACCAAAAGCCAAAAAATTCAAGTTACAGGTTTCCGCTGGTAAGGTTATGCTGAGTGCATTATGTTGATCATGAAGGGCTATTGTTGGCCGACTTTAAAGAACCTGGTGTCAACATCAACTCTACCCACTGCTTGCAAACACTAGACAAGCTGCAAAAAGCCATCAAGAATAAACGACCCGGCATGCTTTCTCATGGTGTGATTTTGTTTCATGATAATGCCTGTCTGCATGTCGCAAAGATTGTGCAGGAAGCATTAGCAAGGAAGAAGTGGGAAATTCTGCAACACCAGCCTATAGTCCTGATTTGTCACCATGTGATTTTCATTTGTTCAGACCTATAAAAAAAGCTCTCAAGTGGCAACAATTTCACACAGATGCAGACGTAATGAACGCGGTAAACACTTGGTTCAGTGACCAATCACAATCCTTTTCTGCGGACGGCATTCGCCGCCTACCTAAGCAATGGGATGCTTGCCTGAATGCCTACGGCGACTTCTTCTGACCAACCCATAGTGCATAATTTATTCAAAATGAATGCTTTGTTTAATTCTACCACACCTGTTAATGTTTCTTTCATGCTTTTGTAATAAAGCCATTGGAACGGGTTTCAAATGAACGTCCCTAATACATGAGAAAATCGCACACAAGGCGAGAACGACGACCCAGGAGGAGATAGCTATATGGAGTAAAATAGTAATAGAAGAAATCAAATACAACGTTAGTGCAAGCAACAAGACAAGCAAGACACACAACATTACGTCTAGCTCCTGTCTGCGATACTTCACTGTTAAAACAGTAAGACACAATAAGAAAGGAAACAGTCTGCAGAGACCATGGGAATTTACCTGTGCCTGTGCAGTCGCACCTGTAAGAGCCGACACCGTTGATACAGGTGCCCTGTTCACAGGGATTTCTATGGCATTGGTCAATAGTGGTTTCACAAGTCTCACCTGTGTAGCCTGCAACAACATAGACCACGACATTGCCAGCAGCAGAATAAACCAGCAAGGAAGCAAACCATCTACCCACTACTAGTACAGCTACGTGCTACCAGACCATTTATACGTGAACTCTTTCAGTGTCAGGCAGGTCATCATATGTTTATGGATTACTCAGAATACATTATACATGGTAAACTCTATACAGGGTATACTTTATACACAGCTTACTCAATGCATGGTATACAATACACATGGCCTACTCTATACGTGGTATGCTCTATACGCGGTATACTTTATACGCGGTATACTTTATACCCGGTATACTTCATACATAGTATACTCCATATGTAGTATATTCTATATGCAGTATACACTGATATATTCTATGCATGGTATACCTTTTTTGGAACATATTCTATATACTGTATACTCTATATACTCTATATGGTTGTATATGCAGCATAGTCTATGCAAGGTATACTCTATACATGGTTTAGTTGTTTAGGTTAGTTTAGTTTAGTTTAGTCGATGGATCGACATCACAGCACACAGGGTGTAACCCATACGTGCTCCGTTCTACTCTAACTCAAGCCTGAGTATGGAAAATCTCAGCTCAGTGCACGAACTCCATAGCACTGGCGAGGATCCTGAAATACTTTGGGTAGATTTTTAACTCAAATTTTTGCCCGGACAGCGCCATTAGGCTACTCTTTTTCGATTTCCAACTGCCAAGGGATTTTTTACGTGCGCAACAATACACACGGGCGTCCGATCTCACTACCCAGAGACCAGGGGAAATCTTATTACTAGAAGCCCATGTGAACAAATCCCGGTCCTCACCGGGGCTTGAACCCGGGACCTCCAGCACTCGAGGCGGACACCATACCTCTGAGACCACTCAGCCCCCTTCCCCTATATACATGGCATACTCTATGCAGGGTATACTCTATACATAGTATATTCTATATGCAGCATAATCTATGCAAGGTATACTATATACATGGTATATTCCATACATGGTATGCTCGAGACATAATATATATTCCATGCACAGTATATTATACAAATAGAATATACTCTATTAATAGCATACATTTCTTAATTTGTTCTGTCCACTATTCTGTTATCTTAAACCATGGTATCCCAAGTATTACTTTAACTCTTTCTGTCCCATAGCTGATCTACTTTCTGTCCCACAGCTGATCTACTTTCTGTCCCACAGCTGATCTACTTTCTGTCCCATAGCTGATCTACTTTCTGTCCCACTAGCTGATCTACTTTCTGTCCCACAGCTGATCTACTTTCTGTCCTATAGCTGATCTACTTTTTGTCCCATAGCTGATCTACTTTCTGTCCCACAGCTGATCTACATTCTGTCCCACAGCTGATCTACTTTCTGTCCCCATGCTGATCTACTTTCTGTCCCACAGCTGATCTACTTTCTGTCCCATAGCTGATCTACTTTCTGTCCCACAGCTGATCTACTTTCTGTCCCACAGCTGATCTACTTTCTGTCCCACAGCTGATCTACTTTCTGTCCCACAGCTGATCTACTTTCTGTCCCATAGCTGATCTACTTTCTGTCCCATAGCTGATCTACATTTCTGTCCCATAGCTGATCTACATTCTGTCCCATAGCTGATCTACTTTCTGTCCCATAGCTGATCTACTTTCTGTCCCACTAGCTGATCTACTTTCTGTCCCACAGCTGATCTACTTTCTGTTCCACAGGTGATATATTTCTGTCCCACAGCTGATCGACTTTCTGTCCCACAGCTGATCTACTTTCTGTCCCAATCTACTTTAACTCATCAAGACCCTTCCTGGTCATTAGGCTGCAGTCCACTGACAAAGACATAGCTCAAACCTCTACAGAAAACATGACAAAACCAGGCAAACCTCAGCCTGTCCGTATGTGCTGTGTTACATTAATATTTCCCTCCACAGATGTGACTCCTGTCTGTTCTACTTTTCACATGAGACAGTGAGGAGCATTTTGTGTGATATTCACTGGCACAGGAATGGAGCATTATGGGGTGACCTGTGCCATGAAGTTCAAACTGCAACTAACGACTAACAGACTGAGTGTGGATTGGTCTAAAAATTTGAAGCTAGTACTATATGGCACAATACACCTTAAGGTGTTTAAAAGGGTATTTTAGTTTAGTTTACTTACACAAATTATGGGATAATAAGCGTTTAATGTTAAACTGCCTGAGACTGAAAGTGTTAACTAAACACAGCAGTGGTTTTAAGCACAATAAAAACTTCACATATAAACAAATGTGTACTACTTCTTCTTCTTTTGTGATCACAGTATTCATATTACCATGTTTTCCTTTGTCAATATAACATGCATAATTCATAATATATAACACATCTGCGATAGATGAGCGGTTGGAAGGGTCGAATGTAAGATGGGCCTCCATGCACAATTTAAGATCCTTTGAAAATAAAGTTTGTATTATTTATCTCACTGCCCTCCTGTTCTTGTCTTGAATATGCCATGCGGCCAAGCCATCCAGATTATTTATCTCACTTTCCTCCTGTTCTTGTCTTGAATATGCCATGTGGTCAAGCCATCCAGATGATCTCACTGCCCTCCTGTTCTTGTCTTGAATATGCCATGTGGTCAAGCCATCTTGATTATCTCACTGCCCTCCTGTTCTTGTCTTGAATATGCCATGTGGTCAAGCCATCCAGATTATTTATCTCACTGCCCTCCTGTTCTTGTCTTGAATATGCCATGTGGTCAAGCCATCTTGATTATCTCACTGCCTTCCTGTTCTTGTCTTGAATATGCCATGTGGTCAAGCCATCCAGATTATTTATCTCACTGCCCTCCTGTTCTTGTCTTGAATATGCCATGTGGTCAAGCCATCCAGATTATTTATCTCACTGCCCTCCTGTTCTTGCCTTGAATATGCCATGTGGTCAAGCCATCTTGATTATCTCACTGCCTTCCTGTTCTTGTCTTGAATATGCCATGTGGTCAAGCCATCCAGATTATTTATCTCACTGCCCTCCTGTTCTTGTCTTGAATATGCCATGTGGTCAAGCCATCCAGATTATTTATCTCACTGCCCTCCTGTTCTTGTCTTGAATATGCCATGTGGTCAAGCCATCTTGATTATCTCACTGCCCTCCTGTTCTTGTCTTGAATATGCCATGTGGTCAAGCCATCCAGATTATTTATCTCACTGCCCTCCTGTTCTTGTCTTGAATATGCCATGTGGTCAAGCCATCCAGATTATTTATCTCACTGCCCTCCTGTTCTTGTCTTGAATATGCCATGTGGTCAAGCCATCTTGATTATCTCACTGCCTTCCTGTTCTTGTCTTGAATATGCCATGTGGTCAAGCATCCAGATTATTTATCTCACTGCCCTCCTGTTCTTGTCTTGAATATGCCATGTGGTCAAGCCATCCAGATTATTTATCTCACTGCCCTCCTGTTCTTGTCTTGAATATGCCATGTGGTCAAGCCATCCAGATTATCTCACTGCCCTCCTGTTCTTGTCTTGAATACTCCATGTGGTCAAGCCATCCAGATTATCTCACTGCCCTCCTGTTCTTGTCTAGAATATGCCATGTGTCCAAGCCATCTTGACTATCTCTCTGCCTTCCCATTCTTCTTTTCTCATCAATCCTGCCATCAAAATGGGTACCAGAAAACATCCAGCATTTTCCGGAAGGGAAAGGTGCATCGAAACTTCCCCCCTAAGTGACTCAAGTAGTTGAGACTCTACTATGTCCAGATTAAAGTATATAACAAAGTCAGTATAGGACCCTTTTGAGGCATTTTAGGCTTATGGTGCTGTACTTTATTGGCACCTGGCCGTCTTGACAGATGATAGTTTGTTACATTGTGCTTAAAATAAAGGCATAACAACATCATAGCACAAAGCCTGGGCTGAATTGTAGAGACCATGTGTTGCCCATGCAGCATTATCCCTTGTTCAACTTGCCTAGTTTACTTCAGAGGAAAGGTAACACCAATACGTCTGGAACAAGAAAAGCTGCAGAAGTTGCCAGATCAGCAAAGCAATGCTCTAAGTGTCCGCCTGTCGGAGCCTCAACCCTAGACCAGTTGATGATGAAGACTTAGGGCCTGGTCTGAACTGCTACAACATTTAGTCTTTAGGTTGCATTTCCACGCACCAGAATAACGATAGTGTGAGACCCGTGATATAATAGACCAAGCAGCAATCTGTCATGTGGTCAGTATCACGCTAGCTACCTTTACTTCCAAAATAATTTCTGGTACCTATTTTAGGCTGGGCTGACCTGAGTGTCCAGACCAATTTTTAAAATTCAAATACGTCCCTATGTGAATTGAACCCCTGACTATCAGGCCTGGCAGGCAAGGGTCTATTAAGCTACCATGGCTTCAACTTCTTCCAGATTAAATAAAATATTGTGAATTCTTACAATCTATTTTGGTGATCTTTTCAATGACTTGAGGTGATTTTTTTTTATCACTTGTTAGTCATTCTGAAGCAGTGAGTTTCAAATTATGACCCAAAAATGAGCTTGTAATAAAAGGTAATATTTGAGTGCATATAATAAGAGTTAATGAAAAAGCACTTGCATTTTTAGAAAAAGAGTTAATGAGACAACACCTGAATTCAAATAAGAGTTAATAAAACAACAAGTGAATTCCAAGAAGTGTTAATGAGACAACACTTGAATTCACATAAGAATTAATGAGATAATAAATGAATTCAAACAAAACTTAATGAGACAACCCATTAATTCAAATAAGATATAATGATACAACACATGAATTCAAAAAGTTAGTGAGGCAACACCTGAATCCAAATAAAAGTTAACTAAACACAAGAATTCAACAGGCAAATACACTCATCTTACATAAACTGGCTACACACTGGGACAGCCACTGCTGAGAGGACACGCTCTCTGCCCTCAGACTCAATAGGTACAGGTTTGATTTAGCACAGGGCTGAGAATGTATCTAAGTACCACTGGAATCTAACAATATCACACACCCCTCTAATCTCTTGGGTATTGAGATCAGATTCCTAGCTTTCTGAGATAAGGGAGAAAAACAGCAGCTCCCATGTGCAAAGATTGCATGTTTAAAATTCCATGGCCATTGAATAATTATAATCACAAAGAGGTTGTTAATCTGCATCCCTGGAAAAATTGTTAGAAAAGACAACCTACCCACAGGTACCATGTTTCTCCGAAAATAAGACTGGGTCTTATGTTAATTTTTGCTTCAAAAAATGCACTAGGACTTATTTCCAGGGGATGTAGTCTGCACAGTTCGCGGCGGCTGCACTAGCCAGGCGGCCTTAATTCCCCAGGCTCAAGACTCCCCTGCCATAAACCGCAATATTGGCAGTATTTTTTTTTTTTCAGATACAAAAATCTACATATATTCATTCATGTGCAAAATTCTACATTTATTCAAATACAGTCATGTTATCTTCTTATGGAACATCGTCATGACTCTCCAAACCCTGAATTTTACCTGAATTTCTTGTGACTCCATTTCCTGTACAACCATTGGCCCTAGTCTCTCATGTCCACCAATAAAGCTTTCCTTAAATGAGAATGTCTTTTCCATGCAGCCTGCTAATAGTGCATTAGTAACACAACAAGTCACTCATTCTAGCTGAAGATCTTAACTAGAGCTTATTTTTGGGGTAGGGACTATATTAACTAGAGCTTATTTTTGGGGTACGGACTATATTAAAAGTATCCTGAAAAATCGTACTAAGGCTTATTTTTGGGATAGGTCTTAATTTCGGGGAAACACAGTAGATACAGCCCATTACCTTGGCTGGAATCTGCCTAGAAGAAGCAAACTGGACGCAAATGCATGCTGAAACTGGACATTAAACATTGAGGTGTATAACAAGGTGCAATGCTCTACCCTCAAAAGAGGATTGAAGAAGCATAAGAAACGGCTACAGACAGTTATAAAGCCATAATTTCACGTATAAAGGCAGAGAGAACTATGAAAGAACTACCTTACCTTCAGCACAGTGACAACGGAAGCCATGTGGATTTTCTCCAGAAAGAGGCTGGCATGTTCCCTGGTTCATACAGGGCTGAACATCACATCCATACATGGCTGCAAAGATCATGGGAATCAAAGCACATCAGTTACAGGGAATACCTTCAGCTCATTCACACAACACTTTCTCATTCTTCTTTCAAAGACATCATAAATCATCTGACATGGAAGGGCCATATCATGATTTTCATCAGTTACAGGGAATACCTTCAGCTCATTCACCAAACACTTTCTTATTCTTCTTTCAAAGACATGATAAATCATCTGACATGGAAGGGCCATATCATGATTTTCAGACTTTGAACACAACATGCATCATGTCTTGCAGGAAGCCAAAGATGAATAGTTAACTAAGACAGAACTGGTGTCCATCTGTGGCTACACACTGAGGGAGATACTGAGAAGGGGGTCAGATCACTTATGAACAAATAGTAAGTTGTGCAATGAGGTTAATCTGTTAACTAACACATCACCAGTACAGATCGTGACCATTGAGCTCACTTATGAGTGCCTGCTTTGTACACTGGCTCTGTAGCGAATGGGTTGTGAACACAATTCGTAATCCCGCATACTGCGTTCAAAACATAGCTATCGGCAATTTGGCAGCAGACTGCCTTGCGTCAGTATTCATATAAGGGGCGTTCATTTGAAATCCGTTCGTGCCGTACTGCGCTTAATTGTGTAAGTTGAACATGATCATGTCATAGTCATGTGATAAGTACTGACCAATGAATAAAAGAGCATGTGCTTGTCATCCCATGATGCATAGGTTCTGTTTCTGACCGTTGAGAAAATGGCCGGGTTGAGTTTGAATCCTCGGTAAGGTATGGGATTTTTTTCTGTCGGGGGCAAAAAGAAAATCCTATCCTGCACAGTTTGCGGCGACTGCACTAGCCAGGCGGCCTTAATTCCTCCGGCTCAAAGACCCCTCTGCCATACACCGCAAGGTACTATATTGGTAGTAGATGAAATGACAGTGAAGGGCTGTTGTTGGCCGACTTTAAAGAACCTGGTGTCAACATCAACTCTACCCACTACTTGCAAACACTAGACAAGCTGCAAAAAGTCATTAAAAATAAATGACCCGGCATGCTTTCTTGCGGTGTGATTTTGTTGCACGATAATGCTCATCTGCATGTTGCAAAGATTGCGCAGGAAGCATTAGCAAGGAAGAAGTGGAAAATTCTGCAAGATCCAGCCTACAGTCCTGATTTGTCATCATGTGATTTTCATTTGTTCGGACCTCTAAAAAAGCTCTCAAGGGGCAACGATTTCATACAGATGCAGACGTAATGAACGCGGTAAACACTTGGTTTAGTGAGCAACCACAATCCTTTTTTTGCGGACGGCTTTCACTGCCTACCTAAGCAATGGAATGCTTGCCTGAATGCCTACGGCGACTTCTTCTGACCAACCTATGGTGCATAATTCATTCAAAATGAATGCTTTCTTTAATTCTACCACACCTGTTAATGTTTCTTTCATGCTTTTGTAATAAAGCCATTGAAACGGGTTTCAAATGAACGTCCCTAATACAATGGTATGAGTGGCAGTCTTTCAGAAAGCAATGGCAAATTACTGAACATAAACTAGCCAAGAAATCAAGAACAGTCAAAACATTCTGGGGTTGACTGTGACGTCCTGTAAAGGATATGCAACTGACTTTTTTTGGGAACATATCCTTGAATATCCCCTGCTCTTCTTGAATGTCCATTTCCTTCAGATACTGAGAGATTGTTACCTCCACATGAACCACACAAAAGGAATACTTTACACGAACAACAAAACAGTGTTTTCCCATAGTGAATTTGAACAGCGATGACACAAACAATAGATTGCACGATTTATTGCCTGGCATATTTCTCCGCTTGTTAAAGTTTGCAGAAGCCATAATGATCAATTTACATAGGCCAGTTTTGTGCAAACAGAAAGACATGATAGTCAGTTTAAAATTACTGTGTGAACATGTGTATATTTCAGCTTGAAGGATTTATCTAGTTATTTTACTTTATGTTGTGTGAATTCTGCAGTAAGTACCTGACGAGAGCAGCGAAATATGCCAGGCAATAAATCATGCAATCTATTGTTTGTGTCTTTGTTATTCAAACAAAACAGTGATAAACACAAGCATGCATGAATACGGGAAGTGCAGGCGGAGTTGGAGTGAAAAACTGGAACTGGTCCAGAATTAAGAAAATAAATTTATCTTGAGTTGTACATGAGAGAATGTCATTAGAATGATGAGACGTATGATTGGGCTTACATCACATTATAGTGACAATGGCTTCACCGCAGTCGGATGAGGGTTTGATGCCAGTCTCAACATTTGCTACAAGAGGAAAGACTGGCCACCTATTGCTCCATACACTCAGGCCTACAAGATGTAGTGGTCTTAACACTTCACATACCCACAGCTGATTCCTGCTTACATCCGTGACTTGGCACAGACAAAGGCCTACATGTCAGTCACCAATTTATGACAGACAGCCATTGCTTATTTTTCTTCTTTTTTTTTGCTTCGTGTGATGTTTTTGTGGTTTCTGAGGAAAATGCAAAGAATAGCATGGACAGCCAGAAAGACCAATGAACAAGTCCTTCAAGAAACAAATGAAGATCGTAAACTGATTAGAGACATTAGACGTAGACAGTCACAATTTTTTCGGCATGTTATGAGAAGAAATGATGTGGAGAACTTGGTGACAACTGGCAAGATTGAAGGGAACAGACCAAGGGGAAGACCTAGAAGTAAATACTTGGATGGCTTGGCCTCGTGGCATGGTCGAGACAGAAACACAGAGCTGATCCACGACTCTGGTGATCGAGTGAGATGGCAGAACATGACCGCCCAGGCTTACCACCATGGCACATGATGGATGATGGATGGATGGATGGATGGATGGATGGATGGATGGATGGATGGATGGATGGTGATGTTTTTAAAATAACGAGAAGTCCAGACACATGCAAGTACTTCTAGAAACACTGGACTGATTTTTGCGAACAGATTAGCTTCCCCTATTACCAGTGTAATAGCCACTGCTTGGCAACCTGAATGATCTTAAAGGAAGCTAAATAAAGAGAGGAAGATCATACATGGTGCATTACCTCAGAAGTCAGAGTGGGTTCGTCTGATGGCGAGGGACACTGATAATTGGGAAAGCTAATCCATGCTAACTCTATCAGTAGTGTAGAGGGAGACTAAACACCAACTACTGTACCCCAGTGCATTTATACTGGTTCATCATTGGCACCTTGCCGTCTTGACAGACGATAGTTTGTAAGGGATGGAGTTATTGCCTCTCCATAGCACAAAACCTGGGCTAAAATATTGAGATCATGTGTTGCCCATGCAGCATGATCCCTCTCTCGGCCTGCCTAGTTCACTCCAGAGGAAAGGTAACACCTCTACATCTGGAACAATACAAGCTGCAGAAGCTGCCGGATCAGCAAAGCAATGCTCTAATTGTTCACCTGTCGGAGCTTCGATCCTAGACCAGCCGCCAACCAAGGCTTAGGGCCTGGTCTGCCCTGCCATGACACTTTGTCTTTAGGTTGCATTTCCTCGCACCAGGGTAAGGCTTGTACCCTCCCAATTGCGCTCTTCCGCCCGAAGCCGTTGGCACAATGTGGGGTGTCGGGTTTGGTAAGCGCCGCCCAACGCTCGGCGCTAACAGAAAGCAGGTAGTACCGTCTACTGTTATACGGTAGCTCAGTCATATCTGACTAAGACCTGACACAAATACTGGTTATGCTAACAAAAAATAAAATGAACACAGGTACCTGCCAGGTCATTCTCACAGTGTGTCCCATTAAAGTTATGAGGACACAGACAGGTGTAGTTGGTGGCACCCTCTTTGCAGGTGGCTCCATGTTGGCATGGGACTGTGAAGCAGGCATCTGTCAACTGGTCTGCAGACAACAAAAAAGCAGAAATAAGTTTACTGGAAAAATGTGCCACAATATTAATGCCATTTGGGAAGTTGATTCAAAAGAGTTATAAATTATACTGGCACCTTGCTGTCTTGACAGACGATTGTTACATTACGCTTCAAAAAAGGCATAATAACTAAAATCTATGGCGGGGACTAGGGATAGAGTTATGCCTCTCCATAGCACTAAGCCTGGACTGAATTTAGAGACCATGTGTTGCCCATGATCCTTCTCTCAGTCTACCTAGTTTACTCCACAGGAAAGGTAACACCAATACATCTGGAACAAGACAAGCTGCAGAAGCTGCCAGCTCAGCAAAGCAATGCTCTAACTGTCCGCTTGTTGAAGCTTTGATACTAGACCAGTGACCAATTAAGGCTTAGGGCCAGGTCTGCCATGCCATGACATTTTGTCTCCAGGTTCATTTTCTCACACCAGGATAAGGCTTGTACCCTCTCAATTGCGTTCCTTCGCCAGAAGCCGTTGACATAATCAGGGGGGTGTCACGTTTGGTGAGTGCCGCCCAAAATTCTGTGCCAACAAAAAACAGGTAGTACTGTCTACTGTCATACGGTAGCTCAGTCATATCTGACTAAGACCGAACATTTTACACTAAAAGAAAACAGGTAGTACCATCTACTGTCATACGGTAGATCAGTCATATCTGACCAAGACTAGACGTAAGGTAAATTATGCCAGCTGATTTATTGGTTGGTTGGCTGTGATGCCCCTTGAAGACTGAGCTTTAACTCCAAAGTCGAGTGCACTGGCACCCAGGTCGTCTCTGCACTGAAAAGAACTGACTGGGCACCCAGGTCGTCTCTGCACTGAAAATGACTGGCATCTACTAGAGCAAGTGTTCTCCCAACCCACAACCATAGTACTGTACTATCTCCAATGTGCTGCCAGGCCCTCCCTCCCCTCTCCTAACCCAGAAACCAGCAAGGCCTGGAAGAACATACAAAGATCTGTTGTTGTTGTTGTTGTCTTCCACTTATATCGTTTGGCATCGTGGGGAGGGGTTATTGAAGTTCCAGTTCCTGTGACTAGCACCATTCCTCCATGATTCATGAGGATAAATGTTCCAGGACCAAGTAAATTCCCCACCGGTTTGCTAGACCAGTCATAGGTTCCTTACCTACTTAACCCTGTTATATATACTATTGCCACCCTGTCATACTAAGCTCGTCCGATCTGAAATTAACCAGACAAATCGCTCCAAGGTGTACTCATTCCAATTACTTGGCTTGCAAAAGTCCTGCATTGTTATAACCCTAGGAAAATTTCAAAATGACAAAACCTCCCCATAAGACAATATGCACCTAGGTGTAGATTATGGCTACCAACACTTAAAGCCTCATCATTAAAAAGTTTTTACTATGTTGTTTGTCCATCGAGGAGCGGCTGGCCGAGTGGCTAGAACGCCGGACTCTCGTTTGGGAGACCCGGGTTCGATCCCTCGGTTAGGTGTGGGATTTTTTTCTGTTGGGGGCAAAAAGAAAATCCTAACCTGCACAGTTCGCGGCGACTGCACTAGCCAGGCGGCCTTAATTCCTCAGGCTCAAAGACACCTCTGCCATACACCGCAAGGTACTATATTGGCAGTAACTGACAGTTTGACAGTTTGTCCATCAAGAATGAGGATGACTATTTATTTCATCCAGTGAGGTTGAGCCATGAGTTCTAAGATGGCTGATAAGGCTTATTTTGGCTCAAAATGTTTTTTGACAATGAGTTGGATGAAGACTAACTTGCACAATGAATTGGATTAAAGTGAGGAAGAGTTGCACAATTCGCCGACCTCACTCTCTCGCCTGAGTCCATCTGAGTCCAGTGGCAAGAAAAGTCAAGACGACTGGAGGCGAATACAGGTGCAGTGGATGACTAGGGCGCTCTACGTGCCTTGCCTGCTCATTACATTCCACAACGCTTTGCAGTTTCTGCTGCGCAGTCTACCAAATCCTGACTTCACATGCTGGGTAGGCATACCCTAGATCACCGATTGGTTTGACACCAAATCAGTTACCCATGCCTGGTTTAGCCAGCCTGTCACAGCTGTTGCCTGGCGAGGGGGAGGGGGTGGCCGCTGACAGCTACTAGGAGCCACAGGAGTGGGCTGGATGTCAGGCTTGGACCAGTGGGGAATGGGCCCTGGAAAGGACATATGGAGTTTTTACACTGAGCTGTGAACCTCCAAGTATGGTATATAGTAAGTCATATGCGCACTCAAGGATTGTTTCACGGTGCAATGGACATAGGCATTGAATCTAAGCAATCCAATCAATCAAAAGTTCACAGGAAGGTCTGTATAAATCACATGTACTGTGCCACAGGCCTGATTAACTGATTTACTAAGCAATCCAATCAATCAAAAGCCCACATAAAAGTCTGTATAAATCACATGTACTGTGCCACAGGCCTGATTAATTGATTTACTAAGTAATCCAATCAATCAAAAGCCCACAGGAAGGTCTGTGTAAATCACATGTACTGTGCCACAGGCCTGATTAATTGATTTACTAAGCAATCCAATCAATAAAAAGCCCACAGAAAAGTCTGTATAAATAACATGTACTGTGCTGCTGGCCTGATTAAACAATATAATCTAACCTGCTTTATATTGTAATGAACACAGAAAGAATAAACAGATCTGCACACTTGTATGCCGAATAAATACTATTCGATGCATACATTTACCACAAAACTGTACCATCATGTATCGGAAACAAAAATGCTGTGGCCAGATTAAAAATAACAGTGGCTTAGAGAGAACAGTAATGGAAGTTATGGTTTCTGGAAGTAACGGCAGCGGCCGACCAGATGGTGGAAACAGGAAATTAAAGACATAAAAATACATGAGGCAAAATATTGAGAATCTGGTGGGCTGTGTTGACAAGAATGTTCTGCATAGGCATGTCTGATTTATCACCATTATATCTATGAATATGCCTGATTTATCACTATTATATTTATGAACATTTCTGATTGATAACATTATATCTATGAACATTTCTGACTGACAACATTATATCTTTAAACATATATCATTTATAACCACTAAAACTTTGAACATTTATGATTTATATCCATTAAGTCTTTGAACATTTATGATTTATAACCATTATATCTTTGAACATTTCTGATTTATAACCATTATATCTTTGAACATTTCTGATTTATAACTGTTATATCTTTGAACATTTCTGATTTATAACCATTATATCTTTGAAATTTTCTGATTTATAACTGTTATATTTGATACTTCATTTTTAGTTCACCACGTAGTTATTTTTAGCACTGACCTAGATCTGGTGGGATCGTCGATTTTTAGAATAGGGATATCGTGATTCACTTCGTCGTCTGTCGAGAAGTGTGTTTATGAGTAGCAAAAGATATGGATATATACTCCGACGACATTGAGGGCCCTCTGGACCCAGAAACATTTATTGCATCTATCGATCGATGTAGCAGTCCACCACACACTCAACCAGTAGTGACACCCCTAGACCCATTATGGAATCACCCTGATGTCTAGCGATTTCCCGGGAACTCTCGGGATTCCTTTGTTTGCGGTGAATTAAAAATGAAGTACCTTATATTTTGAACATTTCTGATTTATAACCATTATATGTTTGAGCATTTCTTATTTAACACTCAGTGAGACTGCTTGCTATCTAGTCGCATCCAGGTGTGGTCAGAGTTCATAGAATAAGTGCTGTTCAGATATTACTACCTTTGACATTGATTGGGGGGGGTGGGGGGGGGGAAAGGGGGGGTAAAATAGAAAAGAGGGAAGGGAGGGAGGGAAGAAAGAGACTGATAAAGAAAGAAAGAAAGAAGAAAGAAAGAAAGAAAGAAAGAAAGAAAGAAAGAAAGAAAGAAAGAAAGAAAGAAAGAAAGAAAGAAAGAAAGAAAGAAAGAAAGAAAGAAAGAATACACACAATATTGTTTTTTTTCTCTTGGGCCTAAGACTTCAGTGCAACTAGTATTCAATATCGTACCTTCAACTGCTGTTGTGGTTGTCACTGGCAAAACTGTCGAATTGGAAGACGATGCTGTTGCAAATGGCAGTTGTTGCAATGTTGTTTCGGCCGCTACTGTTTGAGCAGCAGCAAGCAGTGTCAGCAATAGTAATCCACAGAAAAACAAGACACGGCCAGCCCCTGTATCCATTGTCACACAACGATGTGGTTTTCGCACAACAGCCACATAGTTCAGACACAAGACGTTTAACATAACTAATATTTCCAACTGTGTTCAGAATCCAACAGTAACGTTTTCCGTTAGAAAGTAACAATTAGGGTGTGCTTAGAGGTGTGGTATTTCCCTTTAACTTGTCCAGACATAATTTGATTCCTAGTGTGAATTGTATGGGAAGTTTAACATAACTAATATCTCCAACTGTGTTCAGTATCCAACAGTAACGTCTTCCGTTAGAAAGTAACAATTAGGGTACGCCAAGGGCAGAGAGGCTTGGGGGTGTGGTATTTCCCTTTAACTTGTCCATACATCATTTGATTCCTAGTGTGAATTGCACGGGAAGTTTAACATAACTAATATCTCTAACTGTGTTCAGTATCCAACAGCCACCTTGTTCAGACACAAGACTTTTAACATTAATATCTCTATCTGTGCTCAGTATCCAACAATAACGTCTTCCATTAGAAAGTTACAAATATAAACACACGCAGTATTTTTTGGCGCTCACGGAAGGAGAAGAAAAAAGTAGAGACTAGAGGACGCACTAGACAACATACAATTTGAAAGCTATAGTTACCGACCGGGATTCGAACCTGTCACCTCCGAATGGCGACAGTGCCTCGCTGCAGGAACAAGTGTACTTCGATGCATGACCAACTAGACACTCCAAAAAAGTGTCTTCATTAGTCATGTCTATCATACACATGAACCTACAACTATGGAATACGGACAGAATTCGTATCAAACCATTGAGATAGCACCATAGGTCTCATAATTTATATTAAACCAGCATAGGTCAAATAACAAACACATCGGACCGTAAATGATGTGTCCAGTATATTACCAAACATTTAAAGAAGAGAAATGATCGGTCGGTTCTAATGCTATACACGTATTTACACACAGGAAATCAATTAGGGAACCAGTTGAGGCCACTGAAACAGTTACATAATAAACACACAGTAGTATTTTTTGGCGCTCACAGAAGGAGAAGAAAGAAGTAGAGGCTAGAGGACGCACTAGACAACATACAATTTGAAAGCTATAGTTACCGACCGGGATTCGAACCCTTCACCTCCAAATTAGCATTTTTTTTTAGCACAATTAGCATACATCCAGGGCAGACCGGCTTAGGGGTGTGACACTTCCCTTTAACTTGTCCAGACATTATTTAACTCGTAGTGTGAATGATGGAATCTTTCGCAAAATAAGAAAAGATGGTAGTGGATCAAATGTCTAGCTTTCTCAGATAAGGGCACAACATTCTGAGGAACTGTATACACACTTTTTTTTTTCTTTTTTTCCCCGCATATCCTTTACAGGACATTGCTGTCAACACCAGCATTTTACCGCTGTTGTTGATGTCTTGGAAAGATTACGCTCAGTAGTTTCCCAATGCTTTCTGATCGGCCTTCTCACATACCCCGTAAGTCACCAATACGGCGAGAACCGCTACCAATTCTCGAGAGCGCTGCGTTACCCTACGTGGATAAACGGGATTACGGAGAAAGTCGTTTAACTCCTAGGGCAGGGAGACCGGAAATACACGCTGTGCACATTAAAAATCACACAGTAATTGGAAATCGACATCGGAACACGCCGATGACCGGGTTAAATTCCAAAATTAGAAAACAAAGTTAGTTCCATATCCTTCACAGGACGTAGCAGTCAACCCCAGCAATTTTTTGTTGTTGTTCCTGATTCCAGGGCAAGTTTACGTTCAGTAGTTTGCCATTGCTTTCTGAACGACCAGCACCATTTCATTAAAAAAAAAAAAACCAACGTAAGGCGATCTGCAGCCAAATTAACCACAGCTGTGTTTCAAACGCGGGTGTGTGGGATTACGAACTGCGTCCGAAACTCCTTCGCCACGGCTACAATGAAAAAACCTAACCCTAAAAGAATATGTATTGTATGTGTGAGACACAGTTGGATCCTCGCCGATGATACAGAGTTTGTGAGCAGTTCTGTGATTCTCCTGGTGTGATCTAGGAAGGAGTAGGGGTACTTTTGGTGATAACTGTGTGAAGTGGCTACGCAGTCTGCCTCGTGCTCTGAAGGGTGTGCGTTCGATTCACGGCTATTACATTCAGTTCACGAGTGCAATTTTCTCGGACACTCCTGGCGGTTGTCGCTGGAGCTACGGAGTTTGTACTCTGTGCGACGCTTTCAGCAGGCTGTATAATACCGTACCCTACTGCATTCACTACTTGTTCTGTACTTCTTCTGCTTAAAGTTTGTAGACACAAAAGTAGTTAGAATTGTATGTACAAGCTGGCTTTGTTAGAAAAATAAATAAATAAAACAGACAGACAGACAGACAGACAGACAGACAGACAGACAGACAGAGTGGTGACAATTGTATGTTCAAATTGGCTTATGTTAGATCAAGGTGGAAAAAAAGAAGGAAAGAAAGAAAGAAAGAAAGAAAGAAAGAAAGAAAGAAAGAAAGAAAGAAAGAAAGAAAGAAAGAGTTGTGAGAATTGAATGTACTAGCTGGTTAACATTATATCAAAAAAGAAAGAAAGAAAGAAAGAAAGAAAGAAAGAAAGAAAACAGACAGACCAGACAGACAGACAGAGTGGTGACAATTGTATGTTCAAAATGGATTATGTTAGATCAAGGTGGAAAAAAAAGAAAGAAAGAAAGAAAGAGTTGTGAGAATTGAATGTACTAGCTGGTTAACATTATATCAAAAAAGAAAGAAAGAAAGAAAGAAAGAAAGAAAGAAAGAAAGAAAGAAAGAAAACGTTGTGAGAACTGAATGTACTAGCCAGTTAACGTTATATTAAAAAAGAAAAAAGAAAGAAAGAAAGAAAGAAAGAAAGAAAGAAAGAAAGAAAGAAAGAAAGAAGCATACATACAAACAAACCAACAATTCAATGAACCAAACAAACCAACAAATCAACCTGAATGCGCGGATCAACAAACCAGCCAACATGACAGTCACCAACAGCGCACATGAAACACCCAGAAGCAAGTCAGCCGCACACAATATCAGACACCAAACACAGTCACGTCATTTACAAAGATGCCATCTACTTTGTATTCAGAATCAAAACGCCCAAAAGATAACACAAAGGTCGCATCCTTGCATCTGCTGACAGCGCCCTATCTAAACTGGAATGTCGGTAAACAGATTAAGCCATCATTTCATTATTCCCGTATAGGCTAAGTGTCGCTTATTACCATCAGCTTCTATTATCACAGAACACGCAATCCAAACGTGAATACCAATCAAGTTTAGTTTAGTCAACGGATCAACATCACGGCACACGGGTGTAACACATAAGTGCTCCGTTCTACTCCTAACTCAAGCCTGAGTCAGGAGAATCTCAGCTCAGTGCACGGAACTCCGTAGCACCGGCGAGGATCCTGAAATACTTTGGGTAGATTTTTAACTCGAAATTTTGCCCAGGCAGCGCCGTTAGTTACTCTTTTTCGATTTCCAACTGCCAAGGAATTTTTTTTATGTGCGCAACAATATACACGGGCGTCCGATCTCACTACCCAGAGACCAGGGGAAATTGTTGTTACTAGAAGCCCACGTGAAAACATCCCGGTCCTCACTAGGGCTTGAACCCGGGACCTCCAGCACTCGTGACGGACACCAAACTTCGAGACCAGTCAGCACCAAAGAATACCAATCAAGAGATTTAAACGATAAATAGTTAAGCCGCCTGCCTCGACTCGTAAGGTTGCTGGTTCCTTTCCAGTCTCCGCCAAATGGTTGACAAGTGCAATAATTGTGGAGACTCCCGTGGGTGGCTGATATTGATAGAACTACGGAGTTCGTGCTCTGTGTGAAAATTTCAGCAGGCCACTTTTGCGTGAAGAGACTGAGCCACCTGAGATAAAACCCGACACAATGAGAAGTCGACCCTCTTGCCTTTACCACACACCCCCCTCCCCCCCCCCCCCCCACCTACACACACACAGACACACCAAACCTCCTGTTTTAAAACTTTTGAACAATAAATGGATTACTAATGAAAATGATAAACATGGCCACCTATCTTTGTGGTTCTCAAAGAGGTCCATCAGTCCAATAAAAGGCCATGACATATAATCCATACTTATAGAGAGTCGCCGCCTCCGTGGTGATGGTGTAACGGGCGCGGTTCGTGATCCCGCATACCCGCGGTCGAAACACAGCTGCGCGCAATTTGGCAGCAGACCGCGTTAAGCTTGTTTTTTATTAAATGGTATGGGTGCTGGTCGTTCAGAAAGCAATGACAAACTACTGAACGTAAACTTGCCAAGATATCAGCAACAGCAAAAAAATAATCCTGGTGTTGACTGCAAACGTCCTGTAAAGGATATACAACTAACTATAGAGAGTCACAACCAGTTTAGGAGCTGGAGTTCTTTTTTGTTTTGTTTTGCGCTCGCTCGCTATGAACTCAAACGTAGTCTATAGTACTTCTCGTAGCACTGGGCTTATGTCTGTGTGTGAATTAGCTTTCCCTGATTACCAAGTGCTCTTCCGCCATCAGGAGAACCCCACTGGAACTTGTTATTTACATCCCCAAGTCAAGGACGAGAAGACATTTAACTCCATGTGAACTGTGTATGTGTTGAACCCTCTACTTCAGCATCAACGCACCGCATGTTTAAGAACAAGTGTTCTTATCCATGCTGACCTCCCAAGAGCTGCAGTGATGCAGTGGGTAGCAAGCGTGTCTGCTATACCAGTGGTAATGTCTGTCTCATTACATGGTAATATGCATTGTCTGCTAGACCATTGGTAATGTCTGTCTCATTACATGGTAATATGCATTGTCTGCTATACCAGTAGTAATGTCTGTCTCATTACATGGTGATATGCATTGTCTGCTAGACCATTGGTAATGTCTGTCTCATTACATGGTAATATGCATTGTCTGCTAGACCATTGCTAATACATGGTAATATGCATTGTCTGCTATACCAGTGGTAATGTCTGTCTCATTACATGGCAATTTGCATTGTCTGCTATACCAGTGGTAATGTCTGTCTCATTACATGGTAATATGCATTGTCTGCTATACCAGTGGTAATGTCTGTCTCATTACATGGTGATATGCATTGTCTGATAGACCAGTGGTAATGTCTGTCTCATTACATGGTGATATGCATTGTCTGCTAGACCAGTAGTAATGCCTGTCTCATTACATGGTGATTTGCATTGTGTATGTTCATAACTTTCATTTGACAATTGTTTTCTCTATGTAAACGTACGATGCACAATTGTTAATTGGTGTACTAAAGTTGAGTGATTGGAAGAACCGAATGTAAGTCGGGCCTACGAGCCCAATTTGTGACTCTTTGAAAATAAAGTTTGCTCCTTAGTTAGTAATGTGTTCCAATCTCCATTGAGGCGAACTTTTGTTTCTCCAAAAAATAACCTGTGTTTCCAGGACGACCCCGTTTAAAATTGACACTAGAAAATGTCCAGCGAACGACCATAGGCGGTCAGCATGTTAATGACCACATCATCTTAGTGCTCTGGTGGTGGGCTCACCGAGGCAATCGTCATGTCCTTTAGTTCCTCACTTCAATATATTGAGCATTTCGTTCCCTACCGGCCGCTCCTCGCACAAACCAGGCCGGTCTGCAGACATTATCCACTCAGCGAGCTTTCGATTCGGACATGTGCTGTTCGTTGCGCTCGGAAGACGTATATGGTCAGAGCTGTTCCGGGCACGACGGACATTCGGAAAACTAGCTAGTCAGAGCTGTTCTGAATGCAATGACATTCGGAAAAATAGTTAGAGCTGTTCCCGTCACGTAAGACATTTAACTAGGACATTTTTGCTTTGTGCCAGTTTTAATTTGCCACCCTTAGGCCTGCACATCCGACTTCGGCGGGCGTTTTTATTAGACATTTATTTCTATGTTAATCCATACTTTCGAAAACCCTAGAGTGAAAACAAACTGTTTTTATACTGAACCATATTTTCGAAAACTCAAGAGTGAAAACAAACACCTGTGTCTATACTAATTCATACTTGAGAAATCCCAAGAGTGAAAAATACTGTTTCTATAATAATCCATACTTTAGAAAACCTGGGAGGGGAGGGGTGTGTGAAAACAAACTGTTTCTAAATTAATCCAAACTTTAGAAATCCAAGAATGAAAACAAACAGCTTTATATACCACGCATATTTTAGAAAACCCGACAGTGAAAACACACTTATTTATATACTAATCCTTACTTAAGTGGAACAAAAATGTTCTATATTAATCCATACTTAAGAAAATCAGAGAATGAAAACAAACACTTGTTTATATACTAATCCGTAGTTTAGAAATCTCAGAATGAAAACAGTCAACATTATATAATAATGCATACTTGAGAAAACCCGAGAATGAAAACGCAATTGTTTCTATATTAATCCATTCGTTCATTCAGTAGCATGTCCTTTGCAGAACCTCGCTCCTATAACAACCTTCCGGAAAACCTCTCGATCATAAGCAAGATGTCCCGCGTCCGATACACCCATCTGGAGATCATTCGTCACATCCTGCACCCATCTTCTCTTTGGCCTTCCTCTTCCTCTCTTCCCAGGCATATACCCCTCTACTTTGTTTTATCGTCTTTAATAGCCAAATATTAATCAATGCCTGAGAAAATCTTATAATGATAACAAATTGTGTCCATATTAATTCATACTTTGGAGTCAAAACAAACAATTGTGTCTATACTAATCCATGCTTCAGAAAATTCAAGACTGAAAACAAACGATCGCTTCGGTATTAATTCATTCTTTAGAAAACCTGAAAGAATCAAAACAAACACTTATTTCTATACTAATCCATACTTTAGAAAACTCGAGCTAGACACAATTGACGCGGTATAATACTACTTCCACCCCACAAAACTCGGCCAGTCTGCGACGCTAGCTATGCACTCTCCATTATCTGAACGCCTGTGTGTCTCCCAAATGGGATCATCCCGTAACTTTCTCCTGGGCGGGTCAGAAAACAATACACCGCGTGAGCACTGCTTATCACAGCAGACGGGCCAGAAATACGAGCGGACAGATAACCCGGCTAAGTGTGATATGTCTGGATAGAAAGGACATGCTTCGCTAGGTTACGAATGCTAGGAAAATTACTGAGTTGAGTTTGGTAAGCAGCATTTACATCTAGCTCGGATACTTCCAAAACTGCCCGTTTCTTTCGTAGATCACGTAAAGAAGACTCATCACAACGCACGAGCCCCGCACCACTGGCGTGAATCCAAATACGTGTCACAGAATCACACACGCTGTAGATATTATTTTGTGGGAGTGTCTTCTCATTTAAAATTTAGCGTCGTCTGACTGACTGCTCCGTGGCGAAGGGCTTACGGACGCAATTCGTAATCCCGCGTACCGCGTTCGAAACACAGCTGCGTGCGATTTGGAAAAATACCACATTGCGTTGATTTTCATACAATGGCATGAGTGCCGGTCGTTTAGAAAGCAATGGCAAACTACTGAAAGTAAACTTGCCAAGACTGCAACGTCCGGTAAAGGATATGCAACTAACTTTGCCGTGAAGTTGGAACCGAGACTAACGAATAACTAAGGAGATTGCAAATAAGCAGCGATCTCAATGCTAACTTACCATGCTTATTGTCTATCCTTATATGTTTTCATATAAATAAGTATGTGTTTAAAAAGGGTTAAAGGTTGAGGAATCAAGGGTGATATACCATGCTTGAACTCTAACCTTCCAGTGTCCAGTTTGTGACGCGTTGATTCTAGTCACCCAGCCACCTGCTTCACGGTCTGAATTGTAGGTTGTGTTAATTTTAAAAGATAATATTAATGAAATAACGTAGGCACCCCAGTTAGTCACGTGTTCAGTTACTATTCAGTTCAAACTAATATCATGGTATATTGTACTGTTATAATACCGTACGGTACTACCTGCTTTCTGTTAGACTAACAATGTTAGCGCGGAATGTTGGGCAGCATTCACCAAATCCAACACCCCCAAAATGTGCCATAGGTTCAGGAGGAGGAGCGCAATAGGGAGTGTACAAGCCTTATCCTAGTCCTGGAAAATGCAACCTAAAGACTAAATGTCATGGCAGGGCAGATGAGGCCCTAAGTCTTAGTCGGGTTACTGCCACTCCACAAGCGCCTACTTTTTAATAAGGCCAAACTAATTCACAAAATCCTATTTCAAAATGCTCCAAGCTACCTTTGGCCATTGTTTAAATATAACGCTAGACATAGCGAACGACTAAATATACTTCATGTCCCTGAACCTAGGATAGACTTATATAAAACAAGCTTAGCAAAGTCTGCCGCTCAATTGTGGAACAATCTTCCACAAGAAATCACAGACACCACCAATAATTATACATACATTCGCAACCTGTTTGAACACTACCTTAGTACAGACTACATTCCACCATAAACAAACACACAAAAAGACAATAATTGTAACTTATCTCAAACGACAACTAGCCAAAAAACATTCCCTTATGTATGGCACGTTACATCCTCCTTAAGTATTTATAATGCCCATGTTAAACACTGCCTCAGTGAGTCATTTGTTATTGATTATTTTTCATGCGTTTTAATGCTTATTGTTCTTTTGTTGTCAACATTTGCTTCATAAGTGATGTTGAATGAAAGAATGTATGAGAGGAAATAGAGAAGAAGGGCAGAATGTCAGACGGGCCTGCGTGCCCAATTCTTAACCCTTTGAAAATAAAGACTTTCGTTCGTTCGTTCGTTCGGGCGCTGGTCTAGGATGGAAGCTCAGACAGGTGGGCAGTTAGACAATTCTTGGGGGAAATGGGGTATAGAATTAATGAATTACCCCCGCCTCGGTAGCCGTAGTTGCGGAGTGGCTAACACGCTTGCTTGTCGAGCTGATGGTCATGTGTTCAAATCCCCACCAAGGCAGGATTTAAAACATAGACCGGACCTGCCAGGTCGACCCAGTCTAAAGTGGTACCAGGAAGTGTCTTGTGTAGTAAAGGGGACCGGCGTGTTACTGACCACGTCACCGACTGGTCTTTAAAATTATGGGACAAGCACCATATACTATAGTAGTGGTGGTGGTAGAGTTGTAGCAGTAGTGGTGGTGGTGGTAGAGTTGTAGCAGTAGTAGTGGTGGTAGAGTTGTAGCAGTAGTAGTGGTGGTATAGTTGTAGCAGTAGTAGTGGTGGTAGAGTTGTAGCAGTAGTAGTGGTGGTAGAGTTGTAGCAGTAGTAGTGGTGGTAGAGTTGTAGCAGTAGTAGTGATAGTTGAGTGGTAGCAGTAGTAGTGATATTAGAGTGCTAACAGTAGTAGCGACAGTAGAGTTATAGCAGATGCATTAGTGCGGAGATTTGTTTCTCTACGACGCCCGGATCGATCTTTTTACCATTACAATACACCGCTATTGTGCGATTGTGTGCGAACTGTTGGGGGTTGGAGAAACCATTGGTCGCGAACGTTGTTATTAAAAGAATAAAATAATGAATACTGAGTGTCGGCTTTTGGCGTGGAAGGAAATTAATATGAGCGTAATCTAGCCTAGGAATCAACATACAGCTGAAAGATGCTGGTGTTGACCGCAATATCCTGAAACAGGATGGAAACGCGGAAAAAAAAAAAAAAAAAAAAAAAAAATATTGAAGGCAACCAAAGAAATTGGGCAGGGCAAAAATTAAAAAAAAATTAAGAATAGCTTGGTGAAACATGGAAGTTAAAGACAGTGTATCCAGAAAGAATGTAGCGTTAAAAAAATGGATCACAACTAAATCTGAACAAGACTGTTACTTATAGAATAGCACGGCGAAATGCCACACGTACTATCAAAGCACGCAGCGATGAATCCTGGAAAATATACGGTGAACAGATGGCAACCCTCAGCAAAGACTACCCTATATAATTTTTTTTAACGAGTCAATAATATGAGAAACAGAGATGCATGTTAAAACCCAACCACCATAATAAATAGCAAGATAGTATACCTGTATTTAATCCACAACAAAGACTAGCAAGGTGGACAGAATACTTTCAAGAACTACCTAAACCCACACAAGACATAGAAAACC
Source organism: Cepaea nemoralis (assembly GCA_014155875.1). NCBI lineage: Eukaryota > Metazoa > Mollusca > Gastropoda > Stylommatophora > Helicidae > Cepaea > Cepaea nemoralis. The sequence continues at coordinate 182,338 of JACEFZ010015436.1, forward strand.
TAAAATGTGTGCCTAAAAGCTGTGAACAACAAGAACCAAACTTCATACCAGCAGACGGGCACAGGCTGCTACTGGTACCATTAGTATTGAGACTCTTCGCTGGTTGTTGAAGATAAGGATTTAGCACATAAGGGAATATCCCGGCGTGATGTGATGTCGGTTCGTGACTCAATTCAGCTCAACTCAAAGTTAGTGGGAGGGAGCATGTAAATATGGACGCGCGGGATGATTTGTATGTTATAAGTGAACTAGCCGGCTCTGTGACGTAGGGGTTACGACATACCACGTTCGAAACACAGCCACGGGCGATGTGGAAGCAGACCGTCTTGCGTGGGTTTCCATACAGTGGTATTAGCGCCGGTCGTTCAGAAAGCAATGGCAAACTACTGAACGTAAACTTTCCCAGGAATCACGAATAGCCAAAAAATGCTGGAGTTGAATGCTATGTCCTGTTAAAGGACATGCAACTTTTAAAATAAAAAGTTAACTAAGGATCATTTTTCAAACATTAAGCGCAAAGGAACCGGTGGCTTCCCGTGATGGTCTCATAAGTAATCTGTCGGATTATACCACACCTCCTCCTGATGTTATCTAAGTCGCACTACAGCTATAACACACAAGTGTAACGTTTGGGTAATGAACGCGACACACTAGCGTAACGTGTGGCTAATGAACGCGACACGCTAGAAAAGTGTGCGGGTTCCAACGTTTCAACTGAACTCTTCATCAACGAGAACAAAAACTGAGAACACACTTCTGAAACTTATGGGTTTAGTTTAGTTTGAGAATATTACACACGAACACAGCATAAAACTGGGCGGAGCAGATTCCAATTGCGACGTGCGCCTCTAATTCGAACAGACCTTCTTTGATTCACGGCGTGGACTATGGATTTTGACAAAATAAGCAAAGGAAGTTATACTGCTTGATCCTGGGATGGTGAATCCGACGTTCAGCCTTGTTGCAGGGCGAAATACGACTATCCGCGTGTATGATGAGCTCGTTAAGATTCCTGGTCATTTTAAAATCGAAAAGAGCAGACAAAATAGGAAGCTGCCCATGGGGCAATTGAAAATTACACTATCCCACCACAAATGAGCCGGTGCCGTGTCCATGGCGTTACGAGCGCGATTCGCAATCTCGCATACTGTGTTCGTAAAAACTGCGGGAGATTTGGAAGCTGACCGCCTTGCGCTAGTTTTATACAGGTACTAGCTGACCCGGCCCGGCTTCGCCCAGGCCCTGGAGGGGATCTATCTATCTATCAGTCAGTCTGTCTGCTTGTTTGTCTGTCTGGCTGGCTGGCTGACCCGGCCCGGCTTCACCCAGTCCCTGGTGGGGAGCATCTCATTTAATTCATATACGTAGTCATATAAGCTCTCCCGTTCCCGACTATCTGTTTGTCTCTCTGTCCCGGCCCGGCTTCACCCAGTCCCTGGTGGGGAGCATCTAATTTAATTCATATACGTAGTCATATAAGCTCTCCCGTTCCCGACTGTCTGTATGTCTGTCTGTCTGTCTGTCCCGGCCCGGCTTCACCCAGTCCCTGGTGGGGAGCATCTAATTTAATTCATATAAGTAGTCATATAAGCTCTCCCGTTCCCGACTGTCTGTCTGTCTATCTGTCTGACCGGCGTGGTTTCGCCCAGCTTTTGGCGCACAGTAACTTAAAAGAATGTCCTTCCACACACCATTCAATGAAAACTGTAGAAAAAGATGGGTTAAAATGTTATGCATAATGCATTATTTTTATGCCAACTGTAAAAATACCTTAAAGATTATATCATTATTTAATATAACTCATATGCCTAAAAATAACTATAGACAAAGAGTGTAACAATAGTGCAGGAAAGTCCAACAATATGACTATAAAGTATTTAGAAATGTTATTAAAAGTTATGCCCCTTGAAATAACTTTTCTAGAGTGAAGTGCCCCTGCTATATAGACATTATATAATTAAAATGGAAAAGTAAATGTTATTAAATAAGTCGAAGATTTTACATTCAGAAATTATTATAGTCGGTTGCACAGGAATGAAAGGAAGACGTGTAGAAAATTTCATCTCAATCGGATGTACCGTTATCGAACGCATCCAAATCCACAAACCCACAAACATACAGTCTCTTTTATAGATATAGATGAGTGCCGGTCGTTCAGAAAGCAATGGTAAACTACTGAACGTAAACTTGCCAAGAAATCACAAACAGTCAAAAATACTGGGGTTAACCGCGAGTCTTGTAAAGGATATGCAGCTAACTAACCCACAAATAAACCGGTGCGGTGCCGAAAGTGTTGCGAACGCGATTTAAAATCCCGCATACCACGGTGGAAACACAGCTGCAGACGATAGGAAGCATACTGCCTGCCTTACATCTGTCTGGCCTTTTCTCGGAGTCCTAAGTCCTGGGTCAGATACCCTTGCAGCACCATTCTCCCCAGGCCATGATCATCTAACTATCCTCCGGCACTATTGACATCGATTCACAAAGGGCTCCGACCACATCTGCCTTATCATGACCAACATCCCACCGAGCGGTGCAGAATCAGCTAATCTGCCCGCCGGCTCCCCCCCCCCCCCCCGCCCCCCCCCCCCCCCCCCCCCCCCCCCCCCCCCCCCCCCGCAACTTTAGTTAGTACCTGGCTAAGCGTCTGACCTCGCGTGAGAAACAAACGCGCAAATATCAACGGAATCAGTGAAAGTGTGTCTGTGTGTGCTTCTGTTATGTGTGCTGCGGTCAGTACCGTGCGGTAGATTTTCTCAATATGATGGACGTCTTCGAAATGCCGCCCCTTACATGTTTTCCTTCTTCTTTACAAATGCCGCCCCCTTACGGTGCCGCCTGATGCGGCCGTCTCTCTGTATCATAGCATGGCACGGCCGTAGCGGCAGTGGCAACTAAAAATAATATCCAGTGTGTTGAGGTAGGGATGCCATTTTCATTACACACACAACGGTGAACATACATAAAGACGGGAAACGTCCCGCTGGCACTGACTGGATTGGGGGTCTGTTGACAATCAAATACCCAAAAGCTGTGGAAGAACCATGACAAAACTAGGCCTAATCCCAGCCAGTCATTGCGTGCTGTGATAGATCATGACCTGGTTAAATCCCTACATTCCTCTCCGCAGATGGCTAGTTCCAGTAACGGAAATGCACACCCCGCTGATTCTAGACTTGGAGAGATGTAGAGCTCTACAACAGTAACGTGGAGATGGTATCCTGATACCGGATCAAGAACTGTTTCTTCACCAAACCTCGCCCCGATAGACGCAAGCCTCTTCCATGGCTCAGACACCTGAACGCCAACACATCACATTTAAAATTCTGCACATCAACACATCACAATTACAACTCTGAAAGCCAACATTTCACACTTAAACCTCTGCACTGCAATACATCACACTTAAAACTCTGAACGCCAACACATCACACTTAAAACTCTCAACGCCAACACATCACACTTAAAACTCTCAACGCCAACACATCACATTTAAAACTCTCAACGCCAACACATCACACTTAAAACTCTGAACGCCAACACATCACACTTAAAACTCTGAACGCCAACACATCACACTTAAAACGCTCAACGCCAACACATCACACTTAAAACTCTCAACGCCAACACATCACACTTAAAACTCTCAACGCCAACACATCACACTTAAAACTCTCAACGCCAACACATCACACTTAAAACTCTGAACGCCAACACATCACACTTAAAACTCTGAACGCCAACACATCACACTTAAAACTCTGAACGCCAACACATCACACTTAAAACTCTGAACGCCAACACATCACACTTAAAACTCTGAACGCCAACATATCACACTTAAAACTCAACGCCAACACATCACACTTAAAACTCTCAACGCCAACACATCACACTTAAAACTCTCAACGCCAACACATCACACTTAAAACTCTGAACGCCAACACATCACACTTAAAACTCTGAACGCCAACACATCACACTTAAAACTCTGAACGCCAACACATCACACTTAAAACTCTGAACGCCAACACATCACACTTAAAACTCTGAACGCCAACACATCACACTTAAAACTCTGAACGCCAACATATCACACTTAAAACTCTGAACGCCAACACATCACACTTAAAACTCTCAACGCCAACACATCACACTTAAAACTCTCAACGCCAACACATCACACTTAAAACTCTGAACGCCAACACATCACACTTAAAACTCTGAACGCCAACACATCACACTTAAAACTCTGAACGCCAACACATCACACTTAAAACTCTGAACGCCAACACATCACACTTAAAACTCTGAACGCCAACATATCACACTTAAAACTCTGAACGCCAACACATCACACTTAAAACTAAACGCCAACACATCACTTAAAACTCTGAACGCCAACACATCACACTTAAAACTCTGAACGCCAACACATCACACTTAAAACTCTGAACGCCAACACATCACACTTAAAACTCTGAACGCCAACACATCACACTTAAAACTCTGAACGCCAACATATCACACTTAAAACTCAACGCCAACACATCACACTTAAAACTCTCAACGCCAACACATCACACTTAAAACTCTGAACGCCAACACATCACACTTAAAACTCTCAACGCCAACACATGACACTTAAAACTCTGAACGCCAACACATCACACTTAAAACTCTGAACGCCAACACATCACACTTAAAACTCTCAACGCCAACACATGACACTTAAAACTCTGAACGCCAACATATCACACTTAAAACTCTGAACGCCAACATATCACACTTAAAACTCAACGCCAACACATCACACTTAAAACTCAACGCCAACACATCACACTTAAAACTCAACGCCAACACATCACACTTACAACCCAGTCTTCCAGACCACCAATCAACTGATGGAAAACAATGAAACGGCAGCAACAATTCGGTGTACGTTAGAGAAAATAAATAGCGCCAAAGTCCTATAAAATGCACATACTGTATGTACGTAATCACAGGAAGAAACAGGGACGCTTAAAAACTTTCGATGAGTTAGTTAGTTAGTTAGTTAGTTAGTTAGTTGCAGTTCCAACTTCACAGCAACGGGTCGTCCCCATTATGCTCCGTTCCTGTGCCAGTGAATATCACACAAAACGCTCCCCACTGCCCAATGTGAAAAGTGGAAAAGACAGGAGTCTCGACAAACAACAGCCCGCACAGATACACTGTGCATAATGCCGCCGCCAGAATGTCAACACACCTAGTCCCCCACGAAACACCCAATTCATCTCTGATGGAATCGGCAGTCATTTTCCTATCTGGATGTTTCCTAGATGTTCACCTACACAGTACACGAACATACAGTTTATCACCGACGGCAGTGGCAGTCAACCAGAAGCCCAGCAGCCACGCATTTCTGCATAAGGCACAAACCGGTCAACTCTGGGACATAGCCACCTGCCATCGCTCCGAACACGCAGTCTCGTTCCAAAAATAAAAACTTGGGCAGATTCAAAAGCACTTCACACGAAACTCACAACTCACAGTGTCGCGCCACGCACTCACTCAGTAGCAGGGCGACGGAACCATCAAGCCTCCTTAGTCGCCTCTTACGACATGCGTGGTAGGCTACAGTGTTGCTATTCTTTGCTTCCCTTATGGGCCCCGCTTATCATGATAAAGGAAATTTGATGTTAATTCCCGATATTGTTGAGCATGTTATGTGGTGAGGAAAACTTAGTGACACCCGACAAACTTGATGTTAAACGATTAAAAGGAAGAAAAGGCATCACATATCTAGATGGCGTGACTAAATGGTATAATCGGGAAAAGAAAACAGATCTCCTTCGAGACTTTTTTTTGCGTTCGCTCGTTTTGAACTCAAGCGTAGTCAATACACGCGCTATTGCGTCTAGTGCACTCAGCTAATTTTTGCGTGTGAATTAAATTTCCCTATTACCAGTGTCCCTCGCCATCAGGCGAACCCACTCAGGCTTCTGCAGTACTTGTAATTAAAGTCCCCAAGTCAAGGACGAAAAGTCAACATTGTAATCCAACTGACCAGTGTAGGGGATGAATCCGCTACCTTGGCATCAGCGCACCAGGAACTTTCAGATCGAGCGCTGTGATCCATTCTGCCACGCTGACCTCCTGCTTAGCGAGATATCGTGTGAGCCATGACGAGCCATATTCGCTCGCGTACACCGGCATGACACGTGACAGCAGAGTTCTGTCCCCGGGCGAGTTATCCAAATACGCGATTCATTCATTCAGTAGCATGTCCTTTTCAGAGCCTCGCTCCCATAACAACCTTCTGAAAAACCTCTCGATCATAAGCAAGATGACCCGCGTCCGAAACGCCCATCTGGAGATCATCCACCACATCCTGCACCCATCTTCTCTTTGGCCTTCCTCTTCTGTCTTACCAGCAATATAAAAAAAAAAATGTTTTGCATATCCTTTACAGGACATCTCTGTCAAAATCAGCATCTTTCAGCTGATTGTTGATTTCTTGGCAAGATTACGCTCAGTAATTATCCACTGCTTTCTGAGCGACCGGCTCCATACTCTCATAAGCTACTGGCGTGACTCGAACCGCACCAGCCAATACCCCTCCATTATTGTTCTCTCCAAACTGCCGTGACGTTTCAAGTGACCAAAATATTTCAATTTTCTTTGTTCTGTTGTCTTTAATAGCCAACCTTCTTCAATATTCAGCTCTTGAAGTATGGATGTATTTGTTCTTTTTTTTTTTACCCAAGATATTCTTAGAACTCGTCTATAACATTTATATTCAAAGGCATTTATGCGCTGTTCAGCTGTTCAGTCTCACAGGCGTATATTGCAATGGGAAAGATGCATGCTCTTAAAAATCTAATTTTTGTAACTCTGTCTGTCCCACTCCATAATTTATTCAGTTGTGTTAGTCTTTGAAGAGCAATTCTTCTTCTTCTTCTGCGTTCATCCGGACTTTTTTTCGGACGTGATTGCATTGTGCCTGTTTACAGCAGAGCTGCGTTCTTGCGCCGTTAGGCCGACACATCCGACTTCTGCGGGCATTTGTTGACCGGGTTAACCTTCCCGAGGTGAAGAGCAATTGATAGTCGTCGTTTAATTTCTGTCATTGTGTCCCCGTTGTTGGTAATCAATGACCCAAGATATTCAAAATTTTCCACCACCTCCAAGTTTTCCTCATTAACATATATTTCTTTCTCCATAGTGGTTTTATCTGTATGCATTATCTTTGTTTTTGCTATGTTAAGATATAAGTTGTGTATAGCCAAATGTTTAGGGTGTATTTTTAATGACTGTGGGGTTGTTCTTCTCTATCCAGAAGGTTTGCCTAGATATGAAGCATTCGGAGTAGTCTTGGAGTGTGTGATCTGCTGTATATGGCGCCAATCCACATGTGCACACGGCTGATTCACCAGTCTCGAACTTTCTACACACATGGTATGGTAGGTTACAGTTTTACTATCCCCAGCCTCTCGAATGGGCGCCGGTAACACGCGGGTGAACCGTTTCTACACACACATCTAAATGTTGATCAAACATGTAAAGATGTTTGAACGCGCCCCGAGAGCTCCACCCGTTCAACGACCAGTGTGATTCACAGATCAAACACGGCCAGCGGGTACAGTATACTCACGTGACCTGCCTGCAAACGTGTAGATGTTAGACACCACAAGACGTTCGAACTCCATGGAAAGCTACTCCCTTTAGGTAAAGATCCCACACAGATATCTCCACGAGTGTTCCAATCACATCCGATGGATCACACAAGGAGAATCTCGCACAGCGCACGAACCCTATTGCACTGGCAGGATCCAATGTGATTACCGGAATCACACATGTTATGCAAAGTATCAAATTGTTGCCAGGGAAGTGACTTATACGGCCTGCTTTTTCCAATGTCCAATTGCCATGAGGTTTTTCTAAAATGCGCGACGCACACAAATACGCCTTACCTAGGTGTCGCCCTTGTACGAGAAGGCTAGGCGTGCGATCTATTACTTCAGAATCAGAGGATGGTGTCGTACTGGTATTACTTTGTAAAATTCAAAAGTTTACAAAGTGAATGGACCCTCACGGGCCTGAACCGGACGTCGTGACCATCTAAGCCACCAAGGCGCTATTGTTCCCCACCGGCAGAATGGAGATAGGGAGTCTTGGGAGGGGGGGGGGGGGAGGTGTTGTAGAACCGCGCTAAATTAAGCGTAGACAATCAATTGGGGAACCCTTTGAGGCCACTAAGACAGTTTAGAAATAAACACACATAGTATTGTTTGGCGCTCAAAGAAGTGAGAAGATGGAAGTAGAGACTAGAGGACGCACTAGACAACATACACATTGAAAACTATATTTACCTATCAGGATTCGAACCTGTCACCTCCAAATGACGACAGCGCCTGGCTGCAGGAACAAGTGTACATCGACACATGACCAAATAGACAACCCTACTTCTAGTCAACTGGATCGATTTTGCGTGTGGATTAGCTTTCCATATTACCAGTGTCCCTGGCCATCAGGCGAACCCACTCCGACTTGTATAATTTACGCCCCCAAGTCAAGGACGGGAAGACAACATGTTAGTAGGGCTGACCGGTGTAGGGGTTGAACCCGTTCATCACTGATGCGTGATGTGATCAATAGCATACCGACCGCCCTTATACCCCCTATATATTTCCGGGTACCCACTGTAGTTGGAGATCATCGTGACAACTGGGAAGATCAATGGGAAGAGAGGCAGAGGCCGGTCAAGAGATATGATACTGGGTGGACTGAGACGGTGGAATGACGGTCAATCAGCAGAGACGATCCAGAACACTAACGCTAGAGATATGTGGAGAGCCATGAACGCCTATGTCAGCTGGCCGGGCACTTGATGATGATGATGATGATGACCTGATGATCCACTGTAGGCTGGGTCAAACTGAATCCCCACCCCCAACCCAGTTTTTTTTTTTTTTTTAAATTCCAGCCTTTATCAGGATTTAAAACAAATACCGCTTGCAAGTAGGCAAAAGTGTTAGACACAGCACTACAAATCAAACCAAATTAACACACGACCAGCGGGCGAGTAGGCAAACGTGCTAGGCGCAGCACTACAAATCAAAACATTCAAAACAAACAAAAATATTGCCCTTTGCAGGACGTTACGATCAACCCCGGGTTAATTTTATCAACAATTTTACGTTTAGTAGTGTGCCATTGCTTTCTGAACGAGAAGTCAACGTTTAAGTCCAACCGACCAGTGTGTAATGAACCCACTACCCACAGGTCAGCGCAAAGGAAGTTTAAGCGCATAAACCTCTCGGCAAAGCTGTCGTCTACAAATCTACTGCAGCTCGCAAATCAACATTTTATACAGCATATAATGCTACAACTGCGGAGACATACAAAAGGGTTTAAAGGGCATGATTATCGACTTTCTGCACAAGGTTTTATCCCATATGGTTCGGACTATTTCCGCAGGGTAGTCTGCCGAAAGCCTCGCACAAAGCACGAACTCCGGGGCTCCAGCAGCGACCCCCAGGAGTCTCTGAGAAAATTGCACTCGTGAACCGTAGCCCGGAAGGAACCCACGACCTTCGGAGCGCGGGGCAGCCGGCGTAACTACTCCGCTACTAAGACTCAAACACACCAGAAGAAATACAATCACCACATAAACAAAAAGGACATTGGAGACAGGACGGAATAAAGTCGGAGACAGGAAAGAATGATGTCGGAGACAGGGAAGAATGAAGTCGGTCGGAGACACGAAAAACCAGTAAACTGGAATAAGCTTCCCAGTTGACCTTATTTATCGACGCTGTCTGTGTGGCCATGATGGGCACTGCAATCGATGAAATAAACTTGGTAAATGTCAAGTACTGTTTTGCAGCGAAGTCAAAACACAGCACGGTACGGTATACAAGACGAAAGAGTAAAGTATGAGAGCTGTGATTATTACATGTACGAGAATGGAGATTGTCACAATATGTACGAGAATTGAGATTGTCACAGTATGTACGAGAATTGAGATTATCACAAATACGAGAATGAAGATTGTCACAACATGTACGAGAATGAAGACTGTCACTACAAGCATGCACGTAAACATACACGCTTGCACACAGACAAACGAACACGCACACAAACAGGCAGAAACAAACATATACACATATAAGCGAACACAGACTGACAGGCAGGCACACATACACACACACACACACAAATGTTGCATGTACTTTACAGAACGTTGCCATCAACCCCAACCCCATATTAATTTCCTAGGCAAGATTAACTTCAGTAGTTTGCCATTGCTCTCTGAAGGAGAATCCAACGTTGACGTCCAACTGACCGGTGCAGGCAATGAGCCCCGTCCCCCGGCATCAAAGCACCGGAAATGTAAGCGCGAGCGCTTTAATCCTTTCGGCTACATTGACGCAGACAGTATACATATTCTAGAATCAATGATAACAACAAATGGAAAAAGTGACACAGAGATAACACAAAGAATAAACCAATCAAAGGCAACATTCCCTCAGATGAAGAACATTCTGTCCAACTGACCCCCGTCCGTCAAAGTCACAACACCAGTTTAGGATACTACTTATTATTATATGGTGGATTCCAATTTTAATTCCAAGATTCCAAGTTTTGATATTATGAGCTCTTTTTAAAAAATAAATCAAATCAAATAAAACAAGAGTGACAAATACAAGGTCCCATGTGCATACTATAAAGAAATATGGGTCTAGCACCAAATGCCAAGGCATGCTAGCGAAGTTGATAGCAAACTCCGCTGGTAATCTCATGTGCATGGCCAGAGCGGGCTCGAGGCCTGGGCTCGACGCTTGCCAAATGAGGGAAGTATTGGATACATACTTCTCCTTACTCTCGGCCTCCAACACGTGATAGCACTATCACATCACAGACGCATGGCAGGAAACTACTTTGGAGCAATTTATTATTATTTATGACGCGCACTGAGGTGTGCAAAATGGCCCTTGACCTATTTTACTGACTACTGTAAGCCTGTGATTTATGCAGACTGAAGTATTATCTTTTAATTGGACAGAAACTGGAGGCCACATACAATATCTAGGTAGAATGTTAAGAATCTCACGGACGGCTAAGAAAATTAATATTCAAATACTGCAAAAGGCTCATATGTCATCGCATGGCAAATCAGAAGAGGAGATCGAAAATAGATGCAATAAGGCAAACAAAATCACTGGACAAATGACACAAATACCAAAGAACAAACACTTAGTAGATGTTTTTTTCATATCCTATTTACAGGAAATTTGAAGCATTTTTCAGCTGCTGTTGAGATACTTAAAAAACAAAAGCACTATACAACACAATATTCCTACCAACCCTATGCTACCAATGTCAAACCTGAACAACAACAGCAAATTGGGGGGAAATTACAACACCGGAAATGAGATTCCTGAGAAGAATACTCATTGTATGAAGAAGAGAGCAAATCAGAAATGAAGAAATCGGGACTTAAAGTGGGAGTTGTAGCAGCGCTAGATTTCATCAGTTAAATGGTTCGGTCACACAACTAGGCTACCAACTGACAGTATATCACACCAAGCAATAATATACAGACCAGATGAAACCAGAAGAAGAAGTCGACTATGTATATGATGAACAGGGGGAATAAGAGAGTCCATGGGAATCTCTATATATGAAGCCCATAAACAGAGCAAGAGAAAACTCTTGTCAGTCTTGTGTCATGGCTCGGATGTGAGTAAACACCCAAACTGATTGATCGATGCTGTTGGAGACTCCAAGGTGTGGAACAGCATGAGCGCCCACTCCAGTCGGCAAGGCATTTGATGACGAAACACATCGGGACAATACACTGTAATTCCGTGAACATGTTATGGGACGAGAGAATCTGGGGGTGGTTGTGACAACAGGCAAGATGGACTGTTAAAATCTGAGACCGACATAGGATAAACAAGCTGGATGTTAGGACACAGCGACACCCTCCTCTCCTAGCGCCGTACCCCAGCAGAGAAAAATTATCCCGTCGCTGTTACGGTTTGAACCTTAACAACTGGACTAACCGATATGTCACGTTCGATTTTTAATAAAGTTAACATAACACGGCGGAGTAGTGGGTTCTCGTTCAGACAGCAATGGCAAACTAGTGAGATTAAAAGTTCCTAGTAAAATCACAAACAGTAAATAGGGGCGAGTCTAGGATGTAAGCTCCGACAAGCAGCTGGTCTTGTTCAAGATGTATTGTTTACCTTTCCTCTGGAGTAAACTAGGCAGGCCGAGAGAGGGATCATGCTGCATGAACAACAACACCATGGTCACTACAAATCAGCCCTGGCTTTGAGAGGTAAAACTCTATCCCTGGCCTTATCGTCATGGGTTGTATGTGGTGTATTTTTAATGACTGTGGGGTTTTTGAAAATATTTCCGTTCCAAGTTTTGTATTCACCCTCTGTGGAGTTCATGCAACACGAAAGGTAAACACAAAACTTGGAACGGCAATATTTTCAAAAACCCTACATTAATTAAAAATACACCCTGTAGTTATTATGTCATTTTTAGCACAATATGACAACTATCGTCTGTCAAGACGGGCAAGATGCCAGTGAAATAGGAGCTGGGGGTGATAGCAACGTCCAATGTGATGCATTTTCATCAACATAATTAGATTACCGTAACAGAACACGGCGTATATATGTCACAGCACAACTACATCATAACTCAATCACGTTCATGCGCATCTACATCCGTCTGGTCCGCAATGAAGGCCACCACATTAATGTCTCTTATAAAAGGAATGGTTAGTTTCAGCGTTTTGACATACCAAATACTTTTTTGGTGAAATGCCGACGCATCTTACCTGTTGCTATTATAATTATATCTACATTTTACTCTGTGTACACTGCACTGTGTAATTCTATGTTGTGTAAAGATCCTAGCGGAATGTACACTCGTAATTACCACCACTGTCCACATACAACCCCTGGGCAAACAGGCTTGAACACAAGACATGCCAACAGCTGGTGCCGCGTCGGGACAGAAACCTCTATCTTACGAAGAATAAGAACACACAACTCGAGCGAAATAATGTAACAAACACCTGGTCCCACAAGCGGCAAGGTTGTGTTAGTGAAGTTTCTCCACCAGGTAAGGGAGGTCCTGGAGGGTGAGATTGGATGTCTCGCGACCACGCAGTCGAGCGTCGTGGATCAGGTAAGGACGATTGTTGGGGGGAGGGGGAAGGAAGGGGCGTGCGGCAATATAACACATTACGTGCTGTGTATGTTCTCATCATTGGCTGGCGTTAATTTGGGTGTCTATTGTGGTAAAAGTAACGGCGCAGATTGTCAACACGGTGTCATCCTCCCACCCATATCATGTGTGTGTGTATATATATATATATATATATATATATATATATATATATATATATATATATATATATATATATATATATATATATATATATATCCTACCAACCATATAAATCACAAACGCCACAAAGACAGAGGAACGGACGACGCCCAGAGAGACAGACAAGATGAGACAGACAAAAGATGAGACAGGCAAAGAGACCGACCGACCGACCGAGCAGGCATGCGAGTATGTGGGTAGACAAACAAAATAGACAATGTCAAGTATACAAAAACCTATAGCCAATTCAGTAGTAATGTAATAAACCAAAACATTAATGCATACGGGGAGTCGGTGACATTCGTGATATCTTCATCATATAAGGAAGCACAAAGACGCACAAACACACAAACTGAATCAATAATAAGTTACGTTATGTCTGTTCATCATCATCATCTTCCACTTCTGCCGTCAAGCGTAGTGGGGAGGAATAATTTGCGTTCCAGCACACGGTGGGCGGCACTGGATAGTGTCATTCCGTGTGATATTACAATGTCTTTGATGTCGTCAATCCATTTTCTTCTTGGACGTCCTCTTAGGCTCGTCGCAGGTGATCTCTGATGTAAGGCCAGTGATGGTAATTGATGATGGTACATTCTAACGACATGGCCAAACCGATATTTCACCACCCTCACAGCATACCGTCTCTACTGTTTACCGTCGCACGTACTAAGTCTTCATCACTTCTTGCCCCGAGTCCCGCGGTATAGTCACACAGCTCATAACTAAATTCACATGTAATGATTGGCTGTCTTAGAAGTATACGTATAAACAATATAACATGTAAGTGTTCTTTTCGTAATGCTACAAATCAGAGTTATCATGTCATGTAATTATACCCCTCACACCCCCCTCCCCCAACCATTATGAACAAGTATTGGCTTTGGAAAGGCGTGAGAACAAACAGTGACATTCATTGCAAGAACTGCGCGTTAGGAAGCGGACAGTTACGTGTTGGGCAAACACTGGAATATATAACACATCCATTAGCTGCAGGACTTCACTTCCCAGAGCTCCGGGTGATCAAGTTTACACAGGCGAGGCACGTTGTCCAAATATTCTAAATAAAGCCAGGAGCCCTGAGTTGTGTCTGTATTCCCTAGCGTGGCGGTTGAAGAAAACATGGGCTATATAGGTAGCTTCATAGGAATTAACCGTAGTCCCAAGTATCTGAATTAATAGTACAAGGTTAGCTGCGTGTCCTTTACATGACGTGGCAGTCAACCCCAACATTTTTGGCTGTTTGTTATTTCTTGGCAAGTGTACGTTCAGTAATTTGCAACTGATTTCTGAACGACCGGCACACATATCTTTGTATGGAAACCAACGTAAGGCGGTCTGTTTCCAAATCGCCCGTAGCTGTGTTTCGAACGCCGTATCGTGAATTGCGGCCGTAACCCCATCGTCACAGAGCAGGTTTAAGAAAACACGGGCTAGATAGGTAGATATATTGGAATTAACCGTTGCCCCATTAGCTGAATTATAAGTATAAAGTTAGTTGCATGCCCTATTCAGGACGTCAAAGGCTTTCTAGGGCTGTTTGTCATATTCTTGACCATTTTACGTTCAGTAGGTTGCCATGTCTTTCAGAACGACCAACGCTCATACCAATATTAACAAATCAACGAGAGGCAGTCTGCTTCCAAATCGCCTGTAGCTGATTTTGAACCCGGTATGCGGGATTACGAAACGCGCTCGGCACTCCTTAGCCACAGTCGCCGGCGAATGTATAGAATACTGTAAGTAAAATAAAGTGCCCTTTGACCCGCCGTGATGTGTACTGGTATATGGTGCTAGGCCTATAGTTTTATAGACCAATCGGAACTCGACAGGTGATGTGGTCAACATCCAGCCGGCCGCCTTTATACCCGGGACATTTCCTGGTAACCATTGAGGTTGGGACGAACTGGGAGCCCGGGACAATCTTTTTGTAACCCCTCTCGTTGAGGATTTGAACACACGACCGCCAGGCCGCCTGGCTGGCATGCTAGTCACTGCGTCACCGCGATTTCCATTAGTATAATGCGCGTGACTTTACATGGATCAAAATATCCCCCAGGATGACCAAACTGCAACAGAGTGGAACTTAAGCAATGAGCTACACGTTCATATGACCAAACATGACGGGAAATTTACTCCTAAATGTAAGCCACTCTATGGGATTTCCAACTGCCATTACACGCACACTTTGCACGCCGGGCCTACTGTTTCTCGCCCTTATCAGAGACGGCTGGGTATCCGATCTCACTACTCATGGATCAGGGGGGACGGGTAGTGTCGTTAGATACCAATAGTTCTTGATTTTAAAAAAAAAAAAAAGTCCAACCCTACGCCGAAATAAACTCCGAATGATACCTTCTGCACATGAGGCAAACAGCGCAGAACCTCAGCCATGGCTCCCTCGTGCCGTTCTAATGGTGTCCTCTATACATTCCGTCCGTTCCTCAAAACTCTCCAGCGGCAAGTGATTAAACCGTCATTTGTAACTTAACACTAGAAATATCAATTGGAGCCATTGGTTGAGTTGTTTCCAAGACAGTTCATAAATAAACACACGTGTAATGTTTACTGCTCATAGAAGTAGAAGAAAGAAGCAGAGACCAGAGGACGCACTAGACAACATAAACATTTAAAGCTATAGTTACCGACAGGGATTCGAACCTGTCATCTCCAAATGAAGAACAGAGTCTCGCTGCAAGAACAAGTGTACTTCGACGTATAGCCAACAAGACATTGAAACATAGCCCTACCACTAGACCATTCAATCACTGCGATTATCCAGTCCATCTTGCCTCATCATCGGCGTAATGTATCCTATAGTTCAGGTCAGCTGCAAGTTGTCCATTATCCTATAGGTTTCATAGTCCGCTTGCCGAGTTAAATACGTCATATATTTGACCTGTTCTGTCGTTCTAAACTTACGTTAACACTCCCCTGTCCTGATCCTATACATCTTTAATGTTAGCTCCTCGTTAGTCCAGCCGTCAACTTGGCTGAATTGACACGATTGTCCGCTCTTAAACTTCCGGTGAAAAGACGGCGGGGTAGCAAGATGGTTTCCCCACACGGGTCAGCTTCAAACCCATGAAGTCTGGGCTGGGACATGTTTGACTGGTTACCTACCTACGTCATTTATAGGACGTTGCAGTTAACCCCAGCATATATTGGTTGTTGTGTGCGATTTACTAGACAATTTTACGTTAATAGTGAGTATATTACTTCGTGAATAGCTGACACCTCAGACTATCGAAGTCAAAGCTATCTGCTTCCAAATTTCTCTCAGCTGGTTTCAAACCCTTGACTTAAAACGTAGGGGAATAGCAAAACTGTTTCACCAACCACTAAGCCACAAACGCTAACCATATGTGTCTACAACAGTAAAATACCTGGCTTTATTCTGCGTCTATGCGCCATGTGGGGAAGGGTTTACGAACGCAGTTCACAATCCCGCATAGTGCAGTCGAAACCCACTAGCAGCCTGTTTGAAAGCAGACTGGTTTGCGCTGGTTTTCATACAATGGCATGAGTGCCGGTCGTTCAGAAAGCAACGGCAAACCACTGAACGTAAACTTGCCAAGAGATCACAAACAGCTGACTGAGTTGACTGTGACATCCTATAAAGGACATACAACTAACATGCAGGATACACTGTAGAAATGTCCCCTAAAAGTATGCTATCTCGTGTTAAAGTGCGATAAAGATCTGGATCCACTGGACTGACAACCAGAGATAGTCTACAAGGCCAAGGGACATCAACTGCCGCACACGTAGCACAAAAGCTGACAGTCAAACTCCCAACAATGCGAAACTACAAAGATCACACTATAAGCTACATGGTTATCTTCAGTCTGCCAGTGGATGGACTAGACACAAATTCTATTGTATGTATTTTTAAATCATTAGTAGTAATCCAATACTTGCACCCATGTATTAACTGCATGTCAGTATACCAACTTGTATAGCTGGTCAGCTCAACCAACCCACCTATAGATCAATCCATCCATCCATTTAACTACCTACCTACATGTCAGTATGTCTACCTATCTAACGGGCAGCTGAGTTACCAAGACCCGTGACCAGATTTCATACTGAACAAAACGTGGGGCAACTTTTCCAGGTGCGGCATAATCCCACAGTGAGTCCCCAATCTGGCTAACATTCCATAAATCACCATGCCTCTCCACAAATGTGAAACTTCAGTCTTGGCGTTGCACACCTCCCAGTTTCTGAGTATGGAGAGGGGAAGGTAAACTCTGCAACACAACCCCTACAGGCAAGTTACTTGACTACCGGGCCAGGAGGAAAATTTATACACCAACCTCTCTGATAGATATCGTGTGTCAAGCCGATAAGCGTGCATGTTTCACCATCTCGCATGATGACCACAGTCGTGGATCAGCTCTGTGTTCTTGTCTCGACCTAACCACTTGGTCAAGCCATCCAGGCATTTACTTCTCTGCCTTCCCCTTGTTCTTATCCCTTCAATCTTGCCAGTTCTCACCAAGTTCCCCAATTTATTTCTTCTCATAACGTGTCAAGAACATTGTGACTGTCAAGGTCTAATTTATCTAATCAAATACTGTATCTGATACATACAAGCCCTTTTAAATGCTCAGACAATCTGAATGTGAAATTCAAGAATCGAATTTCTCCAGAAGATCCACAACCAACCATCCATCTACCTATCTACCTAACGATCAATCAACTGCCTGCCTCTCTAACGCTGTCAATAACCCACCCATTCATGCATGAAATCCGGCAAGTCTGAAATAGCAACTACACACACATGCATATTCAACAGCCATCGGGCTATTGACCTCACCCCACGTGACACCCAATTGTCAATAATCACAGACGCTGAACACCACGCCTGACTGCTAACAACAAATGCCTAACATCATTCAACATCGTGTTTGACTTTCTACAACAGAAGTTCAACAACATGTTTGATGCCACGTCTGATTGCCTACAACAAAAGTCCACCATAGTTCAATACCCGAATATCTACAACAAAAGCCCAACCTATGTTCAACATCATGTTTTACTTAAAAGTCGACAGGGTCAACTTCATTGCACCGGGTTTTATCCCAGATGGCTCGGTCTCTTTCCGCAGCGCGGAAAGCGTCGCATAAAGCATGAACTCCGTAGCACTAGCGACAACCCACAGGAGTCTCCAAAAAATGTAACTCGTGAACCGAAGGACGCATCCCGGAATCGAACCCACAACCTTGGGAGCCTGAGTCAAACGGCTTGACCACTTCGCCACGGAGACTCCCACCATGTTTTACTGCCTACAACAAAGTTCTAACGCTCTTTAACACCATGTATGAATGTCTACAACTAAAGTCCAACATTGTTCAACATCATATCTGATTGCCTACAACAAAAGTCCAACCTAGTAAACAATTAGTCAACCTCTGAGAATCACAGACCTGCCCAACAAGGATTTTAACAATGATGCCAGCAAGAATACACAAACTGGTGTGCACATTAGCATAACACTCCTGTTGCTGAGCATGCTAGCAATAAAAGCGTGATTTAACTCTTTTATGTCCCAGGTTTTCGTTACATTAGCGCAGTGGTTCTCAACTTTTTTGACCCATGCACCCTTTCATCATATGCCAGAATGTCATTCCCCCCATTTCCAGCGAACGAAAGAAGAATTACCCTCTTTCCAAAATTGTCGGCCTCAAAAGGTGCATCTTTTTTAATATTCACAATATTTTATTAACACGCCAAATTAATCATATTACAATAAACAAACAGTTAAAACGTCAAAGAATTGTCACTTAATAGGATATTGTGCCTGAAGCCATTTTGAGAATGCCAATCTGTGGTCTTAATTCCCCCCTGGAAACCCTAAAATTCCCTTAGGCGGAGAGAGAGAAGGGGGGGGGGGGGGGGGGGGTGGAATTCCTCACCGGTTGAGAACCACTGCATTAGCGGACTCTGTCCTAGTTAAGTTAACAACTCTGTGTTAGACGTGTGTGTTAGTTAATGTCTTTCTGTCTCAATTGTTGTAGGTTTATTTTACTCCTCGTGTATTACTGTAACTTTTAGTGTGTTGTGTGTCGAGAATCGTAGCAGTGTAGTGGCTAGACAATTGCCTGTCGCTCGAGGGATCAAATTTTACTTTCTAGTCAATGTTCTGGTGCCCATTTCTTCTTCTTCTTCTTCTTTCGTGTTCATCCAGAATGCTGTTTTAGACGTAAATTAATTGTGCCTGTTTAAGCAGAGCTGTAGTATTTGCTACTTTTGGCCGACACTTCCGACTTTTTCAGGCATTTGTTGGCCAGGTTACCTTCCCGGGGTACCCATTAATGGGTTAGGTCGACCTAGGAGCCCAGGTCAGTGAACAAATTCCCTTTCTCGATGGGGATTGAATACAAGACCACTGGGCCAGCAGGTAATCATGCTAGCCACTGCGCCACCCAAGCGCTTTGTGTTATATACAAGTAAGTGGCACCTTGCAGTCTTGCCAGACGAAAGTATGTGGATTGGAATTAGGCCAGAATTTCATCGCACAATGCCTGGGCATGGATTTAGAGAACATGTGTTGCCCATGCTGCATGATCCCGCTTTCGGTCTTGCCTGGTTTTCTCCAGGGGATTGATTGATTGATTTAGGAACCGACATCACAGCATGCGGGACATTCCCATAAGCGCTCCGCCCCCATCCTCAGCAGCCAGCGAAAACGATGACCAGTACGTCTAGAACAAAGTAGGCTGCAGATGCTGGCGGCTCAGCATCAAACCTCCAAGAGCAGGAGGTGAATCAAACCAAGAGCAGGAGATGAGTAGTGGCCAGACCCTCACATCTGTAGGATTTGACTTAGAGGCGTTCAGCCATATCCCGCAGCTGAGGGATTTCTGCATGTCTTGGATTGCATTGGACAAATGGTGCTGGCTTCACATTTGTATAGAGCTATTGCCACTTGAGGGGTGATGTGGTCAATATTATGCTGTCCATCTTTACTTTCCAAGACAATTCCAGGCACCCATGTAAGGCTGGGTCAATCTAGGAGCCTAGGTCAATTTTAAACATCTACCTCTATGGCCGACTCTGTGGCAAAGGGGTTACGGGCGCAATTTGTAATCCCAGATACTGCAGTTGAAACACAGCTGTATGCGATTTGGCAGCAGACTGCCTTGCATTAGTTTTCATACAATGGTATGAGTGCTGGTCATTCAGAAAGCAATGGCAAACTACTGAATGTAAACTTGCCAAGAAATCATGAACAGCCAAATACTGCTATGGTTGATTGCAACGTCCTGTAAAGGAAATGCAACTACCTGGGAAGGTTAACCTGGTCAACAAATGCCCGCAGAAGTTGGATGTGTCGGCCTAACGGTGCAAGAAAGCAGCTCTGCTGTAAACAAGCACAGCGCAATCACATCCGAAAAAACTCTCCGAATGAACACAGAAGAAGAATATGCAACTGACTAACCTCTATGGGGATCTGAACTCATGCCCGCCAGCTCAGCAGACAAGCCAGCTGACCTCTGCACTACTGCAGCTACATGTGTTATTTATGGTCAGAGTTAATTCCCCAGTAGTAGAAGATGTTTGAGGTCTGCATGGCCGAATGGATAAGAACACTTGTTCTTAAACTTCTGGTATGCTGATGCCGAGGTAGCGTGTTCAACCTCTACACCGGTCAGTTGGACTAAAATGTTGACTTCTCGTCCTTGACTTGGGGATGTAAATTACAAAGTACCTCAGAAGTCGGAGTGGGTTCACCTGAAGGCGAGGGACACTGGTAATAGGGAAAGCTAATCCACATGCAAAAATCAGTCTAGCGCACTAGAAGTAGTAGCAGACACGGACTAAGATCGATTAAAATGTGAGTGAATGCCAAAAAACAACAACAAAAACAACAACAAGCAGATGTAAATTTCCCCCCAGGGCCATGATCTCTGGAGTGGACTCATCCTGATAAAACAGGGCACTAAATATTTGAATACAAGAAAGACAATGAAGAAAGGGAGTTGTTCAGCACACATCATTATGTCATGGCCTAGTAGATGTGAAGACCTAACAAGTCACATGTCTCCTATCATGTTATAAGTACTTTTTATATCTATGTGTTTGTTATTACTTATTAAATACATTAAATTGATGATTTCAGAAAAATAATAGACTGAACTAGATCAAGTGACTTCACACAATGGACAGTGTTTGTCACGCTCGTTTTTGTTTCCTTTGATGCAAGTGTTGGATATAAAATAGTTTCTTCTTTTATTTGCTTCAAATTTGTCTAAAGCTGCAATGTCGTCTCTTGCATGCATTTCACTGTCTGCAATGTCATCTCTTGCATGAATTTCACTGTCTTTTTAGGTATAAAAATGTGACTTTCAGACTGTCACCTTTACTGCTATCAGAGTAGAAGTTAAGCCAGAAGTGGTGCAATGCTTATTTCTACCAACACTCTGCTACCACAGCAAAACACGATTTATATCTAAATCACAAGACAGGAAACTTAGTATACCTTAAATGATATGCTAAGTAATTAAGTGGTACCTGTGCAAAATGGATCATCTCAAATGTAACTACGGGATTACTAATAAGAAACTCAGGACTACTAATGAGAAACTCAGGACTACAAATGAGAAACTGCAGGACTACTAATGAGAAACTGCAGGACTACTAATGAGAAACTCAGGACTACTAATGAGAAACTGCAGGACTACTAATGAGAAACTTAGGACTATTAATGAGAAACTGCAGGACTACTAATGAGAAACTGCAGGACTACTAATGAGAAACTCAGGACTACTAATGAGAACCCAACATGTAAAATTGCATATTTTTGTGCTCGCTTTGAACTTGAGTGTAGTCTACACTGGACTGATTTTTGCGTGTGGATTAGCTTTCCCTATTACCAGTGTACTTCGCCATCAGGTGAATCCACGTTGACTCACGAAGTACTTGCAATTTATGTCCCCAAGTCAACATTTTAGTCCAAGTGACCGGTGTAGGGTTTGAACCTGATACCTCGGCATAAGCGCATCGGAAGTTTAAAAATTAGCGACGTTATCCATTCGCCATGCTGACCCAACTGTATCTTTGCAAATGACATTTATACAACAGCCCTTGACAAAAACTGTCTCAGCCGACACCAAACAGGTTCAACAACAAAAACGATAATTTGTTTTAATTACTGACCTTTTGAGCATCCCCGACTTGTTGTCAAGGGACATGTATCCCATATAATGTTTGTAGTCACAAATCCAGTAGATGTGAAGTTTAATCCAGGGCCCTGATATAAGCATCCAGAGAATCCATCACCAATCTTCAAGGTGCCAGACAATCTGTAATCACAACACAGGTATTTTCTTTCCATTTGATTGATCTGAACTCAAGCGTAGTGCATACACATGATACTACTACTAGTGCACTGGGCTGATGTTTGCATGTTTCCCTCGCCACCAGGCAAACCCGCTTCGACTTCTGAGGTACTTGTAATTTATGTGCCCAAGTCAAGGATGATAAATCACAATTTAGTCCAAATGACCGGTGTAGGGATTGAACCCACCACCTCGCTATCAGCCACCAGAAGTGTATGAGCGAGTGCTCTTACCAATTCAACCATGCTAATGCATGATGCCATCATCTTCTCGACATGCCCAGCTAACTGGTGAGAACTCAACTGAAGGCATCAATGTGTGCCCTGACATTTATCCATGCTAAAGTGAAAGATAGTCCAGAATGTTCTCTTGTAGCTCTTATCTACCTCCTCCCATAAACCTTAAGAGATGTTACAACATTTGTCACTGTTTCTTCTCTCATAACCAATCCCAAAATATGTTGACTGCCTCTTTCTGATGTTTCTGATGTGCTGTCTCCGTGGCTTCCCATATCAAAACAATGACATTACTCATTTTGGCTAACCTACTTGCTTTTAGCATCCTTCAGTAAACGCATGAGGTGCCCTAATAAAACCAGTCAGTGGTTGATATGTGTGTCAGAAAATGACTGAAATCAACTATAACTGTTTAGGATCAGGGAAAATACATTAATTAACCCATACATCTAAAACAATAGTACTGTTTAGAAAAATCGAAATGGCTTAGAAAATTAACATTATTTCTATAATCTGCAATTCAACTTCAGGCATCCACTGTATATCATACGTTCACACATACTCAATACAATCCTCAAAACATACAGCATATTCCCGATACATCAAAACCTTCAAACACTCACCACTTATTCTTGAAGCATCCACAGTCTCCATACACATTCTTGAAACATCAACACATTCCTCATACATCCTCATATTCCTCAAATATCCACAGTCTTGAAACATCCACGCACTCCTCAAATCTTCACTCATTCCTCATATTCTGCAGCCTTCCAGACAACATTATACCATCCAGAATTCCTCCATTCATGAACACAGTATTCTCTAACTATCTGATTTCTTTAATTTGCCTTACATCTTATTCCTCAACTGCAAATTTTTGTTTTAAATATTTCCTTCTCTAAACTAGGTGAAAATAAACTTCAAGCACTCTTTGCAGCTGTTTCAACAATGCATGTACTTGTGCTGTGGCTGCTATGAATGCTTGATCATTCACTAATAATAAGTCTTTTAAGTGGGGAACACCTCGGAGGAGCAAATGGATCACCATAGTCTGGTAAGAATGAGGCAGCGAGGTGTGATGAGGGGATCTGGCCGACGATCGACGCTCAGAGGAAAGGCGAGACGGACATATAATCAGATTGCTACTGGAACTATTAATGTTGGAACTCTTCGCTGGCTGCTGAGGATGGGGACAGAGCGCTTATGGGAATGTCCCGAATGCTGTGATGTCGGTTCCTAAATCAATCAAGCAATCATTTTTAAGTGGGGAATTGCATTATATCCATTGTGAAACCACCAATGTCATTATGTGCCCTGCCAGCTGGCGTAGGTGTTCAAATATCTCTACAATCTCGGTATTTGGTCGTCATTATTATCATCCACCTTTGCCGTCAGACGTCGTGGGGAGGAATAATTGGCGCTCAAGCATCCGATGGGTGGCAATGGATAGTGTCATTCCGTGTGATTGTACAATGTTTATGATGTCGTTAATCCATTTTCTTCTTGGGTGTCCTCTTGCTCACTTAGCTGATGTTCTTTGATGTAGGGCAAGTGCTGGTAGTTGATGGTGTTGCATCCTAACGAGATGGCCAAACGATTTAATTTTCTGTCTTTCAATATATGTGGCACAAGGTGTTGATCCCACTGTCTATCTGATATCATTTCTTATTTGGTTTTGGATACTTAATTTGGCAGCTCTCCTCAAGCATCTCACTTCACAGGTGTTGATTTTGTGATTTGGATGGTGTTCTGGATGAATCCTATTGATGAAACTCACCCCTGCCACTTAATCATTACATCTGGCACCATTTCTATCAGTCTGCCCTTAACTACAGCTGATCTTTCCAATCGTCACTGTGAAATATTAGGCATAATAAATGGCTGGCTCTTGTTTGATGACACACAAATGATGTAAATGTATACACTCCATCAAGAAGCAAGCACATCAAGAGGGTTCTGATCATCAGAAGTAATGGCCTTCTATGAATGTTTCAGCCGCTGTCTTCTTTACCCACTCTTTACACAAACGGAGGGTTCTGATCATCAGAAGCGATGGCCTATGAATATTTTGGCCGCTATCTTCTTTACTCTATCTTTACACAACAGAAGGGTTCTGATCATCAGAAGTTATGGACTTCTATGAATATTTCAGCTGCAATCTTCTTTACACTCCCAAATGTCCTCCTCCTGATGTGCATCTACACCCTGCAAGCCAGCTCCCAGACATGTGTCCACTATTTACAGCAAGGGCGCCACCACTTTGCTAACATACGTGCCGACCCAACTACCTCCAGACTCTCAGGAATGTGACCGACATGATGCACCCGGAGATAATAATAATAACAAACCAGTGAAAAACTGCTTCACTATGCAATTAAGTTACGTTGAGTTGAGTCAAGAACCGACATCACAACCCTGAACATTCCCATACGTGCTCCGACACACGTTCAACAGCCAGCAAGAGTCTCAATACTGATGGTACCAGTACCATCCAACTGAATTTGCCACTCTTGTGCATTGCCTGTCCTCTACCATGGGGCGGTACAGTTGAGAGCCTCCCTTCATCAAGCTAAGACCATTTTTGTGTGTGCACTCACTCACTTTGAACTCAAGCGTAGTCCACATATGTGCTACTACTTCTAGTGTACTGGACTGATTTTTGCGTATTGATTAGCTTCCCTATTACCAGTGTCCCTCGCCATCAGGTGAACCCACTCTGACTTCTGAGTACTTGTAATTTACGTCCCCAAGTAAAGGACAAGAAGCCAACATTTTAGTTTAACAGAATGGTGTGGGGGTTAAACCCACTAACTAGCTGAACAAGAGCAAGCACTGTTATCCAATCAGTCTTGCTAACCTCCAGAGACCATTATGATACATCCCATACTCTGAAGAAACTCATTTGTCCATACACCAGGTCCTTTGCAGAATCCCACTCTCATCACAGCCCACAGACAAGATTCTTGATCCCTTGCCAGTTCTCTGGCGTAGGGGTTAAACCCACTACCTTGACATCAGCATACCGGAAGTTTAAGAGCAAGCGCTTGTATCCAATCAGCTAAACTGATCTCCAGAGACCATAATGAAATATGCCATACCCTCTTGTACTCTAAAGAACCTCATTTGTTCATACAGCAGGTCCCTCACGGAATCTCACTCTCATCACAGCCCACAGACAAGATTCTTGATCCCTTGCCAGTTCTCCTGCACCTTCATGTCAAGGTGTGTCCAATGTCCAATCAATATCCATCTTCATGCTGGACCACCTCTTCCTCTTCTCCCTGCAACTGTACCTTCCATCATTGTTTTTCCAAACCACTTGAAGAACCTAGCTCACATATTATACAGGGTGTATGTTTAATGACTGTGCAGTGTTTGAAAACATTGCTGGTCCATGTTTTGTATTCACGCTCTGTAAAGTTCATGCAATATAACAGGTAAATATAAAACTTGGACTGGCAATATTATCAAACACTGCAGTCATTAAAAATACACCTTGACAGAACATTTTCAGAAAACAAGATAAGGTAAAACCTGGAAACCTGGTGCAAAGAAAACCTGTTAACTAACATCAAACAATTTTAAGGAATTTAAACAAAGATGTCAGAAACAATATATTGCATGATTTATTACCTTGGAGGCCAACACGGCAGAATGGATAAGAACATGTGTTCTTAAACATCCAGTGTGCTGATGCTAAGGGGTTCAACCCCTACAACGGACAATTGGAATAAAATGTTGATCTATCGTCCTTGACTTGGAGACATAAATTACAAGTACCTCTGAAGTCAGAGTGGATTCGCCTGAACGCGAGGGACGCTGGTAATAGGGAAAGTTAAGCGACACACAAAATTCAGTCGAACACTACTAGAAGTGGTATGTATGGACTACAGTTGAGTTCAAAGCGAGTGAGCACACAAAAAGTTCTTGCATCTCATCTTGCCATGCAAGAAATAGTGCAATATATTGTTTAAGACTTCGTTTAAATTCACCTAGGAAATACATTGTTTTGAATTTTGAGGAAAACAACAAAAAACAATCACATACCTTAAATTCAGAAGATCAGAGTTATTTGTCTTATTTGCAACAACAACACTCCCAGTAATATCTGAACCTTGAAGAACAATAAACTGTAAGGAGTTCAGTAAGAACTTCAATTTGACTGTATACCACTTATTGTTGTTATTATTGTTTCCAATTTGTACAGAGCCATTCTGTTCAGGTATACTCCATGAAAACACTATTGAAGAGTTGTGTAACTGTACAGCCAGGTGTTGTGAGTTTGATAATGGCATAGATGAGAGCGAAGGGGAAATTAATGATCCGTTCATTGAAATTAGATTTCCAGAATCCGAACAAGTCCGAAAAGTCACCTCTTTCGTGACGTTGAAATCCCAGATTGTATTGGGGATTGTGATGAGTGATGATGAGTTAAAGTAGGCAGACTCTCGCTCTGAACAAACCCGTGTGGTGACTAATAATAATAGTAGAGATGGTAATATCAAATTGGTTTTGAGCACTGAGTATACTGACAAATGCATTGGTGATTTTGATGATGCGCTTCTATCTGTAGGAAGCTGCATACTGATGACAAAATCCATCAGGTAAGGCACTCTGAAAAGAATAATAGAATTCATAAATCCTAGAAAATATGCGAGTCAACAAACATGGAATACATTATTAATATAAGTAAACATACTGTTGATCTTCTTCGTCCGATATATTTTGTTTTTGACATCATTGAGATGTGCCTGTTACAATAGGGATGTGATATTTGTGTCTTTCGGATGATATTTGTGTCTTTCGGATGATATTTGTGTCTTTCGGATGATATTTGTGTCTTTCGGATGATATTTGCAATTCTTTTTGGCATTTTGTGACCATGTTAGCCTTCTCAAGTGTTCCAGCTGCTAAAACCATCTTTGTATCTCCATCTACAGGTGACACCCCTAGCTTGCCTATTGAAGAGTAGCTGCATGTATGCCGGTCGCCCCTCAAAGGAAGGCAGGGGCATAGCATTTCCCACCATCCAAAGAGGCTTCCAGAAGTGCAGAGCCAACACATGATACTCTGGTACTGAGCTCACCCAAGGAATCATCATATCCTTCATATTGCTGCTTAGCTTCACTTCTGTATATTGAGGCTCCCATTCCCCAGACCTTCAGAGACCAGAAGAATGCAGACCATAAACTTGGGACTTTTATGACCCCACATTGAGCAAAGTATAAACCTGATCGCTCAACGTGGAGGCCATCAAAGTCCCAAATCTATTAACTGCATCCTTCTGGCCTCTAAAGGCAAAGCCTATAATGGATAATAAGATTGGCAGTAGACAAAACAGAAGTCTGTGGATGGAGAGCATGTACTATAAGAAGCAGATTCTCCGCAGGTACTGGTTAATGAATGTTTGTCACTACATGCAGGACATGACAATTCCTAAGGAGAGCCAATACCAGAGCATCAAGTGTCAGCTCTGCATTTACAGAAGCCTCCCTGAATGGCAGGAAATACCCATGGACTGTCCACTGAGGGCTGACCAACATGAAAAAAGCTGTCCTGAATGGGTCACATGTAAATGGAAGGATTAAGTTGATGTCATCACTTTGAGACCATGGCGAGACCTCAGAAATTGCCAGGGATGGCAAACTAGGTCAACAAATTCCAGGAAGAAAATGGACATCGGCCAAATGATACAAATATTGCAATTCTGT
This sequence comes from Cepaea nemoralis, assembly GCA_014155875.1. NCBI lineage: Eukaryota > Metazoa > Mollusca > Gastropoda > Stylommatophora > Helicidae > Cepaea > Cepaea nemoralis. Next base: position 211,039 of record JACEFZ010015436.1, read on the forward strand.
TGTAAGCAAGCAAAACGCTATAACATCCAAAACAAACAAATATCGGACAAACCAAAAAGCAGAAGAAAAAGATTAATGTAATACTTTCTCATCACTTCTGTAGTTATTTTTTGCTTTTCTTTCATATAAGAGATATTATCAAACAGTGGGTCTAATTTTTTGGCTATTTATTTTTATTCCATATCTTCTGGCAATTGGTTATCATCATTCATTTCTGCATCTGGTCCACTGTATTTCAAAGGCTCAGCTAGGATATTGTCTGTGCCTGATGGCTTTCATTCTTTAATTGTGCATAAGCCTCCTACCTCTTCTTGCAATATTGTTGCATTTCCAAATTCTCTGCTTTCATTTATTATATATTCTCATCTCATCTCATGTTCCTCTTGTACCTTGCGGTGTCGAGGTGAAGTATAAACATCGTGAGAGTGCCCGATTATGGGCTTCATATATCGATATGCTATTCCTTCCGTCCAATGTTTATGTGGTCGGCCTCTTCCTCTGTTTCCATCTGGTCTGTACATCATTGCTTGTTGTGGTATGCTGTTGACTGGTAACCTACTTGCATGGCCAAACCATTTGACTTGCTGCTTTCTAATAAAATCTAGTGCTGCTTTAACCCCCACTTTAGTCCTGATTTCTTCATTTCTGATCTTATCTCTTCTTGATACGTTGAGTATTCTTCTCAGGAACCTCATTTCTATTGTTGTGATTTTTCTTTTCTCTTTTTCTGTCATTGTCCAGGTTTGGCATTGGTAACATAGAGTTGGTAGGAAGATTGTGTTGTAAAGTGCCTTCTTAGTAGTTATTGATACATGTTTGTTCTTTAGTATTGGTGCCATTTGTCCAACGAGTTGATTTGCCTTATTGCACCTATTTTCGATCTCGTCTTCTGATCTGCCATTTGATGATATTATACTTCCTAGGTACTTGAAACTCTTTACTTGTTTCAAGGGATGGTCGTTTAGGTTAATCGTTGTTGTTTGTTCTTCTTTAGTTATAGTCATTACCTCTGTTTTGCTTGTGCTAATTTTCATGTTATGTTCCCTTCACATTTCGTTTAGACTATTCATGCGGTCTTGTAATTCAGCTTCTGATTTTGCTATTAGTGCTTGGTCGTCCGCAAACAGGAGTTCTCTAATGGTTAGATTTGCAGATGGTTCTTCTTCTGTGTTCTCGTCATGCGGTATTCTTGCTGTCTCTGCTTGGCTGGTTTCTTTACATATGTTGTCTATATATGTTATGAACAAGAGAGGGGACAGGACACAACCTTGTCGTACTCCAGATCTTATGGTGAAGGGTTCTGAGTGTCCTCCAGTTGCTCTCACTATGCATTCACTGTTGTTGTATAAACTTCTACATAGACTATTCATGTGGTCTTGTAATTCAGCTTCTGATTTTGCTATTAGTGCTTGGTCGTCCGCAAACAGGAGTTCTCTAATTGTTAGATTTGCAGATGGTTCTTCTTCTGTGTTCTCGTCATGAGGTATTCTTGCTGTCTCTGTATGGCTGGTTTCTTTACATATGTTGTCTATATATGTTATGAACAAGAGAGGGGACAGGAGAGGGGTCAGGTGCAATTTACATAATCTCAGTGTTTTGGTGATTTAAGGATGAAACAATCAAACTGATTGATATTTATATGTGCTGCTGTGTCCTTATAAAGCTAACCATTTTCACTGTCTGTTTTTCTTCGGTTATTTCTTGTAAAGAGGAACTAACGATTGCATGGAAGAGGTTAATTAAAAGTAGAACATTAAAAACAACTACAAGAACGAGGCAAACAACTTTCTTTGGTCGTGTTGTGAGAAGAGAGGCACTGGAAAACATTGTGATGACTGGAAAGATCAGTAGGAAAATAGACAGACCAAGAGAAATGATGCTAGATGGACTGAGTCAGTGGCATGGAGGAATATCACCAGCAGTAGATCCAGAACATCACTGACATAGATACTAGTATTACTAGTTACTAGATCTAATCTATGGACAGACACAAACACCTACACCAGCTGGCAGGGCACATGATGATGATGATATCAGGAGAAACACATTTAGTATGTTGGGATGTTAGGTATCCAATGGGTTAAAATGAAACAGTAAAATAGGTAACACTTTTGTCTAACAGCACTAAATGAACATCAATCATAACATATGAATCCCCTGAGAAGGAAAGGAAATCAGAACAGGAACTTGTCATCTCATGTCAATAACAATTTATGGTCTAAATAGTTCAAAGTCATATAATTTCATACTCCAAAGGCTTCATTTCCCCGAGGATTACCTAAATCTACATAAATCTTTAACTTTACCTGTATTCAGTGATATGGAAGTGCGTTTAAATTGTTTAATTTCTGAACACTGATAGTACTGACACCATTCTCAACACTTCGATATGATATATTATTACCTGGACTACCTTTGAACTGCACAAAGATACACTTCCCCACTCACATTTCCAATTCAACGCTATAATACTTATCCACCTGTATCTTAAGATAGCAACAAAAGGTAGACAGATGTCAACAACGCGACTCACCTGTGGAGTTACACGTGAGAAACAATCGCTCTTGCCCTCCTGCCGGGGCCGTCTGGTCTCCCTTGGCTATGGACGGCGCTTACCTAGGAAGTGACAGACCACCGACCCACACATTATTTCTCCTCTACCACTGAAAAATGAACACTTCTCACCGCGCTAGATTCGCCAGATTTGAAAACTGAGTTGTTATAACTATAGACAAGACATCGTTGTTGATGTTTTCTTCCGAAATGTGTTTAATTCCTGAATAACGGTTAATAATTTAACAGATATTTACACCGTCTTGTTTGATTTGGACTCTTCGCGTCTGCAGAAACAGAACTCTTGTGAGTTGGAAGGTGGGTTTACCTGACAACAACAATTGGTCATGTGACTGGATAAGCCCTTATTGTGACAAGAATGTCCTTTCTAGGGGGACTTCACATCGGGGACGGTCTTGTAATGTGTCTCTTTATACGAGGAATTTATTTTTGTATTTTCTATCGCTGCTTTCGAACGCGAGCGCATTCCATATAAGTCCTATTACTGATACTAGTGTCTACTACTGGGGTTTGCACTGGACTGGTGTTTGCGTATTACTAGTGTCCCTCGCCATCAGGCAAACCCACTTCAAATTCTGAGGTACTTGTAACCCAAGTCAAGGACAAAAAGTCCAGCTAAGCGGTGTAGGGGTTGAACTCGCTAGCCCTCTATCAGAGCACCGGGAGTTTAAAGAGCGAGCGCTGTTATCCTTTCGTCCATGCTGACTAGGCGGGGTATGATGATGCCGATGCTCTGCAATGGGCCCGGTACATGAATGAATGTATGAACTAACTAAATGCATGTCCCTCCTGGCATATGTAACATAACCAGTAAGTATTGTGTGAATTACTGTGGTAATTTACTCAGGACTCAGAGGAAAGGCCAGACGGACACATAATCTGACGCCTACTGGTATCATTAGTATTGGGACTCCTCGCTGGCTGTTGCAGATGAGGACGGGGCACGTATGGGAATGTCCCGAGTGTTGTGCTGTGGGTTCTTGATACAACTCAACTGTGGTAGAGGCACGGTGTGACAAAGCAGTTTTGAGGACCGAATGTCCACTGGTATAAGTTGATAGGTTTCATCTAGGAAGTCTCCGTGGCGAAGTGGCCAAGCCGTGGCTCGGGCTCCGAAGGTTGTGGGTTCGATTCCGGGCTGCATCCTTCGGCTCACGGGTGCATTTTTTCGGAGACTCCTGAGGGTCGTCGTTGGAGCTACGGAGTTCGTGCTTTGTGCGACGCTTTCCACGCTGCGGAAAGAGGCTGGGCCATATGAGATAAAAACCCGGTGCAATGAAGTAAACCCGGTCGACTTTTAAGCGACTTTTTAAAGGTTTGATCTGTCAAGAGTTTCATGCTCTCTGCGGGAAATCGCAATTAACCGTAGAATGTTTGCCTGTTTGTGATTTTCTTGACAATGTTACGTTCTGCAGTCTGTCATTGCTTTCTGAACGACCGAAGATCATCGATTGTGAGAAATCAATGCAAGGCGATCTGCTTCCAAATAGATAGCAGCTATCTGTTGTAAAGCAGCAGAGAAGTGCGTGGTCATTTACAGCCCGTTCAGCGGGCCGAACCGTTCAAGAATCCAGTGGTGCCCACTCTATGACCACGAGCAGCATGACGATGGAGGTGATGGCTGTTACACAGGCTTTCATATGGCTGGAATCACAGCATTATACCAACGTGTGTGTACTAAGTGACTCAATGCGCATGATTCAGAAGATCGAAGCTGGATCTGTACGTAGACGGTGGACTGAGTCGCTGCGGAAGTCTGTTGTTCGTAAAGTCACCTTCATCTTCGTCCCGGGACATGCGGGAGTCTAGGGAAATAAACGAGCTGATAAACTGGCTGGCTCTGCACCCCCTGTAGATGGCCAGCCAATGGATCGTGCCGATTTTATTAACGCCCTTAAAGATATGGCAAGAATAGAGGACTTTGACGTCAGTGAATCCACATCGCTGTCCAGGATGAAAGACTTGAAAGTAAGAATCGGCACTGCCAAACGCGAGAGGTACATCGGGAAAACGAGGTGCCTCGTCAACCAACACAGAACTGGCACTATTAGCCACCGGACGCTGATGCATATGCTGGGGGGGGGGGGGGGGTCTGAGCACCTATGAACCTGTCCGGAGTGCAATGAAGATACCCAAATGATAACTGATAACTGATAGATAGCAGCTGCTTTCGAACCCACCCTGCGAGATTGTGAAAAGCGTGCACTGTGCACTGTCCCTCCGCCATAGACGCCAGCTGTAAAGAGACAAGGTCAAAATCAAAATCCTGTTCGTGAATTGAATAAGATGTGTCAAAGGACACAAATACAAGTCCACTGTGATGAACTGGCTGGCAGGAGTCGCTCCTGATAGATTAAACGAATGAAACAGTGGTGGTGAGAAGTTACGCTCCTGGATATTTCAAAGGACAGCAATTGTTACTTTAACACTCGGCGTACTTTTTGAGGACGGGAACGTAAGTAGCGTAGTCCCGGGAAAACTAGCGGAGATCAAAGGAGAATCAGCGATGTCCAGAAAAGATCGTTTATTTCAAAGGAAGCGGAGGTCTGATAAAAACGATCGGGTCTCTGTGAAAGACGATGGATGGAACCACGGAAGAAAACGATCCCAACTAGAAATGTATAAATCAAAAGAAGATTGAAGATGTGGTACGGGGATCAAACGACAAGAAGCCAGAGAAGGGGCGGATTGGGTGAAAGGAAAAACCCAGTGACGTAGGACCGGCAGTTCATCTGTTGACAGAAATTACTGTTTTAAGATTAGTGGCAGTTTGCACTGAAGACCGGAGGGGTGTAGATTTAATTCAGTGCCGAATAGAATATATATCACTAAGTCTAGGTTGTGTAAAGTCGACCCGCACTTTTCCTTTATGGAATTAAGTGGTTTAATTCTAGGCCTGAATTAGTAAATAAGGTGATTATATAGAGATGTAGATTAGAACTATAGCATAGTGAACTTTCGTGTGAAAACGTAGTATAGAGAGTCGACAGCATTAGGCTGAAGAGTTATTGAGGTTGTGTAGAGTAAGGTGTCTGTACAGTCAGAAGGATAAGTCTATACTAGGATTTATGTGCTTTGCTTTTCGCGTTTCTTTCTTTTACCTTGTATGGGGTAGAGTGCTGAATTACTCTATCTTATGCATGAGTATAGCTCTAGTATGATCTATAGAGGTTATTTACTGAATACAGCTAAGTACCTACATTCACATATCATATGGTTAGGGTTTGAGGGTCTCTCACAGGCTGTTGTTTTACTCAACAGGTTCCCTGCACTTGACAGTGAAAGTGGTTACCAATCTGAACAGAAGTAATTGGTCAGACTAAGGTGAATAAATATGACCAAAGAAACGAAATGCATCACTCTACGTGAGATGCTCAATGAAGGTATTTAATAGCCAATGACGAACAGACATATGTACGATAAACCATACATAAATGAAAAAACGTGCATTAACATTTTTACCTGAGTGACAAACTGCAGTGGAAAGACTATATGTGATTGAATCGGTGTTTATCTTCGGTACTACCATTCATGACGATATTACCGACCGTTATATCGTGTGTGAAGATCTAACGGACCATAAGTTGAAGCAAACATTGAGGATAAGATATTCCTTGAACTATAATAATTTCCCATTGAACGGATTTATACGTGTGATGTGAATGACAAGAACTAACAAAAATAAATCCGTGGATATTATAGTATTTACGAGTTTCCAGAACAGAATGGGAAGAAAATCAGCATCAGGCAGAAAGACAACCCTTGGTGAGCTATTTCCTGTTATGTGAATGGTGACGTCGAGAATGGCTGTATAAAGAGGAAAAACTCTAATGCTGATCATAAACTATATTCTGACACACATTCAAGATAGATCACATCACGTATATTCACCCCCATACATCGCACACTCAAATGACACTTTTCTGCAATAAATGTTTTATCAGTTTGTTCGAAACCTGTGTTAGTGGAGGTATGTGCTGAAGGAACGTGAAGAGGGGTATTGTCTGTTGAAGAGAGAGAGAGAGAGAGAGAGAGAGAGAGAGAGAGAGAGAGAGAGAGAGAGAGAGAGAGAGAGAGAGAGAGAGAGAGAGAGAGAGAGAGAGAGAGAGAGAGAGAGAGTGATTAAAAGACTTTTAAATAACAAGGGGGGTGTGTAGACAAAGGTCCACCAGCAGAGGAAAACATAGACAATATAATTAACAGGTGTGCTTGTTGATTCCACTTCCCCCCCCCCCCCCCCCCCCCCCCCAGGGACGAAAAGCGACATCCACCAAACATCACAATCAGCAATGAAGAAATGGAAAATGTCACAAGTTTTGAACATCTCCCCGGGAAGATTAACCCGGCCATTAAACACCGCAGAAGATGGATGTGTCGGCCTAAAGGCGCAGTATCGCGGTTCTCTGTAAACAGGCACAACCTAATCACATCCGAAAAAAAGACTCCGGATGAACGAAGAAGAAGAAGAAGAAGAAGAAGAAGAAGAAGAAGAAGAAGAAGAAGAAGAAGAAGAAGAAGAAGAAGAAGAAGAAGAAGAAGAAGAAGAAGAAGAAGAAGAAGAAGAAGAAGAAGAAGAAGAAGAAGAAGAAGAAGAAGAAGAAGAAGAAGAAGAACATTTTGGTCACATACTTAACAATCTTGGGAACTGTTCAAAAGAATTCAGGAGTAAACTGATCATACCAATGAAGATTCTAACCAGCAATACGAATCTATGGCACAACACCAGTAGCAAATTAAAATGATGCTTAGAACTTGCATCTTCCATGTGGCAACATACAGATGTTAACCGTTGACCACTGTGCGATCTCTTAAGAAGAAAACAGTATTGTTGCCACCGCCGCCCCCCCCCCCCCCCAAAAAAAAAAAACACACACACACAAAACATATAATCACAGGGAAGACACTATAGTGACATGTGTTTTGTGTATGTATTTGTTTGCTGATGAAGGCTAGTCACCGCTACGTCCTGTGTTTTCCGTAATTGTGTTCCTTAAAGCTGCATTATTTTGTGTTATGTTATATTGTTTATATTTCCCCATGTGTACGGCAGTTCCACTAATTGTATTCACATTTTTTGCGTGATGATGATAGTGATAGGCAGACAGACGCACAGAAAGAACGAAAGAAAGAAAGAAAGAAAGAAAGAAAGAAAGAAAGAAAGAAAGAACCACATAAATCTTAGGGCTAGGCAGTCTAATACAAGAATCGAGACATTATGCTGAATTCATTGTGAAGCGCCCTTACAACCCAAGCGTAGTTTTGGGAATACTTGGCATTCCTACCCAAATTACCGCAGATAGATTCATGCGTGGACAATGTGGAAGTAATTGTTATTCCCTCGAATGCCAGGACACAGGGTAGGCCTACTTTTAGTTGCGTGTTGGGGCACGCTACAAAACAACGGTTCTGATATCTTTCACCGTCCCACATAAGTTATGTTCCCGGAGCAATGTTTTGATTTGCATTTCTGTTGTGACGAGATGAGATAATTCTAGGAACAGATGAAACCGATCAGTTTCTCGTTGATTTTAAGGGCTGTTCGAGCGTCTTGGGAGCCGTTTCAGGCGTAAGTCTTGAGACGGACTAGTTCAGATTAAATGTAGAATATTTTTTTTCTTTTACTAGCTTTGAAATCGAGCGTAGTCGGCACTGGACTGATTTTTGTGCGTTAGCTAGAGTTCTTTGTTACCAGAGTCCCTCGCCACCAGTCGAAAACACTCGGAGGGATAAGCTGGCTTCTCACGGCCGAAGGTGCTAGAATATGTGTGAGGGCACGAAGTGAATTACTATCTTGTTTCGAAGGCGGAGTGTCTTGAAAGCGTAGACAATGCGCATGTGTGGGGCAAGTGTGGAACGAATCGAACGTCTAGACACAGGGTGCGAACAATAGACAGAAGAAAGACATCCAGTGTCAAAACCCAAGAGCCCACCCCCAGAGAGCATTATGAAGGTTAGTTAGTTAGTTAGTCGACAGATCATCCTCGTTGCACATCGGACCATTCAGTCCATAAGTGCTCGGATCCCCTCCTCAGCAAATCCCGCAGCGTGTAGCGGCTAACGACGCCAGTTCTGTGTTGGTTTATCAATCTTCTTTGAAGATTATGAAGGTAAAGGGCCGAAACATTCGGGGAAGATGAACGCTTCTGACGATCAGAAAACTTCTGTCGTGCTTTCTCCGCGGCGGAGTGTTTATCACTCGAGAGGTCACGGAGGTTCTCCGTGTACCGACATAGGCAGGTCAGTAGAGACGCTTCAACTGATGTATACTGGTTTCGTGCACAAGCTGTCACCTCGTCATGTGGAAAATAGGATTTCTATACTGTCTCACAGACAGAATAAAAGACATGACAGAGATATAGAACTCACTCCGCACGATGTGTGCGTGTGTGACAGAATGAGAGAGAGGGAGAGAGGGAGAGAGAGAAATAGGAGAGAGAAAGGGAGAGAGAGAGAGAGGGGGGGAGAAAGAGACAAAGAAAGAGAAAGAAAGATATAGACAGAGAGAGAGAGAGAGAGAGAGAGAGACAGAGAGAGAGACAGAGAGAGAGACAGAGAGAGAGAGAGACTAACTTCACCACAGGCACAATAGATTTATTTGAGGTGTGCTTGAAAACTCGTTTTAAATCTCAGGGTGGACGCAAACTATGTTTCCAGGAGGTTAATAAGTCAGGGAGGTAACTTGCCATATACAATGTTTATGCAAGAACAGTATTCTGCAAATTTAATAAATTAATATTTCTTACTCCTGGGGGTTCCAAGAGCGAACGAACGAACGAACGAACGAACGAACGAACACACACACACACATACGACGAACACACACACACACATATGCGCGCGCGCATGCACAGACAGAGAGAGAGAGAGAGAGAGAGAGAGAGAGAGAGAGTAAACCTAACAAAGACTGAAGTTAGCTGCATTGGGTAACAATCCAAAATGGTAAATTCATTCATTCATTCATTCATTCATTCATTCATTCATTCATTCATTCAATAGCATGTCCTTTGCAGAACCTCGCTCCCATAACAACCTTCCGGAAAACTTCTCGGTCATAAGCAAGATGTCTCTCTTCCCTTCCGATACACCCATTTGGGGATCATCTGCCACATCCTGCACCAATCTTCTCTTTGACCTTCCTCTTCCTCTCTTCCCAGGCATACATCCCTCCATTATTGTTCTCTCCAAACTTTCCTGACGTTTCAAGTGACCAAAATATTTCAATTTTCTTTGTTTTATCGTCTTTAATAGCCTACCTTCTTCAATATTCAGCTCTTGAAATATGAATGCATTTGTTCTTTTCTTTACCCAAGATATTCTTAGAACTCGTCTATAACATTTATATTCAAAGGCATTTATGCGCTGTTCAGCTTGTTTAGTAAGTGTCCATGTCTCACAGGCGTATGTTGCAATGGGAAAGATGCATGCTCTTCTTAAAAATCTAATTTTTGTAGGTCTATCCCCACGCCACAATTTATTCAGTTGTTTTAGCTTTTGAAGAGCAATAGACATTTGTCTTGTAATTTCTTTCATTGTGTCACTATTGTTGGTAATTAGTGACCTAAGATATTCGAAATTTGCCACCACCTCAAATTTTTTCTCATTAGCATATATTAGATTTATCTGTATGCATGTCGTCAACTGGCTTGAGGTAGCTCTCGGTTGGGCAACCACCCAGCCAACATAATTTTCTTCTGCTGGTGTTTAGTTCTGGATGCAGTTTAAGATCCCCTAACTCTGTCAGAAGGGACTAATTACCACTCCAGATCCCAGAGAGAAAACGTGGAACAAATGTCTGTTATGCTGATTTAAGACACTGTCCCTGATACTCAAGAAAACAGCCAAGAAGTGGCTCGAGGAAGATAGAATATAGTTTTGGCTGTACTTGGTATCACCAGAAGTGAGAAAGGAGGAGTTAAGACATGCAACGTAATCTGGTTACTTATGACTGCATAAGCAAGATACCTCCCGGACATAGATTCCCACTTCTGGACAATATGTGAACCCCCACTAAATGATACAAAATGTGTGTACTTATTTAAGCTACACAAACATTTATAGACATTTAGAATTTATAAGGACAACTGAGTTTAAAATACAACACCTGTGTTTATTATTTCTAGTCTTGATGAACATATGATGATGATGATTATATTATGGTATACGTAACTTAAGAGGTCACATAGGTCATGCTTCCCCCAGTGAGACGCAGTTCACTGTCAGATTGAAGGAGTTCAAAGTGGTCCCTTCACAAGGCTAAGTCACTTCCTGATATGGGTTGTTGACTGTCCATTGCTCCTAAGAGATCTGGGTTATAGCTAGGAAATTCCATCATAATACTTCGTACAGAAGTCCAACAGAACGAAATGTTAATATTTCTCCAGTAGGTATCCTAAGAATGCTATTGTGAATTTGCGTCTGAAGTCTTGCTGGCCATGCATGTAGTTTTATTCTCTTCATCCCTGGCTAGTTTCCACGTTGGCTAATTAATATATCCCCTATTAATTAACTCCGCCTATTCTATTTCATGTAGGATGAGTTACCGAGATGGATTAAGTCCCAAGTTCTTTTCACCCCTCCTACATTCCTGTGGACGGTAGTTCCATTTGTCAATCAAATTGACCGAGGCCCCGCCACGCCTGAAACAATGAAACATGCTTTGGCGGCAATGCAGTTGCGTCATTACATTCCAATAGGCTATTAACACCAGCCTTCCTGGGTTGCTGGCAATAATGTATCAGCCATGTGTTCCTACTTTGCCCCGTATTGCGGAGAGGTGTTAAGCATCTGGTCCCAATTGCTCCTTTGTGTTGGCAACTCAGACGTTGTCCTGGCTCCACAGAGTCTGGACTTCTTGATAGGTGATAGGCCTGCATTATATTGCCGTCTTTGGATCACACGGGTTTTCCCCTGAGTAGCATCGCCATGTATCCACATCGTTCCTAGCCCAGATTTCACACTTTGCCGTCTTTCTCTTCCCTTGTACTGAAAACAATGAGTTTTCAACCTTTGATAGCCCCGCCGACTGGTGCCGTGGTGTCTGGGTTTTACGTTTGATCTGTACATCAAAGCTTTCTCAGACCTAGCATTACAGAAATGATGGGTCGTGCGTGGTCAAAATGTAATTTTCTCTTGTTTTCAATCTCTGTTAGTTTTTCCTTATTCCTTGGTTGGAGACTAGATTATTTTCTGGTGGACAATTATTCTTTTACTTAGAGAATGATAGAATAATTCTTGTGGGCTCTTTAATTCCTTTCAAACTTGTGTAATTCTGATGCTGCCGGGGCTGTCCCGTCACAATGCATTATCTTAATTTATTTGGGTTAATTTAGTTGGTTTAGTTAATTGGGTTGCAGTTATTAGTTTTTCTATAACGTTTTGTGATGTGGATAGTAATACTGTATTATTAGCATATGGAATCTCTGGTATTTCATGATCATTGATATTTAGGGCATCATATTGCTCCTCGATTATATCATCTTTGACATTTTTCATTATATTTTCGGCGTACAGGTTAAACAAATACGAAGAAAGCACACAGCCCCGACGGATTGACTCCTTGCTTGATGTCAAACTAATCTGATGTCTCGCCATCTATTCTAACAGCTGCTTGTTATTCTAAATAGTGCGTTTTTATGAGTTGTATTACATGTGAAGGAAAGCCCATATTCCCCATAATTTCCGATAGTTTCTGATGTTGTACACAGTCAAATGCCTTAGAGTAATCCACAAAACATGATAATAGGTTTACATTAAATTATCTACACTTCTATATTATTAAACGCATGTTGAGTATGTAATCTCGTGTTCCTCTTCCTTGTCTAAATCCAGTTTGAACCACGTTAATTTCTTCTTCCAGTTTCTTACGAAGTCTTCCCTTTATGATCTTTAGTAGAATTTTACTTGCATGACTGATTAGGGCAACAGTTCTATAGCTGGTGCATAATTTCAGGTTGCCCCTTTTTTGGTATTGGAATGAAAATAGTTCTCTTCCAATCTTTTGGCCGTGTACCATATTTCCATATCTTTTTACATAATGCGTGATAGATTTTTATGCTTTCTTCTCCTACCACTTTAATTAGTTCAGCTGGCATCTCATCACATCCAGGTAATTTACCATTCTTCAGATTCTTTATTGCCCATGTAATTTCATCTAATGAGGGTTTATCAAATGAGGCGATACGCTACCTTCTTGATTTCCAACCACGTGGGACAGAATACACACTTGCCGAGCACGTGCCTACCATAGAGTAAACGCAAAACACATAACATCCACTGCATAGCGAAATTAAAAATGTAAAGGATAGCAAGTTAAAAAGAGGAAAGTCGTGGATGGTTCAAGCCAAAGACATCCTTCAACAGGTGTGTTCACTTGAGGACTTAGAACCTGGCGAGGAGTGGGTACAAGTGTCAACAGACTTCTGTACGTCCTATGCTGTTTGCATCCAACTAGATAGGAAATGCAGACAAGAAAACCCGGCTGCGGTAGAGGCGGAAGTACAAGCGTTGATTTTAGAGAATTCCCTAGACGCTGATGCTGTCATTTACACAGATGGGTCGGTCGTCCGAGGAGTGAGAAGTTCATGGGCCTTTACGGCTCAGACCGGAGGGAAAATTGTGAAGGAAGATTCTGGTGCTTTTGCTTTGACCACAGGTAGCCTGACACTGGAAGTAATGGCAGTAAGTAAAGCAATAACATAGTTTGAGACACAGACATTCATTCGGCCGTGTTTCCTTAGTGACTCAATGAGTCCTTGGATAACCGGATCGTTAAGGCAGATGTACCAGGTATTATGTTGAATGGATGTCCTCTTAGTCGAGAGAGTAAATTAAAGTACTTAGGTATCACATTTGACAGGTGTTTGTCTTTTAAGGATCATGTGGAAGATTTGGTGCATTGAGGGCTATGGCAGCAACCGGTGTAGATTAGAGGATGCTGTACAAGATCTTTCAGCAGTTAATAATTTCTGCCATTGAGTATGGTGTGGGGCTGCTGACATTATCAAAGAGCCAGCTTGAAAGGTTGGAGCGCATACAGAATGCTGCCATACGGTTAATCCTGGGGTGCACAAAGGACACACCAATTATATGCATGAGGCATATCCAGGCGCTACCAACAATGACGGACAGGCATAGGGTCCTTCAGGCCAAATGGTACCCAAGAATAGCCGCAGACAGGGATCATCCGCTGCATGCAGAAATGGATATGGTCAAGGGCCACAGACTAAGACGAGGCAGGTCCTGGATGACACAGGCAGAACTTTCTATACGTCAGGTGTGTGATCTAGAGACCATTAATCGTGAAAGAGAGTGGGTTGAAGTTCCGGAAGACATCACGGACTGGCACAATGTAATAATAACACTGGGTCGTGAGTGCAGAGAATGGGCAGCGGGACGCACTGAGTTTAAAGTGCAACAGCTGATCCAGAGCAACACACATCAAGGTGACATAGTCATCTACACCGATGGGTCTGTGGTGAGAAACAGACGTAGTGGCTGTGGCTTTATTGCAAAAGCTAATGGCCGTGTCTTGAAAAAAGGAGAGTCTGGCATATGGGACTACGACTTTCAGCATGAGAATGGAGATGGAGGCAGTAACAGCGGCATTCCGGTAGCTAGAGGAGACCACTGCAACACACGTTGTATTCATTCATTACGGATTCAAAGAGTATGCTTAGTAAGGTGGAGAAAAGAGTGTTTCGTGTGGAATGGCTCTCGTCGCTTCAGAGGTCACAGATTGTGAGAATTGTATGGATATTTTGCCCTGGCCATGCAGGGGTACGGGGGAATGAACAGGCTGATAGGCTAGCAAGGAATGCACCTTTTGGTGGTAGTTTGCCCATGGACAAGGGGGAGGTTGTCATGCGCTTGTGGGAAAAGATGGAGAAGGCGGAGGAACAGATTAAGAACCCATATGTGGAAAGAATGAGATTGCGGGGGATCGGCAGGTGTTCTGGAAGAATCTCAAAACTGAGAGGGAAGACCAGGAGAACTTTTAATCAGATAGCGGTGGTAACGATTAGTAGTATGACTCTTCGCTGGCTGTTGAACGAGGGGACGGAGCACGCATGGGAATGTCCTGAGTGCAGTGATGTCGGTTCTTAACTCAACTCAACCCAACAACTCAACTCAATGAGTATGCTCAGGAAGATAGCGAGGGGGGTGGGTCTGGAGATATTGGGTGCTCGGATGGCAAAGATTAGTTTCATTTCCGTGCCATTTCATGCGGGTGCACAAGGAAATGAGCAGACTGACAGGCTTGCAGGAAAGGCTACTATGGAAAGCGGGCGAGCCATGGACCAGGCTGATATTCTGAATGTGCTTCGAGAAGCAAGTTGTTTGCGAGAACCAAGCGATTACTAGGAATCTACAACCATGGTCAGGCTGCGAGACAAGCAAGTTAAAAGAGGGGTGGCCAAATAAGAACACTTCGCAGGAAGCCAAAGACGATTAATAAACCAACACAGAACTGGTGTCGTTAGCCGCTACACGCTGCGGGATTTGCCGAGGAAGGGATCCGAGCACTTATGGACTGAATGTTTCGATGTGCAATGAGGATGATCTGTCGACTGACTAACTAACTAATGAGGGTTCAGGTTCTGCCTCTGCTGACATTGGTTCGTGTATCTCATTCATATCCTCACTGTATTTTCATATCATACAAGTACTGCAGTACTCCTACCTTCTTCCTAGAATTTGCCTAGACCAACAGTCTATGGAATGAAGATGGTTCTATTTAAGGACATTTGGCCTTTTACAGGACCGACAAAAATTTGTTTAATGGAATGTTCATGTTATTTGATGTATATAGTAAATGGATAAAATTTAACATTTAGTATCGATATGTGATACATAGTTTATTTATAAATTTCTCTAACATATGAAATAAAGCCTTAAATTTTAAATAAACTGTAAAAATATTTAAAAATTATTATCCAGTTCTTTATAATGTATATATCTTTAGTTAATTTCTGAACTAATTTGATAAAACATTATAATAATTACTAAATTTTTAAATCACATAATATATTCATGTTAACTTTAGTAATGCCCCTTGAGAGAACTGTTATATCGTTATGTCCCTTTCAGCTTTTTTTTTAAAGTTTTGTTTTTAAATTGCATGTCTTCCGTTTAATGTAGTTTTATTTAAGGCAAAACAGTGTGTATTTACAAGGTGCATTGTGCGTTTTCCTTCACATTTGCAAATACAACAAGACCCCAGACGTCAAATGCAGCAAGATTTCCTAAGTGTCTGTGTAATGACTGCATACTACTTATTATTCTGGAATGGCAAATGTAGCGATGTTTAAATTCATATTAATAAATTCTTGTTTTCGGCAATTGCAATTCCAAAGAAAAACTTACAGTATACTTTTGAATAACACACTTGGATCCTCGTAATTTTTTCAGTTCAAAAGAGGGATGGAAGTGAATGTGTAAACATGTTGAATGTTTTATGTGAAATAAGGTTTTCATATGGAATTGCCCAAATTGCATCGATTCTTTTTAAGTTTTATTTAAAAAAAAAATAAGGGCACGCCGTTCCCAAGTGAGGGTCAGAGCCGACCCATCAGGTCCCATGTCCCCTTGTGTCATTCGGATGGCTGCCTCTGCATGTGACCCTGATAAGATCAAGTGCAGATCTTAACCTAAAGGCCGAGAAGCCAGATCCATTCTTTTATAGAGGTATATGGCCTGAAACAGGCCCATTACATTTTTTTTCCTGAATGAAATAATAATAATAATAATAATAATAATAATAATAATAATAATAATAATAATAATAATAATAATAATAATGTCAAAAAGACAGCAATAATTGCAGGTGTCATATGTTAATTCTCCGTGGCTAAGGTGTTACAGACGCCATTCGTAATCCCGCATACCCGCGTTCGAACCACCAAGTTGCGCGCGATTTGGCAGTAGACCACACTGCGCTAGTTTTTTTTCTTTGTATGGGTGCCGGTCGTTCAGAAAGCAATGGCAAACTACTGAACGTAAACTTGCCAAAACATCAACGACACGAAGAAATGTTAGTGTTGACTGCAAATGTCCTGCAAAGGATATGCAACTAACTAATATGTTAAATAAAGAAAATATAGCTACACATTGCTTATGAATAAAGCTGTGAAAATATGTGTTTGAGCGTTCTGAATATTACAATGTTTGCTTAATTTTTAAGGCTCAGGACTCCCCAGGAGCAAGAGCCGCCCCATGAGGTTCCAAGTCCGTGTATGTCATTGTGATGCAGATGACCGCATCTGCTGGTGGCCATGGCCAGATCAAGTGCAGATAAGTCAGGCTGTCATTAATCACTGTCGTGATACACGTACAGATGATACACTTTGATCTTAGCCAAAATGCCGTGAAATAATCCAAAGTGCTGATGTTTTGTGTGTGTGTGTGTGTAAAAACACAAGTTTGTTTTGTTCATTACAGTTTATATTTACAAGATGCAGTATGTGTGTGTTTGTGTGTGTGTGTGTGTGTGTGTGTGTGTGTGTGTGTGTGTGTGTGTGTACACACACACACATTTGCGAATGCAAAATATACATTCATATACACATGATAATATTACATTCATGGCATGGTGTAATTACCTACACATTACTTATTGATGATGATAGTGGAGTAATCATTTGCCTCATGTATACTTTCAGTGGAAATTCTTTCATACTCCAAGTATTCTCATTCACGCTTAGTTTTATTTAAACAAGTTTAACTACATCACTGAATCTTTCATACTCCAAGTTTTTTCATTCGCTTTTGCTTTCTGAAAATGGTACACCTTGCATGCACCTACAACATGTTCCACACATTAAACATTGCAACAAGCAACCCATTTTACAAAGTAAATTGCAAAACAGGTACTATGGCTTTTGCTTGAGCGTACACGAGAGAGAGAGAGAGAGAGAGAGAGAGAGAGAGAGAGAGAGAGAGAGAGAGAGAGAGAGAGAGAGAGAGAGAGAGAGAGAGAGAGAGAGAGAGAGAGAGAGAGCAAACCTGAACAAAGACTGAAGTTAGCTGCAATGGGTAGTAACTTCATCACAGGCACAATGGATTTATTTGAGGAGTGCTTGTAAACTCGTTCAAATCACAGGGTGGACGCAAATGTATATTTCCAGAAAGTGATAAGTCAGGGAGGTAACTTGCCTTAAGCAGTCTTTATACAAGAAACGTATTCTGCAAATCTAAATTAATCTTTCTTACTCCTGGCGGTACCAAGAAAGGAGAGAGAGAGATAGAGAGAGAGAGAGAGAGAGAGAGAGAGAGAGAGAGAGAGAGAGAGAGAGAGAGAGAGAGAGAGAGAGAGAGAGAGAGAGAGAGAGAGAGAGAGAGAGAGAGAGAGAGAGATAACAAATCTAGCAAAGACTGAAGTTAGCTGTATTGGGTAACAATCCAAAATGCTAAATATATTCATTCATTCATGTAATATCATGGCATATGCAGAACCTCGCTCCCATAACAACATTCCGGAATATCTCTCGATCACAAGCAACATGCCCCACGTTGCTTGCTTGCTTGCTTGCTTGTGTTCGTTGGCTTGAGCTCCAACGCGAAGTCCTGTATGTCGGATGAAGGCATCCTGTTGTCCAACATCAGTGTGATGTCATACAGGACCTGAGTTTTGCGTGAGTATCCGTTGTCTCATGTCTGGCTTATTGGTGTGCAGACTGGTGGTTCCTCGCCATACAGGCAGACACTCTCCGACTTCGGAGGAATCGGCGATCCTACTGACTTCAGCCAGGACCCCGAAGGGACCTGTTGCCCAGGACGCGCGACGAGGACGCGTCAATAGGTCTTGGCCACTATATAACCCGGCCCTGGTGCCTTGGAAACACCTCTGCGTCCCGCCCCACGTTGGATACACACATCTGGAGATCGTCCGCCACATCCTGCACCCATTTTCTCTTTGGCCTTCCTCTTCCTCTCTTCCCAGGCATATACCCCTCCATTATGGTTCTCACCAAACTTTCGTGGTGTTTCAAGTGACCAAACTATTTCAATTGTCTTTGTTTTATCGTCTTTAATACTAAACCTTCTCCAATATTCAGCTCCTGAAGTATGGATGCATTTGTTCTTTTCTTTACCCACGATATATTTAGAACTCCTCTATAACATGTATATTCAAAGGCATTTATGCGCTGTTCAGCTTGTTTAGTATGTGTCCAGGCCTCACAGGCGTATGTTGCAATGGGAAAGATGCATACTCTGTTTCCGGATCCGGTCAGGGATATGCACTACTGACGAGCTCAAACGAGAGCGAAACTCGAGTATAGTGCTTCCATATTGACGTGGATAGGCCTTAGGTTCATACCGGAATGCGCTCGGCGTTGCCAGTAGTGGCTTGTGCTCAATATTTAAATACTCTTAAAAATCTAATTTTTTTAGTTCTGTCTGTCCCACTCCATAATTTAGTCAGTTGTTTTAGTCTTTGAAGAGCAATTGATAGTCGTCGTTTAATTTCTTTCATTGTGTCACCGTTGTTGGTAATCAATGATCCAAAATATTCAAAATGTTCCATCACCTCCAATTTTCCGCATTAACATATATTTCTGTTTCCGTAGTAGTTTTATCTGTATGCATTATCTTTGTTTTTACTATGTTGAGATATAAGTTGCCATTTTCACTATTCAATTGGGTTGAGACTATTAGGTTTACTATACCATTCTGTGTTGTGGATAGCAATACTGTATCATCAGCATACCGAATCTCTGGTATGTCATGACCACCGATATTTAGGGCATCATATAGCTTCCTGTGTATTTCATCTCTGGCATTTCTCATTATATTTTCGGCGCACAGGTTAAACAAATAGGGGGACAGCACTCATCCCTGACGGACTCCTTGCTTCATATCAAACCAATCTAATGTCTCGCCATCTGTTCTAACCGCTGCTTGTTGGTCTAGATCAGTGTTTCCCAACCTTTTTTGTGCCATGCCCCACTTAAGCCTTTCTAAAGTTCATATTGCCCCCCTCCCCCGCCCCACGCCCCACCCCCTCTCAACATATACATTATTTTTAATATTCAAAAATTGAAATGTTCACTAAAGAAACTTG
This sequence comes from Cepaea nemoralis, assembly GCA_014155875.1. Classification (NCBI taxonomy): domain Eukaryota; kingdom Metazoa; phylum Mollusca; class Gastropoda; order Stylommatophora; family Helicidae; genus Cepaea; species Cepaea nemoralis. The sequence goes on from JACEFZ010015436.1 coordinate 230,672, forward strand.
AATGATAGGTTTTAGGAAGAAATCACTAGGAAATTATTGAGCAAACACAGTAAGTAAATTTTCAAAACATATAATGGAGAACTGAAATTCAAGTACAAAATAATTTTAATGAAAGATTTTTCAATATTATTTTAATTATTAGTAATTATTTATTATTTAAATTTAGTCAGATCCTTGCGCTTGATGCTTGCTGCAAAGAGATCTTATGTCAGGTTCCAATTTAGTTAACTTCAATCTCAAGTCTCCCCGTTTTGTTATATTCAGTCGATTTCTTCCATTTTCGAATTGCCCCCCTTAATAATCGAATTGCCCCCCTGTGGGTCGTGGGCCCCACGTTGGGAAACACTGGTCTAGATAGAGCATAATTATGAGTTGTATTACATACGATGGAAAGCCCATATTCCTCATGATTTCCCAAAGTTTCGGATGTTGTACACAGTCAAATGACTTTGAATAATCCACAAAACATGAGAATAGGTTTACATTAAATTATCTGCAGTTTCTATTATTAAACGCACGTTGAGTATTCGATCTCTTGTTCCTCTTCCTTTTCTAAATCCAGCTTGAACCACGTTAATTTCTTCTTCCATTTTCATGACGGTTCAAGTGACCAAAATATTTCAATTTTCTGTGTTTTATCGGTTTTAGTAGCCAACCTGCTTCAATATATTTTCGTATGGATGCGTTTGTTCTGTTCTTTATCCAAGATATTCTTAGAACACGATTATAAAATTTATATAAGGGGCGTTCATTTGAAATCCGTTCGTGCCGCAACGCGCATAATTGCGTACGTTGAACATGATCATGCCATAGTCATGTGATTTTTTTTAAAAATTCGCACATCCTTTACGGGACATCGCTGTCAACATCAGCATCTTTCAGCTGATTGTTGATTTCTTGGCAAGATTACGTTCAGTATTTTGCCATTGCTTTCTGAGCGGCTGGATCAGTTATCCCGCAAGTCACTAACGCGGGGAGAACAGCTTCCTATTCTCGCGCGCTGCGTTACCCTGCGTGGATAAACAGGATTACGGAGAAAGTCGTGTAACCCCTCGGCCAGAGAGACCGGCATGTGACAAGTACTGACCAATGAATAAAAGAGCACATGCTTATCTTCCCATGATGCATAGGTTCTGTTTCTGACCGTTGAGAAAATGGCCGGGTTGATCCAAAATCCGTCCAAAGAAACTCAAAGAGCGGTGATTCAGTTTCTTTCATTTGAAGGATGTCGACCAGTGGACATTCATCGAAGAATGCAGGCAGCGTACGGTAACAACTGTGTGTCGAAACCAACAGTGACAGACTGGGCACGAATGTTTCGGAAAGGACGTCAGTTCACGGCAGATCTTCGACGGCCGGGCCAAGTGCATATTATTGCAACAGAAAAAACCCTTCACAAATGGATGCAACAGTACAGATGAACCGTTGTTGAAGCATACGTTCGCTAGCGAAAGAATTTGACGTGTCAGCTGGGACAATTCAAATGGTCGTTCGTAAGAAACTGCAATATCGGAAGGTGTGTTCACAGTGGGTACCACGGATGTTGACCGACCACCAAAAAGAGGACCGCATGGGATGGTGTTTGAACCACTTGCTGCGTTATAGAGTGGAGAGTGACGCATTTCTATTCCGCATAGTGGCAGGCGATGAATCATGGTATCACCACTTTGAGCCGAGCAGCAAAAGAGAGAGCATGCAATGGAAGCATGCTGGATCACCAAAAGCCAAAAAATTCAAGTTACAGGTTTCCGCTGATAAGGTTATGCTGAGCGCATTTTTGACCATGAAGGGCTATTTTGGCCGACTTTAAAGAACCTGGTGTCAACATCAACTCTATCCACTACTTGCAAACACCAGATCAGCTGCAAGAAGCCATCAAGAATAAACGACCCGGCATGTTTTCTCACGGTGTGATTATACGTTATCAAATAAGGCGACGTTAGCAAAAGGATTGTTACATCAGACCTAGTGTGCACATATCCGAATCTCACAAACAAAGCAGCAAAAAAGGATAGTGATATTTGTGAAACTGACGTTTGGCTTTCAAGATATCAAAGTTTGGTTTGGAATTGCTGCATCCAGTCACGAGAATTGCTTTCAAATGTTCATTAGTCAATCTCGTTCGATGTGTTGGCTTCACGTACTACATTTTTGAAAATGTTTGCTCACAGACATAAGTTGTTCCAAACACTGGTGCCATACCAGCAGCAAATTTCTTCATTTTCGGAAACTCAACATCAGGTGGGCAGCGGTAAAATTCAACAAGTTTCCCTTGTCTGTGCTTCTGTTTCAACAAGTAATTTGCTTGCAAATCAATAAGTTTCAACTGTAGTTCAACTAGCACAGCATCAAGGTTACAATCAAACGGATTCTGGAAAAAAAAGAATGTCACTCTAAATTCTGCCAAGGTCTAAAAATCTCTCCAAAATGTTTCTCCAAACAACGGTAGATGGATTTTATACCTTGCCTACCGATCCCACAAGGCCCCATAAAGACGGTCGCCATCAGTGAGTAGTTGAACCGAAATACACGAGGTTCTGATATAGAAAACACAAGTGTGTTTGCTTCGTGGAGCGCTCCTCCCTCAAAACCTTTACTATTCTTGACTTTAACACGTATTACAGTTTGGTTTTCCATCTCCGATAATCCATGACAGAGGAAATCTTTAATCCAGATCTACACGTAATGAAAACAATCGAAACAAATGCCGCAAAATTAAATATCACTGCGTTATCCGACATACACAAGGTCGAGAAGAATTTTTAATATGATATTATTAGCTATCAAGCAAAGAAGAAAGGAAAATCAGCTGGGCCAAATGGAATCACAATAGAAGAATTAGAAGTGATGGGAGAATTTGGAGTAGGTATATTAACCAAAATGTTGAATGATATTTATAGCAGTGGATATATATCAAACGATATGTTGAAATCTGTATTTATAGCTATACCAAAAAGTCCAGGAGCAATTGAATGCGAAGATCTTCTTTCGATTAACCTAATACATCATGCCACTAAGCTTCTACTCAGAATTATAATGAGAAGAACAAGGAAGAAAATGAAAATGAAAATTGTTGAAGAACAGTATGGATTTGTGGAAGGAAAAGGTACAAACAATGTAATATACACATTGCGAACACTATTAGAAAGATCAGTAGAGACAAAGAAAGACATATATTTGTGCTTCTTAGATTATGCTAAGGCATTTAATAAAGTAAAACATGATGAACTGATTAAAATGTTGAAAGATATTAAAATTGATGGGAAAGATCTCAGAACAATTTAAAAAAAAAAAATATTTACTGGAACCAGACAGCAGCAATTAAAATGGGAAATAAAGAATGAAATTATGAAAACATAAAGTTGGGAGTAAGACAGGAATGTGTTTTGTCACCGGATCTCTTCTCCCTCTATAGAGAAGTAATAATGAGAGAGATCAAAGAAAAGCCAGGAATAATATTTGGAGGTTATAATATAAATAATATACGCTATGCAGATGACACAGTATTGATAGCGGATAATGCAACAGATCTACAACAATTGTTGGACATTGTAGTAACAGAGAGTGCAAAGACAGGACTCTCCTTGAATATCAATAAAACAGTAACAATGGTGATATCAAAGAAACAGGTGACACCCAAATGTGAAATAGAGATAGAAGGGAAAATTCTTCACAAAGTGGATAGTTTTAAATATCTAGGGACATTTATAACATCAGATGGAAGATGTAAAACAGAGATTAAGAGCAGAACAGGGCAAGAAATGGCTGTATTTAAAAAAAAAGGAAGAATATCTTATGCAATAAGTCGCTATCATTGAATGTAAGAAAGAGAGTGCTGAAGAGCTATATAAAACCTGTTTTGCTGTATGGCTGTGGATCTTGGAATATACATGAACAAATTAGGAAGACATTGGAAGCAACAGAGATGTGGTTCCTTATACGAATGTTGCGAAATCCTTGGACTATCAAAGTAACAAACGAATAATGCCTTAAAGAGGCTGGCGAAAATAGAACATTATATACAACAATAAGAAAGAGACAAACAGCTTTTTATTTGGTCATGGGATGAGAAGAGTTCCGGTAAAATGGTGACGACTTGACGCATTTATTCTTCGGGATGACGCTGATTTAGTGTTTTTCCTGTGGATTATGTGGTGTTATTTCGTTTTCGTTTATTGGAAGTGTTCAAAAGAAGCCACGGAAGGCAGGTGGTGGATGAAATATTGAGGGCAGCCGACATATATTTGTTGGTTATGGTCTCAAGTTTCACGACGGCAGGCAGAGGAGCTCTTCTCTAGTCAATGGCTGCGGTCATCCGAACAGTACGGTCACTGCCATAGAGGAAAGCAACGGCAAACTACCTCTTTAAAAGTGCCTAGTACATTATGATTCGCTTAAAGACTGATCATCGCAAGACAAAGACAGAGACTTTAAAATTAGCAACATGGAACGTTAGGACGTTAAACGACGACGAAAAATTAGAGAACATGAAACAAGAAATTGAAAGAGAAAAAATTAATATTTTAGGGATGTGCGAAACGAGATGGGCAGGAACAGGCATCAAGATAGATGAAGATTTTAAGATTATTTATTCTGGAGGTAAAGATCGACAACGGGGGAGTGGCAATTATTTTGGACCGGAAAACATCAAAATCTGTTCAAGGATATTGGGCCGTGTCGGACAGAGTTCTACTAGTTAAATTAAGTGGCAGACCTTTTAACATAAATATTATTCAATTATATGCCCCAACAGGAGAATCCAGTGAAGATAGTGTAGAGGAATTTTATAATGACATAGAGTCTGCCTTAAAGAAATGTAAAAATTCAGAAATAAACATCATAATAGGGGACTTCAATGCAAAAGTAGGAAATCAAGGGGATAGATACACAGTAGGAAACTATGGTTTAGGAGAGAGAAATGAATAGAGGATACAGACTCGTAGAGTGGACAAAAGAACAGGAAATGATTGTAGGAAACACCTGGTTTAAGCAACACCCTAGAAGATTATTGACATGGAGGAGTCCTGATAGCAGGATTAGAAACCAGATTGACTACATTCTGATTAGCAGAAGATTTAGAAAAGCGCTAACAATAGCAAAAACAGTTCCCAGTGCTGATTGTTATAGTGACCACAGATTACTCACAGGAACATTGAGGATAAGGTTGAAGAAAGTCAAGTATATAACAGGAAACACTAAATATGATTTGTGTACATTGAGTAATGACAAGGAAATACAAAACAAATTCAACATTGAAGTACAGAACAGATTTTATATATTGTCTGATCTAGAGATCCTATTACAGGATGTGGATGATCAATGGGAAACGTTGAAGAATTCAATCAGTTTGGCTGCAGAAATAACTATTCCAAAATTAAAGAAGGTGGGTCGTAAGAAATGGATGACTGAAGAAATTTTACACCTAATGGAAACAAGAAGACTCAACAAAAATAATTCTGCCAAATATGAAGAAATTCACAGACAAGTCAGAATATTATGCAAGGAGGCAAAAGAAGCGTGGCTTGAGGAATAGTGCTTAGAAATTGAAAATCAACACTACAGTCAAAATACCAAATTAGTGCACAAAAGAATTCAGGAACTTACTAATAAAATAACAAGTACATCAATAGGCTGTCTAAAGACTAAAGATGGCAAAATCATAATAGAAAAATACCAGATTCTACATGTATGGACAGATTATGTGAAACATCTTTATGATGATAACAGAAAGGAACAGTATGATATTAGATTTAATAATGAAGGACTATACAGAAGGAACATACCTTTTGAATTATGTAACTCTGTATTTATTGCAATCCCAAAGAAATCAGGAACCTTGGAATGTGATCAACATAGAACAATTAGTATAATGAGTCACATCACAAATTACGAATTATCATGCAAATATTGAGGAAGAAAATACAACCTGAAATAGGGGAAGAACAATGTGGGTTTATAGAAGGAAAGGGTACAGTAAATGCTGTGTATATGCTGCGAACAGTTATTGAACGTGCTATAGAAATAAACAAGAATATACATCTTTGCTTTATAGACTATTGTGACATGTTTGATTGAGAAAGAGGACCTAGTTAGTAGTGTTCTCTGGAAATATATCTTGAATAATAAATATACAAGATAAAGGATATGATTTTGCACGTTTTATGTCTAGAGGTCTCTTAAGTGAGATAATCATTCCCGCAATAGCCTTTTTGGAGAACCACTTTTCTTTGGCTCAAACCCCCACTGTGAGACTACTATGTATCTACACAGAAATTTATAAAAGAAGTAAAAGGTTCCCTTAAGGCCAGAGAAGATCTGAACTATTAGCGCCTGTACAACTGAGGATCCCTCTCACTCAACATAATGTTGCCAGTGTGCTGTTCGTCCGTCACATAGATCTTCTCCTATATATTTTGTCAGTATGACCTATATCAGTTCAATTAGTCCTTAGGACTTTAGGTCTCAATTTTTTTAAAACAAACAAACTTCAACAATAACTGTACATAACATCTGTTGAACAAGACATCCACATGACAGTTTCCTGCCAAAAGTGGGACATACATTCACAAGGAATGGTTTACACCACAATTGTACAAGATAGACATCATGAGAGATACTTGACAACATCTATACAGGACTTTACACAACATTTGTCACCAACCACAGTACTTAAGACAGTCACCAGAGTACAATACTTGACAGCAACTGTACAAGACATTTCCTGAGACATGTACTTAAAACACTGATTCATTAAATACACAATTTATTGAGCTGATGGTGAGTCTAGTGATGACCATTGTTCCATCTGCCTGGCATGTCAACACCTCAATACATACATTGAAAATGCATAAAATATGTCCCACATGCATGTAAGATAAACATGATACACCACCTCCCCATTACTCCACCACCCAATAATAACTCTCCTCTTCCTCCTCTCCAATCTCTAACTACACCACTCATTTACAGTATCTATTATCCCCTCTTGTCTCTTGGGAATTTTATAAAATCCTATCATGGAAAAACCCAAGGGAGGAACTACTGTTCTGGGTCTGTTGAATCCTTTTATCATCAGCATTGATGTTGGACAAGCTCCAGTTAGCATATTTCCCACAAGTTCCAGGGCAGATTCATTCCTCTGGAAGACAAGATTTGGTAGGATGATACGGTACTGTCTCTCACTGTTGACCAGACTGTCTGTGAATGCTGATACTGGGATACTTCAAAAGTTGAGGATAACACTCTCCTGACATTGGGAGATGTATACTCGGTACATGCAGAACATGACTTGCTGAAGAAACCCAGAGATAGGAACAAAATCCAATATATTGCAGCCCCTCAGTCAGTCCAATCTCACCCACACTTCAAGTCACATTCTTCAATCACTGTGTGAGCACCATGCTGGATATTTTCCAAGTTGAGTCTTAGATAACAAACACTGCAAGCTACTTCACCAGTTTCTCTGAATGTTCTTTGATGTTATTCTCAGTTGACATCTGATTGAATCAAAGATCACTGTCCAGCTCACCACTATTATAGTGCTTCAGATTGTGTTATGCTCCCATTTATGCATTCAGCTGTTGAGAGCTGAGAGAAAATTCTTCTTTGATTTTCCTGCATTTTGATAGGGAGTCACTTCTGGATCTAGGACTTCTGTTTAGTTGTCCCAGATGATATATGGAAGGCCTTCTCCTCCATCCTTCCTGTTCTCTGTCAATATACAAAATGGCACAACATCTCTTTACATTTGTTAAAAGATGATGTTATCATACATTAACATACACAGATGGAGATGGGGAAGGTTAAGGTGGGTGTTGTCCAAGCACACCTCTCCTAGTTGATGATGTAGTGAATTTCACTGTGATGTACTGTGGTAATCACAAGACTATATGCTGAGACAGGGTAGCTTAACACAATTACAAGCATTTATGTGGTCTAAGTTCCACCATGTTTGAACCACAGTAGACCTGGGCACAAGGAGGACTCAGACACAGTACAGCAATCATTGTGACATAGCAACATGGGACAGGCATTGTGAAGGGAAATGGAAAATAGGCATTTACAACTGCAATATGCATTATGTATTAACTAATGGCATTTACCCAATTAGCAGACCAGACATCCATTCCAATGGCTGTGATGTTGGTGCATGAATGTCCTATTCCATATACAATTACATAGCAATGCCAGACCTCACCCTTTTTCACCAGACTTGTCTCACAGGTACATCATCATCATCATCATGTGCTCTTTCCCCACTGAGTAATTTTCATGTCTACTACAGTAGGTAACAGAAGCTCAATTGCATACGCAATTGTTCACATATGCACCAAAGCACATATGTGGAAAACATGTTTAGTCCTTGTAAGTTTGCATGAGCCATACATTATATTCAGCCAACTAAGACACAGGTTCACACACCTATTGTCCTCTTAGGAACTAGTTTATATGAACCTACCAACAGTAGAGGTACCCGTGTAATGCTGCAGAGAGAAATGGTATTCTCTTGAGCGTAATCTAGCCACCAGGCCATCACATGAACTTTGCAATTCTGGCGTGCCATCACGTCCCGCCTACATATTGAGATTGAAGCATCTTTCCTTCTACTAATGTGAGAGGCTACTTATCAAAGCACCAGCTCATTCACTCCAACATTCTCAGCGTTTTACAAAGGAACTTGTACATGTTTACATCACTCATTCCAATTCAGACTGCCATATGTTAACTCGCGAGAGCAAAGGTACAGTTGATTTAAGAATGAGTCATCCTAGGCATGAAGAATGCACAAGGGGTTTGGGTTTGCGAATTTGCATGAGTGTACTATACATTCATCAAGCATACGCAACCAGTCACAACAAGGGATTGATATGCACTTGGAGTATACAGCGTGAAAGACATGTCAAGGTTGAAGAAGCAGTATCCAGAATACTGGCGCACAGAAGTTAGGTTTTCCACTTTCACATTTTATTCATAAAATACTCTTATATTCTTCTCTTTCGTTCACTAGGCATAATCACAACATTTAAGTATGTTTTAATGTGGTACCTGTTATTCCAGAGAACAATATATTATAGAATCTTTAAGGGCATTTTTGCGTCATCACATCACAAACTAGCGACTGCTCCTGGTGGAATCCCCGCTCAAACTGCCAAATTTTCAAAGGTGGCCTAGCAAACAGCGCGGGCTGCCACCTATTAACCAATCAAAAGACAAGCGCATATACCGCTGCCCTCCCCTAACTCGTTCTGGAACATTCGATCTAATAATAGCCCTTCTATCTGGGATGGTCCCCGTTCAGACTTAAAGTATTTTTATGAATGTGTCGGGCTGGGAATGGGGAATTCTGTTCCATCATGCTACAACTATACAAAGGATTTTGATTGAGTTAGACATGTCAACATGGTGGATATGCTTGCAGATCTACAAATTGATGGGAAAGACATTAGACTTATAAAAAAAAACATATATTGGAAACAACAAACTGCAATAAGAATTGATAATGAAGTGGGACAATATCAGAGGTGTTAGGCAGGGATGTGTAATGTCTCCAGATCTTTTTTCCCTATACAGTGAAAATATTTTCAAAAATGTAAAGGATATAAATGGAATCAGGATTGGAGGACGAAACATCAATAACATTAGATATGCAGATGATACAGTATTGATTGCAGACAATGCGCAGGATCTGCAACAATTAGTGGATCCGGTTTTTGTACACAGTGAGCAACTGGGGTTAGAATTAAATTGTAAAAAGATACATGTTATTGTCGTTACTAGGAAGAACAATGTAATATACAAATATAAAGAACAATGCCGCAATGTAATATACAAGTACATGGAAATATTCTTCAACAAGTGAATCGGTACAATTATCTCGGAACAGTCATAACATCTGATGGGAGATGCCGTGGAGAGATTAGAACAAGAATCGCCATGGCGAAAGTAGCCTTTAGCAAGATGAAAAACATTTTGACCAATAAAAAGATGTCAATTGAAACGAGAAAAAGAGTATTGAGGGGATATACAGAGCCTGTTCTTTTGTATGGATGTGAAACTTGGACAATGAGCAGTCATGCTGAAAAACAACTGATGGCTGCAGAAATGTGGTTTCTGAGGTAAATGCAAAGAATACCACGGACAGACAGAAAAAACCAATGACCAAGTACTACAGGAGACACATGAAAATCGTAAACTGATTAGAGAAATTAGACGTAGACAGTTAAAAGCTTTTGGACATGTTATGAGAAGAAATGAATTGGAGAACTTAGTAACTTAACTGGCAAGATCAAAGGGTACAGACCAAGAGGAAGACCGAGAGGGAAATACCTGGATGGCTTGGCCACATGGCATGGACGAGACAGGATCACTGAGCTGATCCACGACTTTGGTGATCGAGTGAAATGGCGAGTCATGACCGCCCACGCTTTCCGGCATGGCACATGATTGATTGATTGATGAGAAGAGAGGCGCTGGAGAACATCGTGACAGCTTTAAAGAACGAGGGGAAGAGAGGCAGAGGCAGACCACGAGAAATGATGCTGGATGGATTGCGACGGTGGCATGGAGGGATATCAACAGCAGAGTAGATCCAGAAAACCAAAGACAGAGATCTGAGGAGAGTCATGACCGCCTACGCCAGTCGGCACGGCAGTTGGTGATGATGATGATTAGTTTGGCCTTTTACAGGTCCGACAAAAATTCGTAACGGTTATGAGAAATATATATTCCTGAGGATAAAATATTGCATATATAATATTGAAGTGACATACAATAATTCTTTATAAAATTCTCAAAAATCTAAAATAAAGCATTATATTTTATACAAACTGTGAAAATAATGTAAAATTATTATCCAATTCTTTAGGATGTATAAAACAGTAGTTTACGTCTATGATAATTTTAAAAAAGATTAAGATAAATTCTACAATTATTTGAATCACATAATATATTCATGTTACATTTAGTAATGTCCCTTGAAACATTGTTTTATTTAGTACAAAACAGTGTGTATTTACAAGATGTATTGTGTGTGTTCCTTTACATTTGCAAATACAACAAGACCCTCGATGTCAAATGCAGCAAGATTCCCTAAATGTCTGTGTAACGACTGCATATTATTTATTATTCTGGAACCGCAAACATAGCTATGTTTTCAATTCATATTGATAAATTCTTGTTTTCGGTAATTGCACCTCCAAAGAAAAACTTACAGTATACTTTAGAATAACACACTTGGATTCATTCCAAAAGATGGACGGAAGTGGATGTGTAAACATGTTAAATGTTGTATATGAAATAAGGTTTTCATATGGAATTGCCCAAATTGCATTGATTATTTTTTATTTTCCATGTTTAAAAATATGGGCACGCAAGATTAGAACAAGAATCGCCATGTCTAAGGTAGCCTTTAGCAAGATGAAAAACATACTGACCAATAAAAAGATGTCAATTGAAACGAGAAAAAGAGTGTTGAGGTGCTACATAGAACCTGTACTTTTGTATGGATGTGAAGCTTGGACAATGAGCAGTCAAGCTGAAAAAACATCTGATGGCGGTAGAAATGTGGTTTCTGAGGAAAATGCAAAGAATATCATTTACAGCCAGAAAGATCAATGAACAGGTCCTTCAAAAAACAAACGAAAATCGTAAACTGATTAGACACATTAGACGTAGACAGTCAAAATTTTTTGGGCATGTTATGAGAAGAAATGATTTGGAGAACTTGGTGACAACTGGTAAGATCGAGGGGAACAGACCAAGGGGAAGACATAGAAGCAAATACCTGGATGGCTTGGCCTCGTGGCATGGTCGAGACAGAAACACAGAGCTGATCCGCGACTCTGGTGGTCGAGTGAGATGGCAAAACATGACCGCCCACGCTTACCGGCATGGCACATGATGGATGGATGGATGGGGTCCCCTCGTACCCTTGTGTCATTCGGATGATCGCCTTAGCGTGTGGCCCTGGTAAGATCAAGTGCAGATACTACACTTTGATCTTAGACAAAAGGCCGAGAAGCGAAATCAAATTCTTTTATACTGGTATAAGACCTGACTCAGGCCCGTCACAATTTTGATTTCCTGAATGAAATAATAATAATAATAATAATAATAATAATAATAATAATAATAATAATAATAATAATAATGTTTAAAAACAGTAATAATTGCAGATGTCATATGTTAAGTAAAAGGAAAACAGCTACTAATAGCTTATGAACATAGCTGTGAAAATTAGCGTTTGAATGTTCTGAAAATTAGAAATTTTGCTTAATTTTTAGGGCTCAGGATTCCCTAGGAACAAGAGCCGCCCCATGAGGTTCCAAGTCCCGTGTGTCATTGTGAAGATCACCTCTGCTAGAGGGCATGGCCAAATCAAATCAAGTGCAGACAAGTCAGTCTACCTTTAATCACTGTCGTTATACAACAATAGATACTACACCTTGATCAAAGATGTGCCCAGATGCTCATAATGTTTCACATTCTGTTACTAATCAGCAGGCTCATCATTTCAGTAAGTCATCTATTGAAGCAAACAAATGCAGTCTTTGCATTCTTTACAAATCAGGTAATTACATATGTCTGTCTGCTCATGCTGCAGGAGTATAGACAGCTCTGCCATAATTTGTCAGTCTTGCAGTCAAACAGAAGGAAGTTCATCAAACCCTAGCTGTGTGTATGCTAACCAGAGGTAACAGAATGGGCTTTTGGTTGACTGCCACTGCCATCATTGATGAACTGTATTTTCGTGGACTGTGTGGGTGAACATCTAGGAAAGATCCAGATGGGAAAATGACTGCCGATTCCTTCAGAGATGAACTGGATGTTTCGTGGGGGACTATTGTGTTGACATTCTGGTGGCAGCATTATGCACAGTGTATCTGTGCGGGCTGTTGTTTGTCGAGACTCCTGTGATTTCCACTTTTCACATTGGGCAGTGGGGAGCATTTTGTGTGATATTCACTGGCACAGAACGGAGCATAATGGGGACGACCCGTTGCTGTGAAGTTGGAACCGCGACTAACTAACTAACTAACTAACTAACTAACTAACTAACTAACTAACTAACTAACTAACTAACTAACTAACTAACTAACTAACTAACTATCTAACTAACTAACTAACTAACTAACTAACTAACTAACTAACTAACTAACTAACTAACTAACTAACTAACAGAATGATATATGTGATTTCAGTGATGATGTACCCACATGTATCCTCAATATGGATGACAAGAAAATTGTCTACACTGAAGTTGATAATCAACCAGAGTTGTCATTTTTCTTCAGTGATAAAAGTGTTAGTGGACACACAATTCCCTCAGAACCAGCAGATATCCCTGGGACTATGATATTTTAGTCTTTCCAAGAGAAAATGGACATTTTTACTTGTATCAATATAACAATAATGCATTATCTGATTCTTGGTACTTAGTCACAGAAAATAGCACGTTTTGCAATGAACGCCATGTTGATTGCCTCATATCAAATGATCTGGCTGCAGAACCAAAGTTGTATTCATTCATTGATACAAGGTGTCAGAAACTTTCTAGCTCCGTAAACAGTATTACTGATGTTCCTGAAAATAAACTGCAGAGTTTTCCAGAAGTGGAAAAAGCTTCTGAAGTACTATGTATTCTACCATGTGAAAAGACTTCCAGGTGCCACTTAAGAGATACATATTTTAAGTTTCAGCATAACCTGGAAAAGAAAGAAGTAGCAGAAACTGTCATGAAAAAGGACCATCAAGTTTCAGATTTGCTGCATGGACAGAAAGGCAACAAACATGGTACAGAAGGACGAGAAAATTTGTCTAGACAAGTGTGCAGTCGCAAACCAGCATTGCCTGGTTGGTTTGGCAAAGGGCTGACAATTAAAAAAAAGAGGAAATGTTGATGTTGCAGCATCATAAGTAATTTAAGAAATGTTTAACCATATTATGTATTCTAGTAAACAAACCAGACAACCTGAGCAGCGTATGTTACGTTTACCATGCATTTTTATCTCATGAGAGTCATGCTTGGATACTGCTGAAACCTCATAAAACACATGTCTTTTTGAAATGAAATTGAACAAATAGTTGAAAGAAGTTTTATGTTTTGAAACACAGTGAAACGCAATGGTTGAAAATGCGACACAGAAAATTTCAAACAAGTTGGGGGATAGCATACATCCTTATTTGATATCGCTAATAGACTGCTATCCCGTTTGATTTTTCCCTTTTATGCCATATAGCAATTTCACAAGTTGCAGCAATTTAAAAGGGAAACCTATTTTATATGAGAATTTTAAAGGGTCCATCTCTGCTGATATAGTAAAATGCCTGT
>JACEFZ010015436.1:247500-290000 GCA_014155875.1 Cepaea nemoralis
ACCACCACCACCACCACCACCACCACCACCACCACCACCACCACCACCACCACCACCACCACCACCACCACCACCACCACCACCACCACCACCACCACCACCACCACACCACCACCACCACCACCACCACCACCACCACCACCACCACCACCACCACCACCACCACCACCACCACCACCACCACCACCACCACCACCACCACCACCACCACCACCACCACCACCACCACCACCACCACCACCACCACCACCACCACCACCACCACCACCACCACCACCACCACCACCACCACCACCACCACCACCACCACCACCACCACCACCACCACCACCACCACCACCACCACCACCACCACCACCACCACCACCACCACCACCACCACCACCACCACCACCACCACCACCACCACCACCACCACCACCACCACCACCACCACCATCATCATCATCGCTTTCTCTCATACAGACTTCTCTCATTCCACGTTTCTATTCTCACTCTGTTTCTTAGTATGACACAGGGGATTTCCTTGGTAACACAGTTGGGATTAACATCCGTCATCACGATTACTAGTACTGGCCCCTGTGTCACACTCTTCCCCAATGTTATCTGATCTGCCTGGCCTGGGGGACCTGTCACCAGATCTCTTTCTTATTATGTTTTCTTTCATGGTTATTATGGTTTCCTTTCCACTTTTTAAATATTACCTGTCTTCCGTTTAACGTGGTTTTATTTAGTGCAAAACAGTGTGTATTTGCAAGGTGCTTTGTGTGTTTTCCTTTACATTTGCAAATTCATCAAGACCCCAGATGTCAAATGCAGCAAGATTTCCTAAATGTCTGTGGATTGACTGCAAACTATTTATTATTCTAGAACGGCAAATGTAGCGATGTTTCAATTCATATAGATAAATTGTTGTTTTCGGTAATTAAAAAAAAAAAAAGGCTAAAAAGATACAGTATCCTTTGGAATAACACTTGGATCCATGTAAATTCTTAAGTTCAATATATGGACTGAACTGAATGTGTAAAAGTGTGGAATGTTTTATAAGAAATAAGGTTTTGATATAGAATTGCCCAAAATGAATCGATTCTTTTTAATTCTTAATTTAACAAACAAACAAAAAAAAAGGGCACGTTGTTCCCCAGTGAGGGTCATAGCCGCCCCATCAGGTGCCCAGTCCCCGTGTGTCATTCAGGTAACTGTCTCTGCATGTGGCCATGGTAAGATCAAGTGCAGATATTACACTTTGATCTTAGCCAAAAGGCCGAGAAGCCAGATCATTTCTTTTATAAAGGTATATGGCCTGAAACAGGCTCATCACATTTTGTTTTCCTGAATGAAATAATAATAATAATAATAATAATAATAATAATAATAATAATAATAATAATAATAATAATAATAATAATAATAATAATAATAATAATAATAATAATAATGCTTGCTTGCTTGTGTTCGTTGGCTTGAGTTCCAACGCGAAGTCCTGTATGTCGGATGAAGGCATCCTGTTGTCCAACATCAGTGTGAAGTCATACAGGACCTGAGTTTTGCGTGAGAATCCGTTGTCCCATGTCTGGCTTATTGGTGTGCAGACTGGTGGTTCCTCGCCGTACAGGCAGACACTCTCCGACTTCGGAGGAATCGGCGATCCTACTGACTTTAGCCAGGACCCCGAAGGGACCTGTTGCCCAGGACGCTCGACGAGGACGCGTCAATAGGTCTTGGCCAGTATATAACCCGGCCCTGGTGCCTTGGAAACACCTCTGCGTCCCAAAATAATAATAATAATAATAATAATAATAATAATAATAATAATAATAATAATAATAATAATAATAATAATAATAATGTTGAAAAACAGCTATAATTGAACGCATAATATGTTAAGTAAAAGGAAAACAATTACATATTGCTTATGAACATAGCTGTGAAAATGTATGTTTGAATGTCCTGAGTATACAGAATGAGCTTAATATTTAGAACTCAGGATTCCCAAGGAGCAAAAGCCACCCCATGAGTTTAGAAATACACGTATGTCATTGTGATGACCACCGCTGCTGGTGGCCATGGCCAGATCAAGTGCAGATATTAACAAAGTGCATTGTGTGTTTTCCTTTACATTTGTAAAATACAACAAGACCCCAGTTGTCAAATGCAGCAAGATTCTCTAAATGTCTGTGTAATGAATGCATACTATTTATTATTCTGGAACGGAAAATGTAGCGATGTTTCAATTCATATAGACAAATGTTGTTTTCGGTAATTGCAATTCCAAAGAAAATCTTACAGTATCCTTAATCACTGTCGTGATACAAGAACACAAACTACGATTTGGCCTTAGCCAAATTGCCGAGAGAGAGAGAGAGAGAGAGAGAGAGAGAGAGAGAGAGAGAGAGAGAGAGAGAGAGAGAGAGAGAGAGAGAGAGAGAGAAAGAGAGAGAGAGAGGAGAGAGAGAGAGCGAGAGAGAGCAAACCTAACAAAGACTGAAGTTAGCTGCATTGGGTAACCAAAAACAAAATGCTGAATTCATTCATTCATTCATTCATTCATTCATTCATTCATTCATTCATTCAGTTATTCATTAATTCATTCATTTAGTAGCATGTCATATGCAGAACCTTTCCCCAATAACAACCTTCCGGAAAACTCGGTCATAAGCAATATGTCCTCCGTCTGATACACCCATTTGGAGATCATTTACCACATGATGCACCGATATTCTCTTTGGGCTTCCGCTTCCTCTCTTCCCGGGCATATGTCCCTCCATTGTTGTTCTCTCCAATCTTTCATGACAGTTCAAGTGACCAAAATGTTTCAATTTTCTTTGTTTTATTGTCTTTAGTAGCCAACCTTCTTCAATATTCAACTCTGTCGTATGGATGCGTTTGTTCTTTTCTGTATCCAACATATTCTTAGATCCCGTCCATACCATTTATATTTATAGGCATTTATGCGCTGTTCAGCTTGTTTAGTAAGTGTCCAAGTTTCACAGGCATATGTTGCAGTAGGAAAGATCCATCCCATCATGTGCCATGCCGATAAGCGTGGGCTGTCATTTTTTGCCATCTCAATTGATCACCAGAGTCGTGGATCAGCTCCGTGTTTCTGTCTCAATCATGCTATGTGGCCAAGCCGTCCAGGTATTTACTTCTTGATCTTCACTTTGGTCTCCTCCTTTCAATCTTGCCAGTTTTCACCAGGTTCTCCCATTCATTTCTTATCATATCATGCCCAAAAGATGTTGACTGTCTACGTCTAATGTCTCTAATCAGTTTACGATCTTCATTTGTTTCTTGTAGGGCTTGTTCATTGGTTTTTCTGTTTGTCCATGGTATTCTTTGCATTTTCCCCAGAAACCACATTTCCATAGCCATCAGATGTTTTTCAGCTTGTCTGCTCATTGTCCACGCCTCACATCCATATAAAAGTAGAGGTTCTATGCAGAACTTCAACACTCTTTTTCTCGTTTCAAGTGATATATTTTTATTGGTCAGTATGTTTTTCATCTTGCAAAAGGCTACCTTCGCCATGGCAATTCTTGTTCTAATCTCTTCAAGGCATCTCCCATCACATGTTATGATTGTTCCGAGATTCACTTGTTTAAGAATATGCCCATTTACTTGTATATTACATTGTGGTATTTCTTACTTCCTAGTGACGACCATAATCTGTGTCTTCTTACAATTTAATTCTAACCCTAGTTATTCACTGTGTGCAACAACCGCATCTACTAAATGTTGCAGGTCCTGTTCATTGTCTGCAATCAAGACTGTATCATCTACATATCTAATGTTATTGATGTATCGTCCCCCAATGTTGATTCCTTCCATGTCTTCTATATTTCTGAAAATATTTTCATTGTACAGGGAAAAATTATCTGAAGACATTACACATCCCTGTCTCACACATCTTTTAATAGTTGACCTACTTCATAATCAATTCTTATGGCAGCTTGTTGTTTCCAATATATGTTTTTTTTTAAAGTCTAAGGTCTTTTCCATCAATTTATAGATCTTCAAGCATCCTTATCATGTTGACATGTCTCACTTTATCGAAAGCTTTTGTGTAGTCAATAAAGCAGAGGTATAGATCTTTGTTGCAGGCTCTTAAAAGCCTAATTTATGTAAGTCTATCTGTCTCACGCCACAATTGATTAAGTTTGAATAACGAAGAAACAAACCATATATAGTACGGTTTATTGCCTGGCACATTTCGCTGCATGTCACTACGGGAACACATTGTTTTAATTTATTTAAGTGTTTTCGGTTTTTGGAGAGCAATAGATATTCGTCTTTTAATTTCTTTAGTTGTGACACCATTGTTGGTAATTAATGACCTAAGGTATTCGAAATTTGCCACCACCTCCAACTTTCCTCATTAACATATATTTCTTTCTCCATATTAGTTTTATCTGCATGCATTATCTTTGCTGATTTTGCTATGTTAAGATATAAGTTGTGATTTTCACTAATCTTTTGGGTTGAGGTTATTAGGTTTTCTATACCATTCTGTGTTATGGATAGGAATACTATATCATCAGCATACCGAATCTCTGGTATTTCATGACCACCGATATTTAGGGCATTATATTGCTCTTTGGTTATATCATCTCTAACATTTCTTATTATATTTTCGGCGTACAATTTAAACAAATAGGGGGACAGCACACATCCTTGCTTGATGTCAAACCAATCTGATGTCTCGCCATCTATTCTAACCGCTGCTTGTTGGTCTAGATAGAAGCATTTTTATGAGTTGTACTACATGTGATGGAAAGCCCATTTTACTCATGATTTCCTAAGGTTTATGAATTTGTAACACAGTCAAATACCTTTGAATAATCAACAAAACACGAGAATAGCTTTACATTAAATTATCTACACTTCTCTACTATTAAACGCATGTTGAGTTTGTGATCTCTTGTTCCGTTTTCTTGTCTAAACCCAGCTTGAACCACGTTAATCTCTTCTTCCGGAATCTTCCCACTATGATTGTTAGTGAGGGGTCTTACTTGCATTATTGATTAGGGCAACAAATCTATAGTTGGTGCGCAATTTCAAGTTGCCCTTGATTGGTATTTGAATGAAAATAGTTCTCTTCCAATGCAGAATATTAAGGATATTTGGCCTTTTACAATTTTTTAATAAACTTTAATGTAATACAAATCTGTTTGTTTTACACGGTGTAATGTGCGTTTCTTTTGATTATGTATTTCACAGAGCGTTGCCGTTTGATAGTGCTAAGCTACACATGTGCAAATTAAACAAATACATTCATGTATACACATCATACTATAATATTTATGGCATTGTGTATGTACACACTCATTCCTTGTATATGCTTCCTTTCCTGTTTGTTTTTTTAAAACAAGAACCGTTATGTCGCACCAAAACAAAATCATTGTGTATTTGCAAGATTCGTGTAGAGATCGAGATCGAGATCGAGATCAAGATCGAGAGAGAGACAGAGAGAGAGAGAGAGAGAAGAGAGAGAGAGAGAGAGAGAGAGAGAGAGAGAGGGAGAGAGGGAGGGAGAGAGAGATGAGAGAGTGGGAGAGCAAACCAAAATAAGGCTGCAGTTAGTGACATTCGTTGGTAAAATCCAACGCATGCCTTATGGATTTATTGGCCTGGGCGGGGTTGGGATGGAGGTTAAACGAACGTATATCTTGGTCATGATCATACTTCCCATTTCACGACTGACAACGTAAACGAGGTACAGCCTCTATTTGTGCTCAATTATTTTTTCCCTGACTGAGTAATGTTTATCAATCCGCTGTGAGAAAGAAAGAAAACGTGCTGATTCATTTGCCCCATGACGGGTATTATAAATAAAGGATCAACGAGGTTAAGTACTCGTATCTCTCTTTTTTAAATATACTGTATTTCTTGACTATCGTATTTTTATTTCATTTTTTTTTCACATCCTTTATCAGGCCATACTCATATTTTATTCCCAATTTATCAGTAAGAGACAATTAGGTTAAATTAAATTTACATATTTCCACCAGGAAATATAGTGAATAATTTTAACTGAACATTAGTAAAATTAAGTTTCTGATGTATGTAACAGATTTAAACCTGGTCTTCATTCTGCAAGTCCAAACTAAGTTTCTGTAATCTGTTGGTGTTTGAAGTAGTTTTGTGTGTGTGCGTCTCTGGGTGTCCTAGGAAGAGTGTTCAGAAATATTGCCTTGTACATGTCTGTTTGTTTGCCTGTGTATGTTTGTATTAGTTGTTTGATAGTATTCACTGAATCTGTGACTGTTTGACATTTGTAGTATATGTGTTCTTCGGTGTCTTGTGTGTTGTTCCTGCGTATTTGTCATTTTCCTATTTGTCTGGGTCTGAATGCTACTTTGGGTATTATGGTGGTCATATTAATAATCAGTCTGTAAGTGACTTCTGTTGCCTTAGTTGTGATGTGGTTTGTTGTGTAAGTTAGAAAAAGGTATTGTGTAGTCTGACAAAAAGTATTTCTGTCCTCTTTTGATTCTCAGTTTAAGTGACGGTGCTTGTTTACTAACTAATTGCTTGTATACTTCCCGTGTTGTTTCCTGTATTAAATGTTCATGTCTTTGTACTGCCTGTATACAAATGTGATAGAATGTTGGCAGCATGCTCTTGTAATGTGGTGCTGCATTGTTTAGTTTTGTGAATGTTTTATTTTGTGTGCTATATAATATAATGCTAATCTATTTTGCTCTTGATAACTGATAATTTTACCTGTGTGGCTGATTCTAAGTGCTTGTATTTTTGTTTGCATGTCTTAAAGTGCTATTCCTCCTTGTTTCTTGACCTGTATGAGCGTTGTATGCTGTATGCTGTGTATTGTCTTGCTAAATATAAATTGTCTGATCTTTTTATTTATGTCTGTGATTGTCTGTTTTGAAGGAATTAACACTATTACTAAGTATATTATGTTTGGTATTATTTATGTGTTAACTATTGTGCTTCTACAAAATATTGTTGCTGTTTTGTATTTATATCTGTGTAGTATGTCTGTGATATGTTGTGTTAGTTTTAGCCATGGTTCGTTGTGTGTTGTTCTGTGGTCACATGGAAATATAATCCCGTACAGTTTCATATTGTCTCTGTATGTGTTAGGTCTGGAGGGCAATCATACTTTTATTTCCACTTTTTCAGGCCCATGATCTGTGATATCTGTATACTAATGTTGGCTGCACTGTATTTCCCAAAGTGGGAAAACATGTGCAGCACGTTTCTGATGGATGTGTTGTTTGTAGGGAAGAAGGCTGTATCGTCTGCCTTCTGCTCTCATATTCCCGGTATGAATGTGCCTTTAATGCTGGTATCGTGTCTGATCTTTTCTAATAATGGCTCTAGTGTCAGTATATACACCAGTGGTGATAGTGAACATCCTTGTCTTACAGATCTTGTCAGCCTGAAGCCAGCTGTCAGTGAATGGTTCACTAAGACTTTGCTTGTTTTGTTATTATTCAAAATATGTGTCCACCGTTTGCAGTACTGTCCTATATTGTAGCGTTCTAGGATTTTGTGCAAATAGGAGTGTGCGATTCTGTCTTCTATTGGTCCAAAGACAAGAGGGAGGATTCACGGTCTTTCTGGTGTGTATATGTTATAATGTCTCTAATGAGATGTGTGTGGTTTTGTATATTCCTGTGTTGCACACCACATTGCTGGTTTGGGTGTATAGGTGTTGGCAGAAATTGTTTAATTTTGTGTGCGATTAATTTGGCCAGATCAATTAGGAAGAAGTTGGAAGCAACAGAGATGTGATTCCTGAGAAGAATATTGCGAATTCCTTGAAATTCCAAAATAACTAATAACGACTGCCTGAAACAGGCTGTTGCAAATAGAACATTGCATACAACAATAAGAATGAGAAAACATTAATAGTTTTCTTTGGTTATGTGGTGAGAAGAGCGGCATTAAGTAGCTGTGTTTGCAGTAAAGCCCACTGAAATCGGTGATGTCTGTGGAGATCTCATTTTTCCTGGTATGTCTTCTGCTAGAGAGAGAGAGAGAGAGAGAGAGAGAGAGAGAGAGAGAGAGAGAGACGGACTGACAGACAGACAGACAGACAGATAGACAGACAGACAGAGATATAGAGAGAGACAGAGAGAGAGACAGAGAAACAGAGAGAGATAGGGAGAGACAGAGAGAGATAGGGAGAGACAGAGAGAGATAGAGAGAGACAGAGAGAGATAGAGAGAGACAGAGAGATAGAGAGAGGCAGAGAGAGATAGAGAGAGAGAGACAGAGAGAGATAGAGAGGGAGACAGAGAGATAGAGAGAGATAGAGAGGAATAGAGAGAGATAGAGAGAGATAGAGAGATAGAGAGGGAGAGAGAGAAATAGAGACATAGAGACAGAGAGAGACAGAGAGACAGAGAGAGACAGAGAGAGACAGAGAGATAGAGACAAAGAGACAGAGAGAGATAGAAAGAGAGAGACAGAGAGACAGAGAGAGATAGAGAGACAGAGAGAGATAGAGAGAGATACAGAGAGATAGAGAGATAGAGAGAGACAGAGAGACAGAGAGAGATAGCGAAAGATAGAGAGAGACAGAGAGACAGAGAGGTAGAGAGAGATAGAGAAAGAGACAGAGAGACAGATATATATATATATATATATATATATATATATATATATATATATATATATATATATATATATATATATATAGAGAGAGAGAGAGAGAGAGAGAGAGAGATAGGGAGAGAGAGAGACCAAAGTGTCGTGAGACATTCTAAACCACAGAATATTTTGGCTAAGATCAAAGTGTAGTATCTGCGTGTGATCTTGCCAGGGGCCGAGATGATCACCTGACACACAGGGACGTGGGGGACATAATGGGGCGGCTATGTCCCCCGTGGGAACCTCGAGCTCTGTAAACAATAAATGTGCATTAAAGAATGTTGGCCTTTTGCAGGCCGGACAAAAAATCCGTTAAAGCAATTCGTAACCATATCCGAAAACGAGGATACAATATAACATTTAATATCGACTTGATATAGGCAAATTATTTACAAACTTCTCAAAAATCTAAAATAAAGCCTTAACTTGTACACAAACCGTGAAGTTAATTTAAAACCTGGTCCCATTCTTTAAGCTGTATTTAGCTTTCGTTAATTTCTATGATAATTTTATAAAAGATTAAGATAAATACATCATTTATTTAAATCACATAAAATGTACATGTTACTTTTAGTAATGACCCTTGAAATAACTGTTATATCGTTATGTCCCTTTCCGCTTTATTTTAAAAATTACGTGTCTTCCGTTTAATGTGTTTTTATTTAGTGCCAAACAGAGTGTATTTACAATGTGCATTGTGTGTTTTCCTTTACATTTGCAAATACAACAGACAACAGATGTCAGATTTCCTAAATGTCTGTGTAATGACTGCATATTATTTATTATTCTGAAACCGCAAATATAGCTATGTTTCAATTCATATCGATAAATTGTTGTCTTCGGTAAATGCAATCCGAAAGAAAAACTTACAGAATGCTTTAGAATAATACACTTACACTCTTGTAAATTCTTCTGTTCAATAGATGGACGGGAGTGAATGTGTAAAGATGTTGAATGTTTTATAAGAAATAAGGTTTCCATATGGAATTGCCCAAAGTGCATCGATTCTTTTTGATTTTTCATTTTTAAAAATAAGGGCACGCGGTTCCTCAGGCGTCAGAGCCGCCCCATCATGCACCACGTCCCCGTGTGTCACTCGGATGACCACCTCTGCATGCGGCCCTGGTAAGATCAAGTGCAGATACTACACTTTGATCTTACCCAAAAGGCAGAGAAGCAAGATCAAATTCTTTTATAAAGGCATATGGCCTGACTCAGACCTATCACATGTTTGATTTCCTGAATGAAATAATAATAATAATGTTGAAAAACAGTAATAATTGCAGGTGTCATATGTTAAGTAAAAGGAAAACAGCTACACATTGCTTATAAACATAACTGTGAATATTTGTGTTTGTGTCTTCTGAATATTATAAATTGTGCTTAATGTTTAGGGCTCAGGGTTTCCGATGAGAGCCGCCCCATGAGGTTCCAAGTCACAGTATTTGTACCCCAGGAGCAAGAGCCCCCACCCCCCCCCCTCCACCCATTAGGTTCCAGGTCCCTGTATGTGTTCCCCAGGAGCAACAGCCGCCCCAAGAGGTTCCAGGTTCCTGTTTGGGCTCCCCGGGAGTAAGAGCCACCCCATGAGGTTCCAGGTCCCTGTATGTCATTGTGATGACCGCCTCCGCTGGTGCCCATGGCTAGAACAAGTGCGGATACGCCAGTTTACCCTTATTCACTGTCGTGATACAAGAACACATAATACACTTTAATGATAGCAAAACTGCCATGAAACAATCCGAAGTGTTGAATTAAAAAAAAAAAAATAACGAAAAAAATAAATAAACGTTTATGTCGAACAAAACAGTTTGTATTTACAATGTACGTTGTGTGTGTGTGATGTATTTTTTTTTTTTTTTTTTTGTTTTTTTTTTGTTTTTTATTTTAAATTTGCGAATATAACATATGCATTCATATACACATGATAATATTAGATGCATGGCATGGTTTAGTAATCATTTGCTCTCATGCATAATAAGATCTTTCAATATAAATAAATGAATACGTACATCAACAGGCTGCCTAAACACAACAGATGGAAACATCATAATAGAAAAAGATCAGATTTTACATGTATGGCAAGATGATGTGAAAAACATTTATGATGATACAAGAGTAGAACAGTATGATATCCGAAATAATAATAAAGGATCATCAATTTTGAACAACGAGGTTAAGAATGCTCTCAACCATATGAAAGCTGTCTAGACCCCTGGTTTAGACAACATTACAACAGAAATGATCAATGCCTTAGAATATGGAATAAATAAAGTCACCAGTCTGCTTAACACAATATATGATACTAGAGACATACCTCCTGAATAATGTTTCAGACATGTAGCAGTTATGAAAGGAATCATTATAGGGGACTTAACATCAACAACATTAGATATGCGGATGATACAGTATTGATTGCAGACAATGAGCAGAATCTGCAACATGTAGTAGATGTGATAGTCGCACACAGTGAACAACTTGGGTTAGAATTGAATTGTAAGAAGACACAGATTATGGTCATCGCTAGGAAGAAAGAAATACCACTATGTAATATACAAATGAATGGGAATATTCTTAAACAAGTGAATCGGTACAATTCTTTTGAAACAATCATAACATTCGATGTCAGATGCCTTGAAGAGATTAGAACAAGAATTGCTAACCAATAAAAAGATGTCAACTGCAGCGAGTAAAAGAGTGTTGGGTTGCTACATAGAACCTGTACTTTTGTATGAATGTGAAGCGTGGATAATGAGCAGACAAACGGGGTAGGGGTATTCCCTATCAAAGGAGAAGTAAGGCGCCTCCTTCCCTCAGCTAGCCTACGGGACACCCTTGGCAAGGTGGAGTACCCGTTTAGCTCCCCGATCAGGGTTACGCTCCCGGGTAGGTGGAACCCGTTAGCTTTGGACAGCAATCCATCTAGGAGACGGAAAACTCCAAATATAAACCCCCAAGTTCAAGGTGGACCAGCGTGCCGAGGAACTGGATGGCCATGGGTTAACTGGTCGTGAACGTTGGACGTCTGGCAGGCGTGCGGGGCGGCACCAGGCGTATGGACTCCTGCGGGACATCCCCTGCCTCTTCCCTAGCAAGCAGGCAATGCTAGGGTGACCGTTTATTTCCTGCAATATCCAAACTTTGCCTATGGATTTATTTAAACATGGGAATCGTCGCCGGAGCTACGGAGCACGTGCTCTGCGCTTGACACATCCCTCAGAGGCTAGCGAAGAGAGCGTGAGGAGGAGAAGACGAGGAAATGGTGTGAGACGACGGCATAGAAATAGGAGGGCAGGCGCCAGGAGAACAAGACGAAAAGTGAAGAGACTAGGTTTCAACCATGTAAGAGTGGGATACTGGAATTGTCGCAGTGCCAGACAGAGAGGTTCTGTATTGGAGAGACTAATATATGATTTTGACGTCCTCATGCTCCAGGAGCTAAATACAGACAAATACCATTGCCCTGGGTACGGCAGTTATATAAACCCTACTAGGCAGAAGAGACATGGACAAGGTCTGCTGGTGAAAGAAGGAGTGAAGCATGTGGTACTCGACTTGAGCCAGTGGAATCACAGTGCAAGAGAAGTCCGGGGTATACAAATGGAGATTGGGGGCTTAAGTTGGAACATCATAAATGTATATGCCACAGTGGACTGTTTTGTCAGAAAGGAACATTGGGACTGGCTTAAGGAACTGGAGGAATTACCAGGTGATAGGCTACTCATATGTGGAGACTTCAATGCAAGGAACAGAGATTGGGACAGTAGTGGAGAAAACCGACAGGGAATTGCCCTTGCAGATGCCATGGTGGACTCCGATGTGGTCTGCATAAATGATGGTGGGCCGACAAGAATGACAATGAGGCCTGGCGATGCAGACACGGCTATTGACTTGGCACTTGTCTCCCAGTCATCAGTCCTTGATGTAAAGTGGAATGTTTTGAATGACCATGGGAGTGATCACATGCCATGCTCAGTCCTGATCTCTAAACCCAGGAAAGTTAAAGCTGGGAGAGCGCGCAAGACCTTCCGGTATGGGTGGACCGATTGCCTTCTTGGACGCCTCAGACAAGGGGCATGCAACAGGACTGTTAAAACTCGCTTTTTGCAGCCCCCATGGTGGACCCCAGAAGTAGACCATGCTTGGAAAGCAAAGAGTGCTGCAGTGAAGCAGCTAAAGAAAGTGTGACAGACACTTCGAAGCACACGAGAGGAAGTGGACACAGCAGAAAATGTCAGGAAAGACAAGGTGGAGGTTTTCAAGCGCTGTGCTGCAGAGGCCAAAATGGCAAAATGGGAATGTTTCATGAAGGAGATTGGAGGTGATAAAACACTGCAAACATTCTGGACATTGCACAGGCAAATGCAGAGAAAAGATCGGCCGATGACAGTGGGAACAATCTATAGAGATGATGGTATGCGCGTGACAACAGACAAAGAGAAAGGGGAGGCGTTTCTCCAGAGATTTTTAGAGCAGACCAATCATAATGATGCGGACACCAGGGATGCAGTTAGAGAGGAGCTATCTGGCACCACGAAGAATATGCAGTATGAAGATATCTTACGGGTGGAAGATGTTAAACACATTTTGAAAAAGGCAAAAGACACGGCACCAGGGCCCAATGGGGTCAGGTATGGCCACATGAAGAGTTTGAGCGTAGCAGACCTGGAGGAGATGACCGACTGCTTTAACCAGAGCATTAGTACAACATCAGTACCGCAGGACTGGGTACACAGCTATCGCATCCCTCTCCCAAAACCATTCAAGGATCAGTCAAAGCTTAGCGGCTTTAGGATCATCACCCTTCAAAATACATTTGGGAAGGTTTTAGAGAAGATAGTCGCTGTTAAGCTGCAGGATTTTAAGGGAAAGTGGGAAGCTTCTTCCAAGAGGCCTGGAGAGCTACAGGCCAGGAAAAGATACCTGGTCTAATGCAGCCACTTTTGCCTTTGATGTTTATAAAGGGTTCCAGAGTAGACAGGAAACGATGGCGGTAGCGCTTGATCTCGAGGATGCGTACAATAGAGTTCGATATGATATTTTGATGACCACACTGATGGGAAGGGGGTCAATCCCTGGTTGGTGAACTGGATAGCAGCCGTCCTGCACTCTCGTCGGGTTGCTCTCCGTCTGGGCGCATGGACCTCAGAGCCACATATGTTAACCCCGGGACTGCCACAGGGATCTGCAGTCTCACCGGTGCTCTTTAATGTGTATACGAGCAAGATTGCAAACCTAGAAGCACCAGGGGTTGGAAGAATACTAACATTTGTAGATGATATTCTTGCATATAGGCAGGGGAGAGATAGGGAGCAAACAGCCCTGGAGTTACAGGCTACAGTAGATGAAGTGATTGACTGGTGCACAGAAATGAGTGCTGTCATCCACCAGGAAAAGGCGGCTGTTTTGTGGTGCTCTCTGGACAACAGGATTGTGAGAGCTGATGTCCAAAGCCTCGCGATGGATGGTAGAAATGTCAGCATAGAGAACAAACTGAAGTATCTGGAGATCACATTTGACAGGAGCCTATCCTTCAAGGACCATGTGGAGACTGTCGTGACAAGAACTCAAAAGGGACTCAATGCACTTAAAACTATGGCTTCAATGGAAATAGAGCAGAGAATGCTTTTCACACTATAGCAGCACTTGATCCTCTCAGTAATTGATTATGGATTAGGTCTGCTCACTGTCTCAGAGAGTCAGCTGGTGAAGTTAGATCGCATACAGAACGAAGCTATGCGGGTCATTCTGGGATGCACTAGAGACACCCCAGTAGTGTGTACGCGTTACATCCTTGGTCTGCCGACTGTTGCTGGTAGGCTCAAGGTGATGCAGGCGAAGGCATACCTCAGAGTAACTGCAGACACAGACCACCCACTGCATGAGGCGCTGGACGCAGTTAAGGGTCAGCGACTGATAAGAAGGAAATCATGGATGGCTCAGGCGGATGATACGATCAGACAGGTGTGCCCCCTGGAGAACATTAGGCGTGGAGAGGAGTGGGTCAGAGTGCCAACGGAGCAGTCAGACTTGTGCAGAGTTATAATCACATTAAGCCGGGAGTGCAGGGAGTGGCCAGCAGGGGCCACGGAAGTGGAAATCCAGCAACTAATTCAGGACAATGCTCACTCGAGTGATGTGATTATCTACACAGATGGTTCGGTGTCAAGAGGTGAGAGAAGTGGCTGGGGTTTCATAGCCAAAGCTACTAGTCGATGTTTTGGGCAGGAGAGCCTGGCATATGATACCACAACATCCAGCTTAAGAATGGAAGTGGAGGCAGTCACTGCGGCTCTCCGCTGGATGGAGAATACGACACACACATATATCGTGATTGTAACTGACTTAGAAAGCATGCTGACGAGGGTGAGGACGGGCAGACTTCGTGCGGAGTGGCTTGCTTCGCTTCGGAGGTCACGAGTGACAAGCATCGCCTGGATCTTTTCTCCGGGGCATGGCGGTGTGCTGGGAAATGAACAGGCGGACGGATTGGCTGGCTCTGCAGAACTTGGTGGAGTATTGATACATGACATAGCAGACGTGGTTGCGGCCTTGTGGGAGCACGTGCACACCTCGGAGGAGCAAATGGATTACCATGGTCTGGCAAGAACGAGGAGTGACGAAAGGATCTGGCCGACGCTCAACGCTCAAAGGAAAGGCGAGACGGACTTATAATCAGATTGCTACTGGTACTATTAGTGTTGGGGCTCTTCGCTGGCTGCTGAGGATTGGGACGGAGCACTTATGGGAATGCCCCGAATGCTGTGATGTCGATTCCTAAATCAATCAATCAATCAATCAACAAGCTGAAAAACACCCGATGGCTGTGCAAATGTTGTTTCTGAGGAAAAATGCAAAGAATACCACGGAAAGACAGATCAACCAATGACCAAGTCCTACAAGAAACAAATGAAAATGATTAGATTAGAGAAATTAGACATAGACAGTCAAAATGTTTTGGTCACGTTATGAGAAGAAATAAATTGGAGAACTTGATGACAACTGGCAATATCAAAGGGAAGAGAACAAGGGGAAGGCAGATAAGTAAATACGTGGATGGCTTGGTCACTTGGTATAGTCGAGACAGGAACACTGAGGTGATCCACGACTCTGGTGATCAAGTGAGATGGCGAATCATGACCGCCCACCTTATCGGCGTGGCACATGATGGTGATGACTCAGTCAAATACCTTTGAATGATCCACAAAACAGATTTACATTGATTTCTCTTCACTTCTTTATTATTAAATGCATTTTGAATATGTGCTCTCATATTCCTCTCCCTTGTCTAAATCCAGCTTGAACCACGTTAATCTCTTCTTCCATTTCTTACGAAGTCATCCCATTATGATTTGTAGTAGAATTTTACTTGCATGACTGACCAGAGCAACAGTCTATAGTTGGTGCTAAGTTTCAAGTTGCCCTGTTTGTTAGTGGAATGAAGATGGTTCTCATTAAGAATATTTAGCCTTTCACAGGCCCGACAAAAATTGGCAGTCTTCCTGTCAGATACATCTGTCATAAAAGATAAAATATTGCCTGTAATATCGATGTGACACATATTTTATTTTAAAAATAAATTTCTCAAACATATAAAATGAAGCCTTACATTTTACAAAATAAGTGAAGATATTTGAAAATTACTATTCAGTTCTTTCCGACGCTCATAACTTTCGCTAACTCCTATAAAAATTTTATCAGAGATTTGGGATAAATACTAAAAGTATTTAAATCACATAATATACTCATGTTAATTTTAGTAATGTCCCTTGAAATAATTGTTATATCATTATGTCCCTTTAAGCTATTTTAATTACGTCTTCTGTGTAATGTGGTTTTATTTAGTGCAAAACAGTGTGTATTTACAAGGTGCATTGCTTGTTTTTCTTTACAATTGCAAAATACAACAAAACCTACACTTCAAATGCAACAAGATTCCCTAAATGTATGTGTAATGACTGCATACTATTTATTATTCTGGAACGGCAAATGTAGCGATGTTTCAAACACATAACGAAAAATTGCTGCTTTGTTAATTGCAATTCCGAAGACAAACTTACAGTATCCTTTGGGATAATACACTTGGATCCTTGTAAATTCTTAAGTTTAATAGATGAACGGAAGTGAATGTGTAAAAATGTTGAATGTTTTATATGCAATAATGTTTTCATGTGAAATTGCCCAAAGTGCATTATGTCTGTTTAAGTGTTAATTTTTTTTTTTTTTTTTTTAAATAAGGGCACGCGGTTCCCCAGTGAGGGTCAGAGCCGCCCCATCAGGTCCCACGTCCCCGTGTGTCATTCGGATGCTTGCATCCGCATGTGGCCCTGGTAAGATCAAGTGCAGATACTACACTTTGATATTAGCCAAAAGGTCGAGAAGCCAGATCCATTCTTTTATAAAGGTATATGGCCTGAAACAGGCTGTTTGTTTTCCTGTTTGTTGTCCTGTTTGTTTCCCTGAATGAAATAATAATAATAATAATAATAATAATAATAATAATAATAATATATTAAAAAAGAACCATCTGCAAATCTAATCATTAGAGAACTCCTGTTTGCGGACGACCAAGCACTAATAGCAAAATCAGAAGCTGAATTACAAGACCACGTGAATAGTCTAAACGAAATGTGTAGGGAACATAACATGAAAATTAGCACACGCAAAACAGAGGTAATGACTATAACTAAAGAAGAACAAACAGCAACAATTCACCTAAACGAGTTGAAACACGTAAAGAGTTTCAAGTACCCAGGAAGCATAATATCATCAAATGGCAAATCAGAAGACGAGATCGAAAATAGGTGCAATAAGGCAAATCAACTCATTGGACAAATGGCACCAATACTAAAGAACAAACATGTATCAATAACTACTAAGAAAGCACTTTAGAACACAATCTTCCTACCAACTCTGTGCTACCAATGCCAAACCTTGACAATGACAGAAAAAGAGAAAAGAAACAGAAATGAAGTTCCTGAGAAGAATACTCAACGTATCAAGAAGAGATAAGATCAGAAATGAAGAAATAAGGACTAAAGTGAGGGTTAAAGCAGCACTAGATTTTATTAGAAAGCAGCAAGTCAAATGGCTTGGCCATGCAAGTAGGTTACCAGTCAACAGCATGCCACAACAAGCAATGATGTACAGACCAGATGGAAACAGAGGAAGAGGCCGACCACGTAAACGTTGGACGGAGGGAATAGCAGAATCCATGGGAATGTCGATATACGAAGCCCATAACCGGGCACTCTCACGAAGTTTATACTTCACCTCGATACCGCAAGGTACAAGAGGAACATGATGAGATGAGAATAATAATAATAATAATAATAATAATAATAATAATGTTGAAAGACCGCGATAATTGCACGCGTCATATGTTAAGAAAAGGGAAAACAATTACACATTGTTTATGAACAAAGCTGTGAACATTTGTGTTTGAGTGCCGTGAATATACAAAATGTGCTTAATATTTAGGGCTCAGGATTCCCCAGGAGCAAGAGCCACCCCATGAGGTTCCAGGTCTCTGTATGCCATTGTGATGACCACCTCTGCTGGTGGCCATGGCCAGAACAAGTGCAGATATTTACAAGGTACATTGTGTGCTTTCCTTTACACTTGCAAAATAAAACAAGACTCCAGACGTCAAATGCAGTGAGATTATCTAAATATCTGTGTAATGACTGCATACTACTATTTATTATTCTGGAACGACAAATGTAGTGATGTTTCAATTCATATCGATAAATTGTTGTTTTCGATAATTGCAATTCCAAAGAAATATGTATAGTATCCTTAATCACTGTCCTGATACAAGAACAGATACTACACTTTGGTCTTAGCCAAAATGCCGTGAAACAATCCAAAGTCCTGAATTTAAAAAAAAAAACAAACGCGTTTGTTTTGTACAAAACAGTTTGTATATACAAGCAATGAATGAATCACTGAAAAACGAGAAGTAGGTTGAGAGCTTTACCAAAGCACAACTACAAAAAACAATGGACGTTGCGGCCAAAGCCTTCGTCAGCACATAACAAACAAACAAAAATAGATTAACTAATACACGATCGACACTACATGAATGTATAAATATCAAGTCATCTGTATCCTAGCTTGAGACGGCTGGTATTGTTTGTTATTGTTTGTGTATACACGGTACGATTTGTGTGTATGTGTGTGTGTTTCTTTTTTCTTTTTTATATTTGTGAATACAACATATACATACATATACACATGATAATATTAGATGTATGGCAATGTATAATTACATGTTGTTGCTGTTTGTCCATCAAGAATGATGATGACCATTCATTTCATCCAGTGGGGTTGAAAGTATGGAGTTGTGTAGTTCTAAGATGGCTGATAAGGCCTAATTTGGCTCGGAATGTTCTGTGACAAAGAAAGCAACGATTGCTTGACTTTCCAGGAGGAGGATCTCCTGCAGTGGTTTTCTGTCCAGCCTTGACTTCACATCTCTTGCAGTCCTGATTGCTTCACAAGTGACTGCACCCTTATGTAATGATACATGCCACGAAATACGGTCTTTAGCAGCGTCTTCCAGGTGTCAAGATGAATTCCAAAAGCTTTCAGTGAGATCTTCAGTGTCTTTAAAGCTTTTCATCTGGCTGCCTTCGGAACGTTTGCAACACCGCAGCTCACCGTAAACATTTTTTTTAGAGAGCTTGTGATCTGGCATACGAGTTAAGTGACCAGCCCAGCGAATCTGATGTTTCATTAGTAGAGTGTGGATACTGGGCATAGATGCTCTTTCTTGAACTTCAGTGTCTGGGATCTTGTCTTGCCATTTAATCTTCAGTAGCTTCCTAAGACAGACTGTGTGTAAGTGGTTTAATTTCCTAGCATGTAGTTGATAAACAGTCCAGGTTTCACAATCATATAGCAGTGTGGATAATACAACTGCTTTATAGACTTTTAGCTTTGTTTGCAGGCTTATTCCATTACTGTCCCATACATTCTTGTACAGTCTGCCAAAGGCCACACTGGCCTTGGAGATTCTTGCATTCACTTCGTCATCAATTGTGGCAGCTTGTGACACAGTGCTGCCAAGATAGGTGAATTTGACCACAACACTTAGTCTATGACCATTCACTTTGATATTCGGCACGGTGTGATTA
The DNA here is from genome assembly GCA_014155875.1 of Cepaea nemoralis. NCBI lineage: Eukaryota > Metazoa > Mollusca > Gastropoda > Stylommatophora > Helicidae > Cepaea > Cepaea nemoralis. The sequence continues at coordinate 267,261 of JACEFZ010015436.1, forward strand.
TTCCCTGGAGTTGGCCGGTACATAATTACAGTCTTCTCCAAATTGATGGTGAGCCCAAAATTGGCACAGGCATATGAGAAAGCTGAAACATTGTGTTGCATGTCTGCCTCTGAGTTGGCATATAGAGCGCAATCATCAGCAAACAGCAGTTCTCTGACGGTGTCGCTGTTAGTTTTGGTTTTGGCTTTCAGCCTTCTGCAATTGAACAACTTTTCATCCATGCGGTAGTTGACGTCTATTCCAATGTCATTGTTCTCGAAGGAATTCGTCAGCATAGCTGAAAACATGAGGCTGAACAGTGTTGGTGCCAGGACACAGCCTTGCTTCACTCCATTGGTGACAGGAAAGGGCTCAGACAGTTCATCATTTTCCTGTACTCTTGCCTGCATAGCATTATGAAATAGCCGCACTATTTGGACAAACTTTTGTGGACAGCTATATTTCGCCATAATCTTCCACAGTCCTTCTCTGCTGACTGTATCAAAAGCCCTCGTAAGGTCAATGAAAGTGGAGAACATTTCAGAGTTCTGTTCCTGACATTTCTCTTGCAGCGAAAATCATGTCAACAGTTCCTCGTTCTTTTCCGAAGCCACATTGGCTATCAGGAAGAAGACCTTGATAGAGATGGGTCATAAGGCGATTGAGAAGAATTCTGGCTAGTATCTTCCCTGCGATTGAGAGCAAGGAGATGCCTCGGTGGTTGTCACAGGATTGGCGGTTTCCTTTACGTTTGTAAAGGTGGACTATTGACGCGTCCTTGAAATCTTGTGGCATTGTAAAGCGGTTGTGGTTGTAAAGACTTGTCGAAGTTGCTCTATAAGGAACGGCCCACCTGCCTTGTATATCTCTGCTGGGATGGAGTCAGGACCAGGCGCCTTTCCACTGGAAAGTTGCTGGATGGCTTTGTTTAGTTCCACTATGGTTGGCAAGTCATCAGGTGTACCATTAGTGGGAACTTGAGGAAGGCAGTTGATGGTTTCATCATCGAAGAAGGAAGTTGCATTAAGGAAGTTGCTGAAATGCTCTGCCCAGCGTTGAAGAATTTCTTTCTTATCGGTGACCAATGTTCCCCCATCTGCACTGAGGAGGGGAACTATGCCTGGTGATGGAGGACCGAAGACTGGTTTCAGTGAGCCGTAGAAGTTTTTCATATCATGTCTGTCAGCAAAGCCTTGAATTTCATCAGCTTTGCTGCTCAGCCAGGAGTCCCGCAAGTGCCGAAGTTTCTGCTGCACTACTCTCCAAATGATATTGAAGGCATCATTTTTATGTTGGCTTCGGGTCATTGAAATGTGCCTTGAGGAGAAGATGTTTCTCGGCCAGCAATTGGTTGATGTCTTCAGAATTTTCATTAAACCAGTCTTTACTCTTTCGGGGGCTGGACCCAGGATTTCCATAGCAGTGTTGTAAATTATGTCCTTTAGGGCTCTCCATTCTGTTTCTGTATCGTGCTCAGCTGCAGCATTTTGCTTGAGGCGGTCTCCCATCATGTTTTCAAACAACAGCTGCATTTTTATGTGGTTTAGGCGGGTGACATTTAATTATTATTGTTTTTTCTTGCATTTTTACCCCCTGAGGATGCTGTGGTGGTTTGATGTGTATGTTTATTTTCGAGATAATGAGAGGATGGTCTGTTCAACATTCGGCACCATACATGGATTTTGTCACCCGAACGCCTGGTCTGTCACGTCTCCTGACGATGACATCGTCAATGTGATGCCAGTGTTTCGAGCGAGGGTGCATCCATGATGTTCTATTTCTCGTGGGAAGACGGACAATTTTATTGGTAATCAGGAGATCTTGTTCGGCACAGGTATGAAGGAGTAGGAGTCCAATTGCTGTTACAATTTCCGACTCCGTACTTTCCAATGATGCCACTCCAAGAGGCGGTATCCTTACCTACCCTGGCTTTGAAGTGCCCATGGAGTATAAGTTTGTCTCGTTTGGGAACAGATGTTAATACGTTGTGCGGGTCTTCATAGAACTTGTTTTTGACGTCATCTTCATTTGTATTGGTTGGTGCGTAGACACTCACGATGGTTGCATGCTTCTTTCCATTCAGCAGGGGTAAATTAATAGTCATAAGCTTGTCATTTTTAGCCTTCGGAAATTCAGCTAGTTTGCCAACCAGGGCCGACTTAATGCCAAATCCAACACAGGATTGGCGTCTTTCCTCGCTTTTCCTTCCACGCCAGAAAAATGTGTAGCCAGCACCTACTTCACAGATTTGGCCTTCTTCTGCAAGTCGTGCCTCGCACAAGGCTGCAATGTCGATGTTGTACCTGCCCAGATCTCTCCCAATCTCTCTGGGCCCGACTCGCCGTCTCTATCAAGTAGGGTGCGTACATTCCACGATCCGATTGTCAAGGGAATATGGTTAGCTCTTTTCGCTTTACCTGTTTTTACTTTGTTTGTATGTCGACCGCAGTATAGGGTACCCACCAACCGCGGCTAGCTGGTTAGGTAATGGTGGAGCAGACACTGTTTAGGGCACCTTTTCTAGCCCCTTTCTCATGCTATGGAGGTGAGCAGTGCTTTCCTATAGAGGGCTGCTCAGTCACTCAGGGAGCTGCCGAATACCACTGCTGCTCCGGTCAGTATAAAACGACCATATGACCTGCGCCGTCTGTGTGCAGGTCTTCGACTACGACTGCCAGCGTACTCACGCCTGCCGTTTCGCCGCTCGCCCATCGCCACAGGGCTTGAAGGTGATATATGAAGTTAGATGACGAATGACTTGCGCGGTGAACTGGAATAAAGTGAGGAAGAGTTGCGTAATTCTTCGACCTCACTCTCTCGCCTGAGACCATCTGAGTCCAGTGGCAAGACAAGTCAAGACGACTGGAGACGAATACAGGTGCAGTGGATGACCAGGGCGCTCTACGTGCCTTGCCGTGCTAATTACGTTCCACAGCGCCTTGCAGGTAAACACCGTATTTCCCGTTGAATCATCAGTGATTTCATCCGCGCAGTCTGCCGAATCCTGTCTTCACATGCTGGGTAGGCATACCCTAGTTCACCGCTTGGTTTGACACCAAATTGGCTACCCACGCCTAGTTTAGCCAGCCTCTCACAGCTGTTGCCCGGGGGTGGCCGCTGTCGCATGCTGACAGCTACTAGGAGCCACAGACATGAGCTGGATGTCAGGCTTGGACCAATGGGGGGTGGTCCTGAAAATGACATGAGAGTCATCCTTACCAAAGGAACTACTAATGCCTGACACCCCGTACCCCCCATATAATTACGTACACATTACTTGTTGATGATGATGGTGGAGTAATCGTTTGTTCTCATGCATACTAATAATATTTCAATATAAATAATAGAACACGTACATCAACAGGCTGCCTAAAAACAGAAGATGGAAACATCATAATAGAAAAATATCAGATTTTACATGTATGGCCAAATGATGTGGAAACCTTTATGATGATACCAGAGAAGAACCGTGTGCCATTCGAAATAATAATGAAGGATCGTCAGTTATGAAGATGGAGGTTAAGAATGCCCTTAAGCATATGAAAACCGGCAAGGCCCCCGGTTCAGACAATATCACAACAGAAATGATCAATGCCTTAGAAGAATATGAAATAGATCAAGTCACCAGACTTAGTTAGTTAGTCTTTCCTCTTGAGCCTAAGGCGGCGCATAGGGCAGAAGTCCTGTCTCTCCATGCCTGGCGGTTCGCTGCTACCTGTTGTAGATCTTGGATATTTACTTGGCCATTGAATGAGCCTTCTCTAATGATGGTTCTACGCAGGGTCTCTCTTGGTCTTCCCCGTTTTCTTTTCCCTACTGGTGACCATATGAGGGCTTGGTAGGGGAGTCTTGACTTGTCCATTCTGAGTACATGGCCGATGTAGTTCCAACGGCGTCTTCTTATGAAATTGGATACTGTATCTTGCTTAGTCTCTTGTCTTATTTGCGAATTGGTTCTGAAGTCTGTCCAGTGGATGTTTAGAAGTCTTCTAAGACATTTGTTCTCAAAATTGTCTAATTTTTTTATCTAAAGCTACCGTTGATTTCCAACTTTCACATCCATACGTTAACACTGGAATCACACAAGAGTTGAAGATTTTAAGTTTTGTGTGTTTGCTGAGTGTCTTTGACTTCCAGATGTTTGACAGTTTATTGAAGGCACTGGATGCCAGTGCGATTCTAGATGATATTTCTGGTGTTGAGTCCCCTGTAGATGTCATTTTGCTTCCTAGGTATGTAAAGCTGTTGACTTTTTCAAGAACGTAGCTGTTCAATTTGGTGTCATCTGAACTGTTGGTAAGATCAATAGTCTTTGTTTTTGTGGTGTTAATTTGGAGACCAATTTGCCCTGAAACCAGACTGCTGAACGCAATATATGATACCGGATGTATACCTCCTGAAATATGTAATACTATATTTATCGCAATCCCAAAGAAATCAAGAGCCTTGGAATGTGATCAGCATCGAACAATTAGTACACTGAGCCAGATCACGAAGATTTTGCTAAGAATTATCATGCAAAGAGTTATGAAGGAAAATACAACCCGAAATGGGAGAAGAACAATGTGGCTTTGTAGAAGACAATGGTACAGCAAATCATGTTTATATGCTGACAACAATAATGGACCGTTCTTTAAATGTAAACAAAGACCTACATCTTTGCTTTATTGACTACAAAAGGCTTTCGATAAAGTAAGACATCTACATGGTAAAGATGCTTGCAGATCTACAAATTTATGGGGAAAACCTTCAACTTGAAAAAAATAAAAAATTGGAAACAACAAGCTGCAATACGGATTGATAATGAAGTAGGTCAATGTCAGCCTAGAGAGGTGTGAGAAGGGATGTGTAATGTCTACATATCTCTTTTCCCTGTACAGTGAAAATATAAGGGTCGTTCATTTGAAACCAGTTCCAATGGTGTTATTACAAAAGCATGAAAGAAACATTAACATGTGTGGTAGAATTAAACAATGCATTCATTTTGAATGAATTATGCGTCATGGGTTGGTCAGAAGAAGTCGCCGTAGGCATTCAGGCAAGCATCCCATTGCTTAGGTAGGCGGCGAATGCCGTCAGAAAAAAAAAATTGTGGTTGCTCACTGAACCAAGTGTTTATGGCTTTCATTACGTCTGCACCGTGTGAAATCGTTGCCCCGTAAAAGTTTTTTTTTTTTAGATGTCCGAACAAATGAAAATCACAAGGTGACAAATCAGGACTATAGGCTGGATGTTGCAGAATTTCCCACTTCTTCCAAACTAATGCTTCCTGCACAATCTTTTGCAACATGCGGAAGAGCATTATCGTGCAACAAAATCACACCGCGAGAAAGCACGCCGGGTCGTTTATTCTTGATGGCTTTTTGCAGCTTATCTAGTGTTTGCAAGTAGTGGGTAGAGTTGATGTTGACACCAGGTTCTTTAAAGTCGGCCAACAATAGCACTTCATGGTCAAAAAATGCGCTCAGCATAACCTTACCCGCGGAAACCAGTAACTTGAATTGTTTGGGTTTTGGTGATCCAGCATGCTTCCATTGCATGCTCTTTCTTTTGCTGCTCAGCTCAAAGCTGTGATACCATGATTCATCGCCTGCCACTATGTGGAAGAGAAATGGATCAAAATCCAGTCTGTAACACAGCAAGTGGTCCAAGCTTCACTTTCGTTGTCCTTGTTCCTTAGCTGTGAACATGTCCACTCTCAATCCTCCCCTCCCTCAGAGAGGAGAGTCTGTGCAGCCTGTGCTTGCCCCTTAGCACCCATGGTCGTGGTGAGCCTGCTTTATCCCAAGCCACGGCCTCTTTCGTCATCCATACGTCTCCGTTGCCATGTTCCTTCTTCGTGCCCCGTTCACGGCGCCGCACTCTTCTAGGAAGCCGGCTATCCCGGTTTCTTGACTCACTTCTTGGTCTCTGCAGGTGAGTGCGACTTCCGGACGATTACCGCTCTGGTATGGATGATGGACTTCGGCAGACATTTGCATGATTTAACTGCACTCAGATTCACCACCCTCGCTCGGAGGAAAGGCTATAGAGTTGACATGAGAGTTGCAAGTTCGTTGTCTTAGTTGAGTGATTGTTAGGTGTTCTTCAGTTACGGCTTCTAACTATACACTAGTTTCGAGTCTCGTCCCACTTCAGGTTCACACAATTCCACAGCCACCGCAACGCCTTTTCGGCTGCCTCACCCAGTTGTTTTTCTGCCGGAGTTCTTACTTGTGCTTGAATGCCCATTTGCTTTAGCACGTCATACACGGAGTGGGAGACTAGACCTCTGGCGCCTACCTCAACGGCGAATAGCCTGACGGTGTATCCTTCCAGCCTAAGACTCGCGACCATGTCATCGTACTTCTCTATCTTGTACGTGTGCTGCTCCTCAATATTGGACTCGTATGGGACTGTCGGCACAATCAGCGTTAGCTGACGAGGTGCTAAGCTCGATGTCAGGTCGCAAGCCAAACTTTTGGATCACCTCAGGGTATTTTTCACGGCCCTTTAGATCCACGGTCAGTTCCCAGTCATCCGCACCACCGAAAACGGTTGGAAGCGGCAAGTCGGCAGCGCGACCATCGTTGTCTCTGCGTTGTTAACCGGCAAGGACGAATGAAATTTCCACCGGCCTCGTCCTGGCTCCTCTGTTTGCCTGCGTTCTACCTACATGCACTAAGGCTGTTATTAAGAATATTTGGCCTATTACAGGCCGGACAAAAAAAAGAATATTTTACAAGAGTGATAAAGTGTGTATACATTAAATGGATAAAACTTAGCATTTAATTTCGACGTGAAATAGGCAAATTATTTATAAAGTTCTCAAAATTCTAAAATAAAACCTTAACTTGTACACAAACGGTGAAGATAATTTAAAATCAGTATCCCATTCTTTATGGAGTTTACAACTTTCGTTAATTTCTATGATAATTTTATAAACGATTAAAATAAATACTACAATTATTTAAATCAAATAATATATTCATGCTACTTTTAGTAATGTCCCTTGAAACAGCTGTTAAATCGTGTTGTCCCTTTCCGCTTTTTTAAATTGCATGTCTTCCGTTTAATGTGGTTTTATTTAGTGCAAAACAGTGTCTATTTACAAGGTGGATTGTGTGCTTTCCTTTACATTTGCAAATACCACAAGACTCAAGATGTCAAATGCAGCAATATTTCCTAAATGTCTGTGTAATGACTGCATACTATTTATTATTCGGGAACGGGTCACGTAGCAATGTTTCAATTCATGACTAATGTTTTTTTTCTTTCTGTAATTGCAATTTCAAAGGAAGACTTACAGTATCCGTTAGATTCTAACGGTTAGAATAACACACTTGGACCCTCATAAATTTTTCAATTCAATAGATGGACGGAAGTGAATGCGTAAAAATATTGAATGTTTTATATTAAATGTTTTCAAAAAGTTCATCGATTATTGTTATTGATGTTTCATTTTTTAATAATAAGGGCTCTCGGTTCCCCATATTGAGGGGGTGAGTGTAGGGAGATCAGAGCCGCCTCATTAGGTCCCAAGTGCCCGTGTGTAATTTGGATGACCGCCTTTGCATGTAGTCCTGGTAAGATCAAGTGCAGATACTACACTTTGATCTTAGCCAAAAGGCCGAGCATTCCAGATCCATTCTTTTATAAAGGTATATGGCCTGAAACAGGATTATCACATGTTTGATTTCCTGAATAAATTAATAATAATAATAATGTTGAGAAACAGCGATAATTGCACGCATCATATGTTAAGCAAAGGGAGAACAATTACACATTTCTTATGAACATAGCTGTGAAAATTTGTGTTTGAGTTCCGTGAATATAGACAATTTGCTTAATTTTTAGGACTCAGGATTCCCCAGGAGCAAGAGCCGCCCCACAAGGTTCCAGGTCTCTGTATGTCATTGTGATGACCACCGCTGCTGGTGGAAATGGCCAGATTAAGTGCATATATTTCGTAATATGCATTGTTTGTTCTCCTTTACATTTGCAAAATACAGCAAGACTCCAGACGTCAAATGCAGCTAGATTCTCTAAACGACTGTATAATGACTGTTTATTATTCTGGAACAGCAAATGTAGCGATGTTTCAATTCATATCGATAAATTGTTGTTTTCGGTAATTGGATTTCCAAAGAAAATCTTACAGTATCCTTAATTTCTGTCGTGATAAAAAACACATACTATAATTTGGTCTTAGCCAAAATGCAGTGAAACAATCCAAAGTCCTGAATTAAAAAAAAATAAATCCTTTGTTTCGTTCAATTGAATTTGAAAATACAAGGTACGATTTGTGTGTGCGTGTGATTTTTTTACATTTGAGAATATAACAGATGCATACATATGCACATGATAATATTAGATGCATGGCAGGGTGTACTTAACTACACATTACTTGATGATGGTGATGGTGGAGTAATAATTTGCTCTCATGCATACTAAAATCTTTCAATATAAATACAAGAACATGTACATCAACAGACTGCCTAAAAACAAAAGATGGAAACATCATAATAGAAAAAGATCAGATATTACATGTATGGCCAGATGATGTGAAAAACCTTGATGATGATACCAGAGAAGAACAGTATGATATTCGAAATAATAATGAAAGATCATCAATTCTGAAAATGGAGGTTAAGAATGCGCTTAGCCACATGACAACTGGCAAGACCCCAGGTTCAGACAACATCAAAACAGAAATGATCAATGCCTTAGAACACATTTGTCAAACTCAAGGCCCGGGGTCCACAGCCGGCCCACCGTACAATCATATTAGCCCCGAGAGGTCTCAACTGACGTACAAATATATTCGGCCCAAGAGAGAATTTTAGGCAAAAATATTCTTTTTTTTATGCTCACGATATAAAGTGCAAATCAAATTCCCTAATTAGCAGCCTTCCACATGATAGGCTACCCGAGAACGTTCTCGCTTCGATCAGAATAAGCGAAAATGAAAGATGTGTAGTGAGTTAGTTTTCGTCGTTATAGTTACCTAGCAACGTTCACATTCTCGTCTTGGATTTGACGCATAAAAAATGAAAGTAGTGTATTGCCCGGATATTACATCACCTTTTCCCGCTACGGTTACGATATGCATGATGCAGTGAAGCTGCGCTTATGGCAGACACAAATGCACAAATGCAACCTGTCTCACTTTTCTTGTTGCCAGGCATTGTTAAACCAAGTCAACGCTATGGTGTTTCCCATTGCACACTTTGCTGAAAAACTTAGCTTACTTCGCGCCGAGTTCGCACTTCGCTTTAGTAACTTTGAAGCACAGGAAAGTCATTTCGAGCTGTTTCGTAATCCATTTGCCATAGATGTGGAAACTGCACCTGTAAATTTGCAGATAGAGTTAATAGCGCTGCAGTGTAATGGGACACTAAAGGCAAAGTACGACACTGTGGGGCCTGCACAGTTCACTCGTTTCATTCCTGAAGCGATGTCCCAGCTTCGTCTACATACGGCTCGAACCATGAGCATGTTTTGTAGCACATATCTGTGTGAGCAGCTCTTTTCTGTGATGAAGATTAACAAAACATCACACAGGAGTCGTCTCACTGAAGAACACTTGCAGTCCATCATGAGAATCTCAATGACACAAAACATTACTCCCAACATAAACGAATTTGTAGCCAAGAAAAGATGCCAAACATCGTGCTCTGATAAATTGACATAAGAGTGAAAATGTGTATACCAATGATATTTTATTACGAGGGTATATTAATAAGTAAGTCACAAATGGCTGTAGAAAAATAACTAAATATGATAACAACTTGAAACCAGTTTATTTTTATACATACATTGTCCCTTTATTTGTCAACATAATTTCCACCAACATTGATGCACTTATCCCATCATTTTATTAGTCCTCGCAAACCGGCTGCAGCTGAAGAAACAAGATGGAAATGAAAAATAAGGTAAGAAATATAGTCCTTCTACTTTCCTGTTAATTTACAAATTATTTAACCCGTGCATCTGTAAATTCTCTGTCTTTACTAATATTACACATTGCACCCCTCTCGGGATTCTCCGTGGTGAAGTGGTCAAGCCGTCTGACTCGGGCTCCGAAGGTTGTATGTTCATTTCACGAGTTCATTTTTTCGGAGACTCCCGAGGGTCGTCGCTGGAGCTACTGAGTTCGTGCTTTGTGCGATGGTTTCCGCGCTGCGGAAAGAAACTGAGCCATATGGGATAAAAACCCGGTGCAATGCAGCCGACCCAGTAGAATTTAAGCTACTTCTTTCATTGCACCCAATCCCATACTAATCCGGATAGGCCTTTGTGTGTCATCTGAATTGACAGGTCTCCAATTACTGTAAACTTAACTTTGTTAGCGAGAAATCACTAGTTGTTCAGCAAAACATCAAAGGAATGTCGCCACTTTTGATGATTTAAGTTGTTTTTGGACCTATCAAAGACATATTCCTTGGGTGGGGGTAAATGTAAGACGGCTGGAAAAATTTCATAACGATGCAACAGACAGTTTTGAAAATAATTGATCGTGAATGAAGGCATTCAAACCGGAACATACTATAGTATGTCTTTATCTGTGTCAGTCAGTTTCATTGTGTATTGTAGGAACCCATTTTGTGTTTGTGTGTTGGCTGGTCTTTTTGGTAGTGGAATGAAGACAGTTATTAAGGATATGTGGCCCTTTACAGGCCAGACACAAATATTTGCTAAGCGGATGATCTTTGATGCTGTATCCAACAGGATAAAATGTTACATGTAAGATCGATGTGACCTAGAAAAATTGTTTATAAATTTCCCAAAAGTTTAAAATAAAGCCTTAACTTTTACACAAGCTGTGAAGATATTGAAAACTGTTATTCTCTTCTTTATGCAGCATAAACATTCGTTAAGCTATATAATAGTTTTATTAAAATTAAGAGAAATACTACAATTATTTACATCACATAATATATTCATGTTACCTTCAGTAATGTGCCTTGAAATAACTGTTGTATCGTTATGTTATGTCCCTTGCCGCTTTTTTTAAATACAAGTCTTCCGTTTAATATGTTTTTTTTTAGTACACAACAGTGTGTATTTACAAGGTGCATTGTGTGTTTTCCTTTACATTTGCAAATACAGCAAGACCCGAGATGTCAAATGCAGCAAGATTTCCTAAATATCTGTGTATTGACTGCATACTATTTATTATTCTGGAACGACAAATGTAGTGATGTTTCAATTCATATCGATAAAGTAATGTTTTCGGTAATTGAAATTCCAAATAAAAAATACAGAATCCTTTAGATTAGAATAACACACTTGGATCCTCGTAAATTCTTAAGTTAAATAAATGGACGGAAGCGAATGTGTAAACATGTTGAATGTTTCATATAAAATAAGATTATCATATGATATTACCTAATGTGCATCGATTCTTTTTACGTTTTTTATTTAAAAAAAAAAATAATATAAGGGCACGCGGTTCCCCAGTGAGGGTCAGAGCCGCCCATCAGGTACCACGTCCACGTGTGTCATTCGGATGCTCGTCTCTGCATGTAGCCCTGGTAAGATCAACTGCATAAACTACACTTTGGTCTTAACGAAAATGCCGAGAAACGAGATCCATTCTTTTATAAAGGTATAAGGCCTGAAACAAGCCCATCACATTTTTGTTTTCCTGAATTAAATAATAATAATAATAATAATAATAATAATAATAATAATAATAATAATGCTGAAAGACAGACATAATTGCACGTATCATACGTTTTAGGGCTGAGGATTCCCCAGGAGCAAGAACCGCCCCATGAGGTTCCAGGTCAATGTTTGTGTTCCGCAGAAGCAAGAACCGCCCCATGAAGCTCCAGGTCCTAGTATGTGTTCCCCATGAGCAAGAGCCGCCCCTTGAGGTTCCAAGCCCCTGTATATTCCCACGAGCAAGAGTCGCCCAGTGAGTTTCCAGTTCCCTGTATGGTTCTCCAGGAGCAAGAGCCACTCCATAAGGTTCAAGAGGTTCTGCTGGTACCCATGGCCAGATCAAGTACAGATAAGTCAGTTTACCTTAATCATTGTGGTGATACAAGAACATATACTACAAGTTGGTGATAGCCCAAATACCCTGAAACAATACAAAGTACTGAATTAAAAAAAAAATAAAAATAAATGTTTGTATCGTATAAAACGATGTGTATATACAAGGTACGATGTATGTGTGTGTGTGTGTGTGTGTGTGTGTGTGTGTGTGTGTGTGTGTGTGGGGGTGTGTGTGTGTGTGTGTGTGTGTGTGTGTGTGTGTGATTTTTTATTTTTTCTTACATTTGCGAATAACACATATACAATCATATACACATGATAATATTAGATGAATAGCATGGTATAGTAATCATTTGCTCTCATGCATACTAGTATAAATAAAAGAACACGTACATCAACAGTCTGATTTCCCAACTCACCCCCCCCCCCCCCCTCCCCCCCCCCCCCTCCACACAAAAAAGATGGAAATATCATAATAGAAAAGGATCAGATTTTAAATGTATAGCCAGATGATGTGAAAAACCTTTATGATGATACCAGAGAAGAACAGTATGATATTCGAAATAATAATGAACGATCATCAATTTTGAACACCGAGGGTAACAATGTTGTTAACCATTTACAATCTGAGAAGATCCCCGGTTCAGCCAACATCACAACAGAAATGATCAATGCCTTAGAAGAACATGAAATAGATTGAGTCACCAGACTGCTGAACACAATATATGATACTAGGGATATACCGCATGAATAATGTGATTATATAGATATTGCAATTCCAAAGAAATCAGGACCCTTGGGATGTGATCAACATCGAACAATTAGTACAATGAGCCACATCAGGAAGATTTTGCTAAGAATTATCATGCCAAGAGTTAGAAAGAAAAATACAACCCGAAAAAGGAGAAGAACAATGTGAGTTTGTAGAAGGCAAAGGTACAGTAAATGATGTGTAAATGCTGAGAACATTAATGGACCGTTCTATAGAAGTAAACAAAGACATACATTTTGCTTTATTTACTACACAAAGGCTTTCAACAACATATAAACATCAGAAAAAACAACATATATTGGAAACAACAATCTGCCATACGAATTGATAATGAAGTAGGTCAATATCAGCCTATTACGAGAGGTGTGAGACAGGGATGTGTAATGTCCCCAGATCTTTTTTCCTTGTACAGTGAAAATATTTTCAACCATGTAGCAGTTATGAAAGGAATCATCATAGAAGGAAGTAATATCAACAACAATAGATCTGAGGATGATACAGTATTGATTGCAGACAATGAGCAGGATCTGCAACATTTAGTAGATGCGGCTATTGCACACATTGAACAACTATAGTTAGAATTACATTGTAAGAAGACACAGATTATGGTTGTCACTAGGAAGAAAAAAATTGCCACAATGTAATATACAAGTAAATGGTAATATTCTTGAACAAGTGAATCGGTATAATTATTTCGGAACAATCATAACATGTGATGTCAGATGACTTGAAGCGATTAGAACAAGAATCACCATGGCGAAGGTTGTCTTTTGAAAGATGGAAAACATATTCACCTACAAAAAGATGTCAATTGCATGCGAGAAAAAGAATGTTGAGCTGCTACATACAACCTGTACTTTTGTATGGATGTGAAGCGTGGACATTGAGCTGACAAGCTGAAAAACATCTGATGGCTGTGGAAATGTGGTTTCTGAGAAAAATTCAAAGAATACCATGGGCAGACAGAACAGTTAATGACCATGGTCTACAAGAAACAAATTAAAATCATACACCGATTAGAGAAATTAGACGCAGACAATCAAAAACTTGGTCACTTTATGAGAAGAAATAAATTGGAGAACTTGATGACAACTGGCAATATCAAAGGGAAGAGAACAAGGGGAAGGCAGATAAGTAAATACGTGGATGGCTTGGTCACTTGGTATGGTCGAGTCAAGAACACTGAGCTGATCCAATATTTTGGTGGTCAAGTGAGATGGCGAATCATGACCGTCCTCGCTTATTGGCATGGCACATGAAGATGGTGATGACACGGTTAAATGCCTTTGAATAATCTACAAAACAGGAGAATAGGTTTACATTAAATTCTCTACACTTCTCTATTATTAAGTGCATGTTGAGTATGTGCTCTCTTATTCCTCTTCCTTGTCTAAATCCAGCCCCCCCCCCCCCCCCCCGCATATCCTTTACAGGACATCGCTGTCAACATCAGCATCTCTCAGCTGATTGTTCATTTCTTGGCAAGATTACACTCAGTAGTTTGCCATAGCTTTCTGAACGGCCGGCTCACATACCCCGTAAGTTACCGCTACCAATTCTCGCGCAAGTTACGTTCCCCACGTGGATATACGGGATTACTGAGAAAGTCGCTAACACCTAGGCCAGGGAGACCGGATGTCTAAATCCAGCTGGAACCACGTTATTCTCTTCTTCAATTTCTTACGAAGTCTTCCCATTATGATGTTTAGTTGAATTTTACCTGCATGACTGACCAGGGCAACAGTCTATCGTTGGTGCTAAATTTCAAGTTGCCCTTTTTGGTAGTGGAATGAAGATGGTTCTCATTAGTGATAAAAACTCCACACCGCGAAGCAAACACGGCAGGAGACTTCTGATCGTCAGAAGTGTATTCTCTTCCCCAAGTGTTTCGGCCCATTATACCCATAACATTCTCTACTGGCGGACCCGTTCGGGGCATGACTCACGACGTCTTTCCAATGCTGTGCGAGACGTTCGGTCACCTTCGTTGTCCTTGTTTTGCTTGTCTCTTAGCTGTTAACATGTCCACTCTCAATTCTGCCCTCCCTCAGAGAGGAGAGTCTGTGCAGCCTGTGCTTGTCCCTTAGCACCCGTGGTCGTAGGGAGCCTGCTTTATCACCATTCACGGCCTCTATCGCCTCCATACGTCTCCGTTGCCATGTTCCTTCATCGTGCCACGTTTATGGCGCCGCACTCTGCTAGGAAGCCGGTTCTACCTTTTGGTTTCTTGACCCACATATTGCAGGTGGGTGCGACTTTCGGACGATTACGGCTCAGTTATGAAGGATCGACTTCGTTCCCCCTCTGCCGTGCGTCCACCTTGACGAGGTAGAGGGGCTTGTGTGTTCCAATGACCCCAAGAGCTATGCCGACGGTAGCACTGCTACTGGTAGGGTCACCCATGTCGGACAGGTCAAGGGAGAGGGACCAGACGAAGTGACGCACAAACCTGCTGCCTTGTAGGTAGACTGGGGACAGTCAAAGGCTAGGGAAAGCATCCCGAAAAGTGCTTGTCGAAATTGGATGTACTGAGCCACAAGCTTGACAAAGAAGTGCAACGTAACTTTATCATTTCATGATGCCACAGATGAAAATTAATCGTTATGGTGCTAATCCCGTGAAGTCCCATCAGGCGGTGATAGTGCCGGGCCCCCTGCCTCGAGGGGGTCCACCCATGACTACTGGTGGTCACCTTCCCCTGTGCTGTGGAGTCAAGGCACAGAGGAGTAGGTTAAGAGCTATTGACCAAATACCAAGGACACTCAACATACTACAGTGGAATGCCGAAGGAGTTTATAACAAGAAAGAATCCCTGACACAGCGTCTTCATAAAGATAGAATAGATGTGGCATGCATTCAAGAGACACATCTCAATGCCAATCGCAAATTTTCAGTCAGAGGATATCAGGCCACACGTTTCGACCGCGAAGGACATAAAGGAGGAGTTCTAATACTTACACGAAATACAATACCTTGCAGCGAAGTATCTGTGATCTCTGACAACCAAACAGAAATTATAGGTGTTGATATAATGATAAAGGACGTGAAAATAAGAATCTACAATCTGTATAGCCCAGCAGATAAGGACCTTACACTCTCAAACATGAAAATAACTGACACAAACTGCATTATTGTCGGAGACTTTAATAGCCGTTCAGAAAGATGGGGATACCCAGATACTGACAAAAGAGGAGATGAATTGGAGGACTGGGAAATAGACTCAAATCTCCATCTACTCAACAAAGCGGATGACACACCGAGCTTCTACTCCAGAAGATGGCTTACCACTTCTACTCCAGACTTAGCTTTCTGCACAGGAGACATCCTCCACAAAATCGATCGCCATGTGCTGGACCAATTAGCAGGTAGTGACCACAGACCAATCAAGCTTGTAATGAATATGGAGTATGTTCCACAGGAGCAAAAGCCCTTGCCCCGCTGGAATTACAAACGAGCAGATTGGGACAGATTTGCCATACTAACAGACAAATATTGTGAAAACATAAATACACGATATGGCAACATAAAGCAAATGGTGGAAAGTCTAAACAGAGCGATAATACAGGCAGCTACTGAGTCCATTCCTAGAGGAGCGAGGAAAAATTACAAACCATACTGGACTGAAGAACTACAAAGTTTGGAGGACAAAGTTGAAGATGCCAGGAAGACAGCAGAGAGAGAACAAACAATTGAAGCGAATATCTCTCTCAAAGCCATCTCAGCAAAATATAAAAGAACAGTAAATCAAACAACAAGAGATTGTTGGAGGGAAAAAACAGAAAACCTGAATTTTGACAGGGATGGAAACAAACTATGGAAACTAGTGAAAGCCATGAACAATGAAGGACCTAGAAACAAACAAATAACAATTAAACAAGGAAATGCCTTGCTTACAGGAAAAAAGGCTGCAAATGCACTAATGGAACACTATGCAAATGCAAACCACATTGATATTACAACCGAACAGAAGAAAGCAATCAAAGACAAACAGATACATCATAGAAATACAGAGACAGCAGCAGAATATATGATGGCAAATCTAACAATGGAAGAAATGGAACAGGCAATGAATACCCTAAAAAAGAAGAAATCACCAGGAAAGGATGGAATCACAAATGAAATGCTAATAGGACTAGGCAACAAGGCAAAGAAGAAACTACTAGCAGTCCTAAATAACAGCTGGAAGAGAGGAATAGTCCCACAGGCATGGAAGGAAGCTATACTAATACCAGTCCCAAAGAAAGGAAAAGACCTGGAAGAACCAAATGGCTATCGACCTATCAGTCTACTTAGCTGTGCAGGAAAATTAATGGAACGCATTATCAATGGCAGGCTAACATGGCATCTGGAAGAAAACAAACTCTTAACACCACACCAAGCAGGATTCAGAAAGTACAGATCCACTGAAGATCAAATAACCTATATAGCTCAGGAAATAGAGGATGCCTTCCAAGAGAAAAAGCACACACTAGCAGTTTGGATAGATTTAGAAAAAGCATTTGATAAAGTATGGAAGGAAGGACTGAAAGTAAAACTGCAAAACATGCATGTTTGTGGAAAAATGTATAAATGGATCAGCCACTACCTTGAGAACAGAACTGCCAGGACAAAAGTACAAGGACAAACAAGCAAAATGATGCTGCTGGAGCAAGGTGTCCCCCAAGGAGGAGTTCTTTCACCAACATTATTCCTAGCATATATAAATGACATCACAGAAAATTTTCAAGCCACAGTACACACATCCTCCTTTGCAGATGACCTAGCCATATGGACATCTGAAGAATATATTAGTACAGCTAACAGCAGAATACAGCAAGCCTTATTAGCGCTAGAGGACTGGTCAAAATCATGGCTAGTGAAGATAAGTGAGGAGAAAACAACATGCACAGTGTTCTCCCTCTCAAATAAAACTCAGCAACCTAAGCTGGTATTGAATGGAAAAATATTGCGCCATGAAGAAAATCCAAACTATCTAGGAGTCACCTTTGATCGTCGCCTGACATGGAAGACACAGGTTGAGAAAAATCGAACAAGAGCAAGGCAGAGAATGGCAATCATGAAAAAGCTTGCTGGTACAACGTGGGGAGCAGATGAGAAAGTTCTCAAGAAGTTATATACTGGACGGGTGAGGCCAGTACTGGAATATGGCATTGCAGCTTGGGCAACAGCAGCTAAGTCAAACTTTACCAAAATAAGTAGAGTCCAAAACCAAGGAATGCGAATCATAACTGGAAGCCTGAAGACAACGCCTATTAATGAACTAGAAAAGATCACTTGTTTACAACCAATGCAGGATAGAAGAGATAGCAGAGCCCAGCAACAAGCAGAAAAACTTAGGAGATTGACAGACCACCCTATGTACAACAGATTTAATGGTTTTGGAAGGGGAAGACTGAAGCGTAGCAACTTTGTAGAAACTGCAAAACGAAGGATTAGGGCAGATCCTATACTTAACATATCAACAGTCAAGCCCATACACAATGCACACAAGTTCCCAGCTTGGAGACAGCAGCAACTGCCTGAGATGATAGAAAACATTCCTGGTATTGAGAAAAAGAACACTCAGCATGAAACCGAAAGAAGAGAAATAACCATAAACTACATAAAAGAACATTACCCAAGCAGGAATTGGACCCATGCATATACAGATGGATCAGCCAAAAATTCAATAGAGAATGGAGGAGGAGGAATTCTCCTAAATTTAAAAAATGGAGTGAAAAAAACAAATTCAATGGCAACTGGAAAATTTTCAAGTAACTTCAAAGCGGAGGTAGAGGCTTTGAAAACTGCAGCAGAAATGCTCCTGATGGAGGAAAATAAAGAGAAGCAGATAGCTATCTTCACAGATGCAAAGTCAGCTGTCTCAATACTGAAGAGCAATAACAGCACAGAACTAACTGACCTAAGAGCAGCACTCCATGGTCTATGCCAGAAATCCAAAAAAGTTGTAATACAGTGGATCCCATCACATTGCAGTATACCTGGAAACGAAGAGGCTGACAGACTGGCAAAAGAGGGCGGACGACTACCACAGCCTGACATAGACATAACCTATAATGAGGCAAAGAGGTTGATAAAAAGCACTTATAGAACCAAATGGGAATCAGAGCATCCAGGCCATCAGAAGGATGATGCATATTACAAACTCGACCGAAGAGAACAAGTAGCAATCTTCAGACTCCGCACAGGACATAACAGGCTGAAATACCACTTGTTCAATAAACTAAAGATAGGAGATACCGATGAATGTAATTGTAGTACTGGAAAAATGACAGCAAAACATTTGCTGCAGGATTGCCCAACGTATGCAGAACAGAGAAAGATATTTTGGCCCACACCTGCTTCATTTGAGGACAAGCTCTATGGAGATATCAACAAGCTCAAGTTGACCGCAGCTTACTTTAACTTCATACAGGTTGACATTTAAAGGTGCATGAAGACCCAGAGGCATGAAATGGAATATTGCTTGGATAGCAAATCCATTACGTGGAAAGTCCGAATCAAAAGCCCATTGTGTGGGCTTCATAAAAGGTGGAAAAGTGTCCTAGTGGCATGAAATGGAATATTGCTTGGATAGCAAATCAATTACGTGGAAAGTCCTAATCAAAAGCCCACTGTGTGGACTTCATAAAAGGTGGAAAAGTGTCCTAGTGGCACGAAATGGAATATTGCTTGGATAGCAAATCCATTACATGGAAAGTCCGAATCGAAAGCTCACTGTGTGGATGTCATCTGCAGACTGCATACTTCTGGTTTCCGGAAGAACAGCCTATTGTGAACGGAAGGTCCAATATACGGAAGTGAGGCTAAGCAGCCATGTGCAGGACGTGACGATTCCTTGGGTGAGCCCAGTACCAGAGCGCTATGTATCGGCTCTGCAAGTATGGAAGCCTCCTTGGATGGCGGGGAATGCCCATGGTCTGCCCTGCCTTCCCTTGAGGGCTGACCAGGATCTTTGGCTGTTCTATATGGACCAGCTGGGATGGGGGATAACACCACAACAGTGAGAGTCAAACGTCCTAAGAAACCCCCGGGAAGGTTAACCCGGTCAACAAATGCCCGCAGAAGTCGGATGTGTCGGCCTAACGGCGCAAGAACGCAGCTCTGCTGTAAACAGGCACAACGCAATCACATCCGAAAAAAAAAACTCCGGATGAACGAAGAAGAAGAAGAAGACTTCGTTCGACATTAGAATGATTTGACTGCATTCAGATTCACCACCCTCGCTCGGAGGAAAGGCTATAAAGTTGGCACGACAGTTGCAAGGTCGTTTTCTTAGTTGAGAGATTGTTAGGTGTTCTGCACGTACCGCTTCTAACTATACTAGTTTCGAGTCTTGTCCCACTTCAGGTTCCGACAATTCCACAGTCAGCATGAGGCCTTTTCGGCTGCCTCACCCAGTTGTTTTTATACCCGAGTTCTTGCTTGTGCTTTAATGCCAATTTGCTTTAGCACATCATACACGGAGAGGGAGACTAGACCTCTGGCGCCTACCTCTATGGCCTGACGGTTTACCCTTCCAGACTAAGACTCGCGAGCATGTCATCGTACTTCTCTATCTTGTACGTGTGCTGCTCCTCAATATTGGACTCGTTTGGGACTGCCAGCTCAATCAGCGTTAGCTGACGAGGAGCTAAGTACGATGTCAGGTCGGGAGCCAAACTTTCGGATCACCTCAGGGTATTTTTCACGGGCCTTTAGATCCACGGTCAGTTCCCAGTCATCAGCACCAAAGAAAATGGTCGGAAATGGGAAGTCGGTAGCGCGGCCATAGTTGTCTCTGCGTTGTTACCCAGCAAGGAGGAATGCAATTTCCACCGGTCTCGTCCTGGCTCCTCTGTTCGCCTGCATTGTGGCTACATGCATTATGGCTGTTATTAAGAATATTTGGCCTTTTACGGGCCGGACAAAAAATTATATTTTAAAAAGTTAATAAGGGTATCCAATAAATGGATAAAAAATAGTATTTAATTTCGACGTAAAATAGGCAAATTATTTATAAACTTCTCAGAATTCTAAAACAAAACCTTAACTTGTAAACAAACTGTGAAGATAATTTAAAATCCACGCGACCTTAGATGTCAAATGCAGCAATATTTCCTAAATGTCTGTGTAATGACTACATACTATGTATTATTCGGGAACGGCACATGTATCGATGTTTCAATTTATGACTAATGGTTTTTTTTTTCTGTAATTGCAATTCCAAAGGAAGACTTACATTATCCGTTAGATTATAACGGTTAGAATAACACACTTGGACCCACATAAATTTTCAGTTCAATAGATGGACGGAAGTGAATGCGTAAAAATGTTGAATGTTTTATATTAAATAACGTTTTCAAAAACTGCATCGATTATTGTTGATGTTTCATTTTTTAATAATACGGGCTCTCGGTTCCCCATATTGAGGGGGCGGGAGTAGGGAGATCAGAGTCGCCTCATTAGGTCGCAAGTTCCCGTGTGTAATTTGGATGACCGCCTTTGCATGTAGTCCTGGTAAGATCAAGTGCAGATACTACACTTTGATCTTAGCCAAATGGCCGAGCATTCCAGATCCATTTTTTTTACAAAGGTATATGGTCTGAAACATGATCATCACATGTTTGATTTCCTGAATGAATTAATAATAATAATGTTGAAAAACAACGATAATTGCATGCATCATGTATTAAGTAAATAATTACATATTGCTTATGAACATAGTTGTCAAAATGTGTGTTTGAATGTCCTGAATTAAAAAAAAAAACATTGCTTAATATTTAGGGCTCAGGATTCCCCAGATGCAAGAGCAGCCCCATGAGGTTCCAAGTCCCTGTATGTTATTGTGATGTCCCCCTCTGCTGGCCATGGCCAGATCAAATAATAAATTAGAGAACTTGATGACAACTGGCAAGATCGAGGGGAAGAGAACAGGGAGAAGGCAGAGAAGTATGATGGATGGCTTGGTCACTTAGAATGGACGTCTGGTGATCAAGTGAGATGGCGAATCATGACCGTCTACGATTATCGGCATGGAATATGATGATGATGACACAGTCAAATGCCTTTGAATAATCCACAAAACAGTAGAATAGGTTTACATTAAATTATCTACACTTCTCTACTAATAAACGCGTGTTGAGTTTGTGATCTCTTGTTCCGTTTCCTTGTCTAAACCCAGCTTGAACCATGTTAATATCTTCTTCCATTTCTTACGACGTCTTCCCATTATGATGTTCAGTAGAATTTTACTTGCATGACTGACCAGAGAAACAGTCTATAGGTGGTGCATACTTTCAAGTTGCCATTTATGGTAGTGAAATGAAGATAGTTCTCTTAATTATATTTGGCTTTTAACAGGCCCGACAAAAAGTTGCTGAAAACAATAAACTAGAACAGTATCCATTAAAAGCATAACATATTACATGTAATATCGATGTGCCATAGAAACAACTATGTATAACATTCTCAAAAATGTTAAATAAAGCCTTAACTTTCACAGAAGCTGTGAAGCTATTTCAAAATTATTATCCCATTCTTTATGCTGCTTAAACCTGTCATTAACTTACATGATAGTTTTATAAATGATTAAGACAAATATTTCAATTATTTAAATCACATAATATATTTTTGTTATTTTCAGTAGTTGTCCCTGAAATAACTGTTATACTGTTATGTCCCTTTCCGCGTTTTTAAATTACAGGTCTTCCGTTTAATGTGGTTTTATTTAGTGCAAAACAGCGTGTATTTACAAGGTCTATTGTGGGTTTCCTTTAAATTTGCAAATGCAACAAGACCTCAGACGTCAAATGCTGCAAGATTCTCTAAAAAATTCTCTTTCTGTCTCTGTAATGACTGCATACTATTTATTATTTTGGAATGGCAAATTTAGCGAGGATTCAATTCATGTAGATAAATTGTTGTTTACGGTAATTGCAATTCCAAAGAAATATTTTACAGTATCCTTAATCAATGTCGTGATACAAGAACACATACTACAATTTGGTCTTAGCCAAAATGCC
>JACEFZ010015436.1:292500-368293 GCA_014155875.1 Cepaea nemoralis
TTTAGGGCATCATACCGCTCCTTGGTTATATCATCTCTAACAATTCTCATTATATTTTCGGCGTACAATTTTAAACAAATAGGGGCCAGCAAAAATCCTTGCTTGATGTCAAAACAGTCTGATGTTTCGCCATCTATTCTAACCGCTGCTTGTTGGTCTAGATAGAGCATTTTTATGAGTTGTACTACATGTGACGCGAAACCCATTTTACTCATGTTTGTGTAATACAGTCAAATGTTTTTGAATAATCCACAAAACAGGAGAATATGTTTATATTAAATTCTATACACTTCTCTAATATTAAACGCATGTTGAGTTTGTGATCTCTTGTTCCCTTTCCTTGTCTAAACCCAGCTTGAACCACGCTAATCTCTTCTTCCATTTTCTTCGGGAGTATTCCCAATTTGATTGTTAGTTATGGGTTTTACTTGAATGGCTGATCAGGACAACAGTTCTATAATTGGTGCGTAATTTCAAGTTGCCATTGTTTGGTATGGAAATGAAGGCAGTTCACTTCCAATGTAGAATGTTAAGGATATTACTGCTTTTACATTGTTTTAATAAACTTTTATTTCATACAACTCAGTGTGTATTTATACGGTGTAATGTGTGTTTCTTTTGTTTGTGTATTTGACAGAGCGTTGCTGTTTGTTAGTGTTAATTGACATATGTGCAAATAAAACAAATACATTAATATACACATATCATAAAATAACACTATGGCATAGTGTATGTACACATTCATTGCTTGCATAAGCTTCCTTTTATGGTTTTTTTTAATAAAAACTTTTATTCCGCACCAAAACAAAAACAGTGTGTATTTACAAGATGTGTAGAGAGAGAGAGAGAGAGAGAGAGAGAGAGAGAGAGAGAGAGAGAGAGAGAGAGAGAGAGAGAGAGAGAGAGAGAGAGAGAGAGAGAGAGAGGAGTGAGAGTGATAGGGCAAACCAAAACAAGGTTGCAGTTAGCGGCATTGGTTAGTAAAATCAAACACATGCACAATGGATTTATTGGCGTAGGCGGGGTTGAGATGGAGGTGAAACGATCTGCTGGCTTGGTCATGGTCATACTTCCCACTTCACGACTGACAACGAAAATGAGGTACAGCCCCTATTTGTTCTCAATGAAATTTTCCCTGACTGGGTAATATTTCTCTGTCCTTGGTGACAAAGAAAGAAAATGTGCCGATTCATTTGCCCCATGACGGGGATTGTAAACAAAGGATCTACGAGGTGAAATACACGTCTCTCTCTCTCTCTCTCTCTCTCTCTCTCTCTCTCTCTCTCTCTCTATCTCTCTCTCTCTCTCTCTCTCCTCTCTCTCTCTCTCTCTCTCTCTCTCTCTCTTTTTTTAAATACTGTATTTCTTGACTATCACATTTTTATTTCGTATTTTCACAGCCTTTAGCAGGACATACAAATATTGTATTCCAAGTTTATCATCCTAATAGAAAGAGACAATTAAGTTAAGATAAATTTACATATTTCCACCAGGAAATATAGTGGCTAGTTTGTAGCTGAACATTAGTAAAAATAATTGTCTGTTGTACGTTACAGAATTAAACATGGTATTGATTCTGCAAGTCCAAACAAAGTTTCTGTATTCTGCCAGTGTTTTAAGTCGTTTTGTGTGTGTGTGTGTGTGTGTGTGTGTGTGTGTGTGTGTGTGTGTGTGTGTGTGTGTGTGTGTGTGTGTTACTGGGTGTTTAAGGAAGGGTTTTCAGAAAGATTGCTTTGTAAATGTCTGTTTGTTTAAATGTGGATGTTTGTATTAGTTGTTTGATAGTTTCCACTGCATCTGTGACTGTTTGACAAGAGTAGTAATGTGTTCTTCTGTCTCTTGTGTGTTGTTCCTACGTAGTTGGCATTTTCCTATTTGTCTGGGTCTGAATCCTTACTTGGGTAATTTTTTTTCCGCATATCTTTTACATGACATCACTGTCAACATCAGCATCTTTCAGTTGATTGTTAATTTCATGGCAAGATTACGCTCAATAGTTTGCCATTGCTTTCTGAGCGACCGGCTGACATACCCCGTAAATTACCGACGCGGAGAGAACAGCTGCCGATTCTCGCGCGCGTCACGTTACTCACGAGAGTATACGAGATGACGAAGAAAGTCGTGTACCTCCGAGACCAGGAGCTCGGCAGTTGGGTATTATGGGGTCATATTAAACATCAATCTGTAAGTGATTTCTCTTGCCTTAGGTGTGATGTGTTTGTTGTGTAAGTTAGAAAAGGTCGATGTGTAGTCTGACATGAAGTATTTTTGTCATTTTGTGATTCTCAGTTTAAGTAACGGCGCTTGTTCACTAACTATTTGCTTGTGTATTTCCCGTGTTGTTTCCTGTATTAAATGTTCATGTCTTTGTATTGCCCGTATATAAGTGTGATAGAGTGTTGGCAGTATGCCCTGATAGTGTGGTACTGCTTTGTTTAGTTTTGTGAGATGTTTTATTTTTTGTGTTGTATACTATAATGCTATTCTACGTTGCTCTGGATATCTGATATTACCTTTGTGGCTGATTCTAAGAGCTTGAATTTTTGTGTGTATGGCTTGAAGTAATATTATTTCTTGTTTCTTGTCCTGTGAGCGTTTTATGCTGTATGCTGCGTATTGTCTTGTTAAGTATAAATTGTTTGATCTGTTTATTTATGTCTGTGATTGTCTGTTTTGGAGGAAATAACACTGTCAATAGGTATATAATTTTTGGTATGATTTATATGTTAACTAGTATGCTTCTACCAAATACCGTTGCTGTTTTGTACTTATACCTCTGTAGCATATTTGTGATCTGATGTGTTGATTTTAGCCATGTTTCTTTGTGGGTTGTTCTGTGGTCACATGGAAATATTATCCCATACAGTTTCATATTGTCTCTGTGTGTTTTAGGTCTGGAGGGCAATCATACTTTTATTTCCACTTTCTCTGGGCCATGATCTGTGATTTATGTATATTAAGTTTGTTTCCACTATCTTTCCCAAAGTGGGAAAAGATGTGCAGCATATTTCTGACGGACGTGTTGCTTTAGGAATGAAGGCAGTATCGTCTGCATAAGAAATGACCGTCTTCTCTAGTGTCAGTATATACAACAGTGGTGATAGTGATTATCCTTGTCTGACAGATCTTGGCAGCCTGAAGCCAGAAGTCAGTGAATGGTTCACTAAGACTTTGCTTTCTTGGTTATTATACAACATATTTATCCACCGTTTGCAGTACTGTCCTATATTGTAGTGTTCTAGGGTTTTGTGCAAATAGGAATGTGCGATTCTATCTTCTATTCTGTCTTTCCGGTGTGTGTGTGTTGTAATGTCTCTAATGAGATGTGTGTGTGGTTTTGTATATTCCTGTGTTGTACACCACACTGCTGGTTTGGATGTATTATTGTTGCAGAAATTGTTAGATTTTATGTGCGAGTGATTTGGCCAGATCAATTAGGAAGAACGTGGAAGCAACAGAGATGTTATTCCTGAGACGAATGTTGCGAATTCCTTGAAATTCCAGAGTATCTAACAATGATTGCCTGAAAAAGGCTGTTGCAACTAGAACATTACATACAACAATAAGAATGAGACAAAACTAACAGCTTTCTTTGGTTGTGTGATGAGAAGAGAGGCATTAAGTAGCTTTGCAGTAAAGCCCACTGAAATCGGTGATGTCTGTGGCGATCTAATTTTTCCTGGTGTGTCTTTTACGGAGAGAGAGAGAGAGAGAGAGAGAGAGAGAGAGAGAGAGAGAGAGAGAGAGAGAGAGAGACAGACAGACAGACAGACAGACAGACAGACAGACAGACAGAGACAGAGAGAGACAGAGAGAGAGAGAGAGAGGAGAGTGAGATATATACCAAAGTGTCATGAAACATTCCAAGCACTGAATATTTTGGCTAAGATCAAAGTGTAGTACCTGCCAGGGGCCGGGATGATCACCCGACACACATGGACGTGGAGACATAATGAGGCGGCTCTGGTCCCTGTGGGAACTGCGAGTTCTTCTAAAAAAATATGAATATTTTGGAATATTGGCCTGTTACATTTTTTTATATAATAGTTTATTATGAACAAAAAGCAATGTCTTTTTATATTTGCGAATACAGCATATACATTCATACATATGTGACAACATTATATACTTGGCATGGTGTAACTACCAACATATTACCTGTTGAAGATGATGGTTTAGTAATCATTTTTTCCCATGCATACCAAACCCTTTAATAGAATCTCTTTCACACTCCAGACATTCTCATTGACACTTAGTCTTTTATAAACAAGGTCAACAGTATTGCTGAATCACTTTTGTTTACTGCAAATGGTACTCTTCTATGTATCTACAAATTTCCTCACAACAAACCTCACGAGCGCGTACGCAAGAGAAAGGGATGGAGAGAGAGAGAGAGAGAGAGAGAGAGAGAGAGAGAGAGAGAGAAGAGAGAGAGAGAGAGAGAGATGAAAGTCAGCTAGACATGTGGCTGCTTAATCACAAGTACAACGGATTTATTTAAGGCGGGCTCACGTTGGCCTTTTACAGGCCGGACAAAAAATCCAGAGCAAAAGGTAAAAATCATATCCAATAAACGGATAACATGTGTCATTTAATATCGACGTGACAAAGCCAAATTATTTTTAAATTTCTGAATCATCTAAAATAAAGAACTAACTTGTACACAAACCGTGAAGATAGTTTAAAATCATTATACCATTCTTTATGCTGCATACACCTTTCGATAATTTCTATGATAAATTTATAAAAGATTTAGATAAATGCTACAATTATTTAAATCACATAATATATTCATGTTAGTCTTAGTAATGTCCCTTGAAATAGCTGTTACATCGTTATGTCCCTTTCTGCTTTAAAAAAAAACAAACATTTCTTCTGTTTAATGTGGCTTTATTTAGTGCAAAATAGTGTGTATTTACATGGCGCATTGCGTGTTTTCCTTTACATTTGCAAATACAAGACCCCAGATGTCAAATGCAGAAAGATTTCCTAAATGTCTGTGTAATGACTGCATAATATTTATTATTCGGGAACTGCAAATGTAGCGATGTTTCAATTCAAATAGATAAATGTTGTTTTCGGTAATTGCAATTCCAAAGGAAAACTTACAGTATCCTGTAGAACAGGGGTATCCCAACCTTTTCTATCCCCCGCACCCCTAGAAAACTTTTAGTATATTCTCTCACCCCCTACAAAAGTTTTTAGTAGTATGTCTCGCACACCTCCCCCCCCCCCCCCCCCCCCCCCCCCCCCCCCCCCCGGCCCTTCTTTTTTGTTGTTGTTGTTGTTGTTGACATGATTACGGGTTAAAGTCTGTGAGAAAAATAGAAAACAGAAATCAATAAATAAATGTATAAAAATGCAGTTTCATTTCTACGTATATAAAAGTCTCGCATATGTATAACATTTGTTCCAGCTTACAAATTAGTTATATTTGTAATTATTCTAGTGAATGTTTTTGGTTTGCATATCCTTTACAGGACATCGTTGTCAACATCAGCATCTTTCAGCTGATTGTTGATTTCTTGGCAAGATTACGCTCAGTAGTTTGCCATTGCTTTCTGAGCGGCCGGCTCACATACCCCGTAAGTTACCGACGTGATTCGAACCACTGCTGATTCTCACCGTCGTCACGTTACTTGCGAGAGTATACGAAATTACGGAGAAAAGTCGCTAACCTCTAGGCCAGGAAACCGGCATTCTACTGAATATAGAAACTAATTTCAAACAGATTTGTAAACGGTTTTTAAAGCATCTTGATTTAAAATTATAGTTTTATTAAATTGAAAATTTTATGTAACTTCTTACTTCCACCTCGTTTTCTGTATTTCAGTATTGTTACGTTGGGAAACTTAAGAAAGAGCCGTTGTCTTTTTCCCTGCTGATTAAGTTTCACACCCCCTGAAATGCTATCTCGCACACCTTGGTGGTGCGAGCACCCCTGGTTGGGAACCCCTGCTGTAGAATAACACATTTGGACCCTCATAAATTCTCCAGTATATAAATAAATGAAGCACTTTTGCATGTAGTCCTGGTAAGATCAGGTGCAGATACTACACTTTGATCTTAGCCAAAAGGCCGAGAAGCCAGATCCAGTTTTTTTTTACAAAGATATATGGCCTGAAACAGGTGCATCATATGTTTGGTTTCCTGGATGAAATAATAATATTTATAATGTTGAAAAACAGCGATAATTGCACGCATCACATGTTAAGTAAAGGGAAAACAATTACACATTGCTTATGAACATAGCTGTCAACATTTGTGTTTGAGGTCCTGAATATTAAAAGTTTGCTTAATGTTTAGGGCTCAGGGTTCCCCAGGAGCTAGAGCCGCCCCATAAGGTTCCAAGTCCCTGTATGTGTTCCGCCGGTACATTAGCCGCCCCATGAGGTTCCAGGTCCCTATATGTGTTCCCCAGGAGCAAGAGCCACCCCATGAGGTTCCAAGTCCCTGTATGCCATTGTAAAGATCACCTCTGCTTGTGCCCATGGCCAGATCAAAAGCAGATAAGTCAGCCTACCCTTAATCAACGCATTATACAAGTAAATGGGAATAGACTATGTGGTTGTTTCGGGATTTGAAATTTAAATATTGAGCACAACCCACTACTGGCAACGCCGATCGCATTCTGGTATGAACCTAAGGCCTATCCACGTCAATATGGAAGCACTATACTCGAGTTTCGCCCTCGTTTGAGCTCGTCAGTAGTGCATATCCCTGACCGGATCCGGAAACAGTCCCGGATCACGCGTGTGAAGCGGGTGTGTAACCACGCGGCACACACTGGACACACCAAATTATCACAACAGAATATCACAACGCTACCCATCGTAGGCTATGCTCAAGATTGCCCAATCGCCGCGACCGACGTCCGTCAATCGATGGGACCCGAACGATCAGGACTTCTCACTGGCAAGGAACACCAGGCCTCCTAAATCCAGTGAGCAATAATCAATTGACTATGTGGTTGTTTCGGGATTTGAAATTTAAATATTGAGCACAACCCACTACTGGCAACGCCGATCGCATTCTGGTATGAACCTAAGGCCTATCCACGTCAATATGGAAGCACTATACTCGAGTTTCGCCCTCAGTTTGAGCTCGTCAGTAGTGCATATCCCTGACCGGATCCGGAAACAGTCCCGGATCACGCGTGTGAAGCGGGTGTGTAACCACGCGGCACACACTGGACACACCAAATTATCACAACAGAATATCACAACGCTACCCATCGTAGGCTATGCTCAAGATTGCCCAATCGCCGCGACCGACGTCCGTCAATCGATGGGACCCGAACGATCAGGACTTCTCACTGGCAAGGAACACCAGGCCTCCTAAATCCAGTGAGCAATAATCAATTGACTATGTGGTTGTTTCGGGATTTGAAATTTAAATATTGAGCACAACCCACTACTGGCAACGCCGATCGCATTCTGGTATGAACCTAAGGCCTATCCACGTCAATATGGAAGCACTATACTCGAGTTTCGCCCTCGTTTGAGCTCGTCAGTAGTGCATATCCCTGACCGGATCCGGAAACAGTCCCGGATCACGCGTGTGAAGCGGGTGTGTAACCACGCGGCACACACTGGACACACCAAATTATCACAACAGAATATCACAACGCTACCCATCGTAGGCTATGCTCAAGATTGCCCAATCGCAGCGACCGACGTCCGTCAATCGACGGGACCCGAACGATCAGGACTTCTCACTGACAAGGAACACCAAGCCTCCTAAATCCAGTGAGAAATAATCAATTGACTATGTGGTTGTTTCGGCATTTGAAATTTAAATATTGAGCACAACCCACTACTGGCAACGCCGATCGCATTCTGGTATGAACCTAAGGCCTATCCACGTCAATATGGAAGCACTATACTCGAGTTTTGCCCTCGTTTGAGCTCGTCAGTAGTGCATATCCCTGACCGGATCCGGAAACAGTCCCGGATCACTGCGTGTGAAGCGGGTGTGTAACCACGCGGCACACACTGGACACACCAAATTATCACAACAGAATATCACAACGCTACCCATCGTAGGCTATGCTCAAGATTGCCCAATCGCCGCTGACCGACGTCCGCCAATCGATGGGACCCGAACGATCAGGACTTCTCAGTGGCAAGGAACACCAGGCCTCCTAAATCCAGTGAACATCAATTGACTATGTGGTTGTTTCGGGATTTGAAATTTAAATATTGAGCACAACCCACTACTGGCAACGCCGATCGCATTCCTCCCCAGACAGGTACCCTCGAACCATGTATGTGTTAAGGGAGGAGCCTCGCGCGACCCTAAGCTTTCTAACTCAGACAGGCCATTGTCTGAGTCTGCGAGGACCTTGACCACACAAAAGGACAATGTGACCGGCGAGGTCACGTGGTCTCCACATACCATGGGTATCCTGCCCAGTAACCAACCGGGTTTCCCCAGAAGGCTGAACGATTACAAATACCTGCCATTTGTTTATATACCGACATGACTTCACTATGTAACAACAGCTGGGTTTTGTGTTATTGAATATTGGAAATTATCTTTTCTGAATAAAATATATTTTATTACCACTGTCTTATTCAACAGATACTTATTATTAGCAACATATTATATCAAATATATTTTCCAATTTCTTTAGTGTCAGTTACTGAAACGTTCACTGTTATTGAAGAAAACATAACAACATTAAATTACTACATGATTATCGAACTTGAACATCATGGGGAATAACACTGCATATTTTATTTCATATCCTTTATAAGACATCGCAGTCAACACCAGCATTACTGCCGTTTTGATCTCTTGGCAAGTTTACCTTCCGTAGTTTGCCATTGCTTTCTGGACGACCGGCACCAATACCAACGGGAAACTAACGCAACGCGGTCTGCTGCCAAATAACATTGCATATAATTGTTATGGAACTTGTTATTAATAGATGGAGATAAACAATTTGCAAAGGGAGGTAATGTAGCTGATAGTTTTAAACATAAAATTTGTGATTTCAGGATGTTTTACTATAATACGCGATCGCAATAGTTAGATTCTGTAATCTAATGTATTATATGTAATCTGATTATTTGTATTCCGAACATTTGCACTTTCTATTTTAATTGACAATTACCTGGAAACGTATTTAAAATGCAAGAAAACTCTTGCTGTTGCATATTGATTATTATACATATTTTAATTGTATGAATAGTTAAAAAGCGATTACGGGGCGTCTCTGGCAACAGGGAGGAACCACATCCCGTATGCAAATTATGTTCTTTCAGCTTAATATCTGATGCGTGGCCGATTCAGACGCTACGATTGTAAACTAATTTTGGAATCGGGTGACATGACTGGGGCTTGCCTCGATGTTGTCCCAGTATTGTAGTTCTTCTGGGAATGGCATAAAACAAGTAATCTCCTATTTTATAGCATTTGTATGCTGCTTGTGTTTTCTTGCCAAGATTACGTTCAGTTGTTTGCCATTGCTTTCTGAACGTCCGGCACTCATACCATTTCGTAAATAACCATCTGAAGGTGGTCGCTGTTGATGGATAGCCTGTATTATTTCCATGGCGTTATATGTTCTTTGCCGTCTTCCTGGCCTAGAGGATAGCGACTTTTCTCCGTAATCTCGTATACTCTCGTAAGTAACGTGACGACGACGAGAATCAGCAGTGGTTCGAATCGCGTCGGTAACTTACGGGGTATGTGAGCCGGCCGCTCAGAAAGTAATGGCAAACTACTGAGCGTATTCTTGCCAAGAAATCAACAATCAGCTGAAAGATGCTGATGTTGACAGCAATGTCCTGTAAAGGATATGCAATAAACTTTTATATATGTTCTTTAGAGTAATAGTATAATAGGGTAAATTGTGTACCTTTCTCCATTTTCGTTGTCTGTTTTAAGTAATGTTAAATCTAATTTGATGTTCTTTAGGATTTCCCTTACATTTTACATTCTTAACCTTATCTGTGCTATAACTGCAGTTGGTCGATATGTCCGTCTGCCACTGGACTAGTGTTTGCTCTTACTATACTGCTTCTGAATCTCTTTGAAATCAGCATGTCCACGTATTTAGTCGTCGAGAGTTATGATTGAAACAGGTGTTACCTATTATCATTTGACGATATTTCCACCCATGCAATTAAGCCGTCACCTCTCACATTCCTATCGCCAAGGCCATAGTCACCGGTCACGCCACTCAACATTTCGTTGCCTACATTGGCATAGTATGTTTTGTTTTAATTAGCCTAAACTGTACCAAGAAATACTCACAGTAGTACCAGAGGCCAGAGGGGATCTGACTGGATGAGAGTTGGACTATAGAAATGTGGGGCTAGCACCATATACTCATGACGCCTCAGTGTGTGGAAAGGGGTCATTAATATTTATATTGTATAAAAGGCACACCGTGAGGCCGCGGGTAGTATTACGTTTACGTTTGAAGTTCGGTGCGCTGGTGGCGGGATATTTGAACCGTTACCTACATTGATCAGTTGGACTTCAACTTTAACTTCCCGTTCAGAAAGTAATAGCAGACTACAGAATGTAAACATTCCTAGAAAATGAACCTCCTGTTGGGTTGATCGCAACCTCCTGCACAGGATGCATTAACTGTATAAATACAAAGGCAATACAATTACGTGATTTTGTGTTGAAGGTACTAATGTTGATGACGAAGACTAAAAGGATCACACATATTTCACTTTAATGTGAGCGATTATGATGTAATTAGGTAATGATGTTTGTGATAAATGCAATCAAATTGGACGTAAAACAAAAGTTACCTACATCGTGTGATGCATAATTGCTCTTAGGTTTGTTAAAGAATGCCTTGGATACCAACACCACAATTGCAAAGATATGTGGCGTCATGCTTGATTTCTTTGTTGCTGACAGCCCGAGTTTTCATAACCTCCAAGTATTTCTCCACCTTTATCCCGCGTTTACTTAACTGACAGTGACAGTCGTCTCAGCTCAGTACATCAAATGTACGTCACTGTTGGTGACCCGTATGTGAGAACATCAAGGCTAAGTCAGACATTGTCACACGTACCGAAGCCAGGTGTTTGCATACTTGTAACTCTGAAAATACTATTTAGATTCAAATGTAAACATATCTGATACCCAAATAGTACAGTTGTTCCGCCTGTTTCCCCGTATTGGTCCATCTTCGTGTCTATTGGGTTTTCTCAGATCGTCTGCTACGAGGACGGTTTGTCCATTGCGGACATATTTCCTCATCCTCGGCCACTTTCGGTCTCGGCCTCGGCCATTTCTTCGCCGCTGTCACTGTAGAATTCTGCCTCCTCGTCTCTTTCTTCTTCTTCTGTCTGGGACTTTGCATCTTCTGCTTCTGGTGTTTCGGTTCTTGGAATTGAGTAGTTCTATTTGTACTCTTTATTTTTGTATCTGTTTGAGAGTTTCTTCTGTCTTTTCTCTTTCTTCTTGAATTTGTTTTTCCTGTCTCCGACTTTATTGCAGCCATTCTAGCGACATCCTGCTCAATCTTCTGCTGAACTTGTTTCATTTCGTCCAGGATGCGTTGAGCGGTTGTTGTCTGTGTCTCTTGCGTCTTGTCTTTTTCTTCCTCCATGCTTTTGAACTTGGATCTCAGGTCCTTCAGTTGACCTTCCAGTTGCGCTTTGTCGCTATTTGTGAGTCGATTGGTATCCTCGTACTGCCTCCTAGCCTCTTTATAGGGCAGATTAGTTGTGATGGCGATCTTCATAGCTTCCTTGTTGTCTTGTGGCAGGGACAGCCGAGGTACCTGGCGCCGTGGTTGCCTACACAGTTGGCGTACTTTCTGTTAGGGTTAGGCCTCCTGAAGTTCTTGTCGATCTTTGCTTGCAGGCATTGACAGTTTGAGTGGGGTCCTGAGTAGTATCTGCATACCTTCATCTCACTTTTACAGGTGGTACGGGTGTGCCAGAACATCTGGCACTTTGAGCACTGCAGCACTCTCGGTATGTAGTACGCTGGAGCGTGATATTTCTTGTCACATCTGATTGTTTGAGGGATTACTCGTTCTTCCAATGTTACGATGACGACTGTGGAGAGGATGTTAATCTTGCCGATAATCCTCTCAGCACTGGTGATCTTGATTTTCCGTTTCTCTGTCGTCAGCATCTCCCTGATCTGGTCGTAGGTGAGATGGGTCTTGACTCGTTTAATGACCCATCGTTTACTTGTGCGGTGCCGAGTGGCTTCCAATAAGATGCAGTGGTGAAACTTGATGTCGGCTTTTTCTTCTTGAGCAAGTTTCTTGTGGTCATTAGGTTGTTGTTGATGGAGTCCATTAGGTGTCTTGCGCAGCTAATAGATTCTGTTTCTTCCCAGTTCGATTTCCAGCAGACTCAGTATCGTGTCTGTTGGTAGCGTCGCCAGTTTGGCTTCTCCAACGCGTGTCTGTTTTAGCAGTATTTTGCCGATCAAGTCCTCAGTTGTTGTTACTTCCTACTGTGTGGAGGTGTTTGGTGAACTGGGCTGCATCATCTTGGTGCTGTTGAAAACTTCACGGCTGCTGCTGGCATCAGTTGTAGTTGTAGCCTCTGGCGTCACCTCAACGATGGGAGCGGCTTCAGCTGGTGTAGGAGTAGTAGCTTCCTTTGTGGTTGTTTCAGGTTCTGGCGTTTTGCTGCATCTCGCAGGCAAGTTCTCTTCTTGCATTTCCTTGATAGTTTTGTCTTCTTCCAAGCAGCTCATTTTGAATGTCGGGTGTCTTCTGGAGTTTTTCTTGTCACGTGCCATTTTCGCCCACGTGTCAGGCTTCCGATTAGGCTATTTGTTCTCGATGGCACACGAGATTTCTCGATAGCGCACGAGTCGCCTGTGGTGGAAATATGCATAGCATCATAACATCCGATCTTAGATGCCTTGAAGAGATTATAACAAGAATCGCCATGGCGAAGGCAGACTTTTGCAAGATGAACCACATACTGCCCAATAAAATGATGTCAATTGCAACGAGAAAAAGAGTGTTGAGTTGCTTCATACAACCTATACTTTTGTATGGATGTGAAGGGTGGAAAATGAGCAGACAGGCTGACAAACATCTGATGGCTGTGGAAATATGGTTTCTGAGGAAAATGCACAGAACACCATGGACAGACAGAAAAACCAATCACTAAGTCCTACAAGAAACAAATGAAAATAATACCATGATTAGAGAAATTAGACGTAGACAGTCACAAAATTTTGGTCACGTTATGAGAAGAAAGAAATTGGAGAACTTGAGGACAACTGGCAAGATCGAGGGGAAGAAAACAAAGGGAATGCAGAGAAGTAAATACCTGGATGGCTTGGTCATTTGGTATGGTCAAGACAAGAACACTGAGTTGATCCACGACTCTAGTGATTAAGGGATATGGTGAATCATCACCACCCACTCTTATCGGCATGTCACATGATGATGCTGAAGAAAAAGTCAAGTGCCGTTTAATAATCTACACAACAGGAGAATATGTTTACATTAAATTATCTACACTTCTCTACTATTAAAAGCATGATGAGTATGTGCTCTCCTGTTCCTCTTTCTTTATTTAAATCCAATATGAACCACGTTAATCTCTTCTCCCATTTCTTACGGCGTCTTCCCATTATGATTTCTCGTAGCATTTTACTTCCATGACTGACCAGAGCACCAGTCTATAGTTGGAACATAATTTCAAGGTGCCTTGTTTGGTAGTGGAATGAAGACAGTTCTCTTTTAATGATATTTGGCCGTTTACAGGTCCGACAAAAATTTGCTTACTACCAGTGGACCTTGGAGACTTATCCATTAAAAGGATAAAATATTACATGTAGTATAGATGTGGCAGAGAGCAATTGTTTATGAAATTCTCAAAAGTTTAAAATAAAGCCTTAAAATTTACACAATCTGTGAAGATCTTAAAAATTTTATTTATCCCATTCTTTATGAAGTATAAAATTGCGCTTAACTTATATGATACATTTATAAAAGATTATAGAAATACTACAATTATTTAATCACATAATATGTATTTATGTTACTTTTCGTACTGTTCCTTGAAATAACTGTTATATCGTTATGTCTCTTTCCGCTTTGTTTAATTACCTGTCTTCCGTTTAATGTGGTTTTATTTAGTGTAAAACAGTGTGTATTTAGAAGGTGTATTGTGTGCTTTCCTTTACATTTGCAAATACAGCAAGACCCTAGATGTCTAATGTAGCAAAATTTCCTAAATGTCTGTGTAATGACTGCATTCTATTTATTATTCTGGAACGGCAAATGTAGCGATGTTTAAATTCATATCGATAAATTGTTGTTTTCGGTAATTGAAATTCCAAAGAAAAACTTACAGTATCCTCGTGAATTCTTAGGTTCAATAGATGGTCGGAAGTGAATGTGTAAACATGTCGAATGTTTTGTATGAAATAAAGTTTTCATATGGAAATGCCCAAAGTGCACCGATTCTGTTTAATTATCTGTCAAGCTATCATGTACTGCCAATATAATACCTTCGGTGTATGTCAGAGGAGAGGGAAGGGAGGGGGCTCTTGAGCCTGAGGAATTAAGGCCGCCTGGATAATGCAGTGGCCACGATCTGTGCAGGTTGGAGTTTTTGTTTTGTTTTTTTTTAAATTTTCTTTCTTCTTTTTTTTTAAAAAATAAGGTCACACAGTTCCCCAGTGAGGGCAGAGTCGCCCTATCAGGTCCCAAGTCACCGTGTGTCATTCGGATGGCCGCCTATGCATGTGGCCCTAGTAAGATCAAGTGCAGATGCTACATTTTTATCTTAGCCAAAAGACCGAGAAGCCAGATCCATTCTCTTATAAAGGTATGTGGCCTGAAACAGGCTCTTCACATTTTTGAGTTCATAAATGAAATAATAATAATAATAATAATAATAATAATAATAATAATAATAATAATAATAATAATAATAATAATGTTGAAAAACAGCGATAATTGCACGCGTCATATGTCAAGTAAAGGGAAAATAATTACACATTGCTTATAAAAAATACCTGAACATTAGTGGTTGAATGTCGTGAATATACAAAATGTGCTTAATATTTAGGACTCAGGATTCCCCAGGAGCAAGAGCCACCCCATGTGGTTCCAGGTCTCTGTATGTCATTGTGATGACCACCGCTGCTGGTGACCATGGCCAAATTAAGTGCAGATATTTACAAGGTGCACTGTGTGTTTTCCTTTTTTCATATCCATTACAGGACGTTGCAGTCAACATCAGCATTTTTAAACTGCTGTTGATGTACTAGGCAAGATTACGCTCATTAGTTTGCCATTGCTTTCTGAGCGACCGGCTCACATATCCCTAAGTTATCAACGCGGCGAGAACCGCTACCGATTCTCACATAGTGTACATTACTCACGAGAATATACGGGATTACAGAGAATGACGTTAACACCCAGGCCAGGGAGACCGACGTGTTTTCCTTTACATTTGCAAAATTCAATAAGACCTCCCCAGACGTCAAACACAGCAAGATTCTCTTAATGTCTGTGTAATGACTGCATACTATTGATTATATTTATGTCTGATATATGCTAACTTATCCACGACAACATTGGCCAGAAAGTTATTTGACTATTTACATTTTTTTGCTTTTTGTTTTACTCTAACTCAAAGTTTTAATTTACTTTTACTTTTAGTTGTAGTTTGTTTTGTGGGTGTCATTGTTATTAATCGTTAATAATATTCAGCTGATTAATTGTCTAATGTTAATTTCTCATCAGTACCTTATTTCCCTTGTACCATGTTTACAGATAATTTATTATTCCATGTAATTACATTGCCTACCAGATTACAAAACATCATTACGTTCCTTGTAAAGTCATGTAGGCGTTTACGTCACTCCACAGATATCGGTCTTGGTTTCCTGGATCAATTCTTATTCTCTGTTATGTATGACATACCTCCATGTCATCTTGTTAGAGTACTTAGACATGTAGCATCATTTGTCTCGGTCTGCCTCTTCCTCTTCTACTGAGGGGGGCTGAGTGGTCTCGATGTATGGTGTCCGCCTCGAGTGTTGGAGGTCGCGGGTTCGAGCCCCGGTGAGTTCCGGGACTTTTTCACGTGAACTTCTAGTAATACAATTTCTCCTGGTCTACGGGTAATGAGATGGGACGCCCGTGTGTATTGTTGCGCACGTAAGAAAATCCCTTGGCAGTTGGAAATCGAAAAAAGAGTAGCCTAAGGGAGCTGCCCGGGCAAAATTTCGAGTTAAAAATCTACCCAAAGTATTTCAGGATCCTCGCCGGTGCTACGGAGTTCGTGCACTGAGCTTAGATTCTCCGGACTCAGTATTGAGTTAGGAGTATAACGGAGCACTTGTGGGTTACGCCCGTGTGCCGTGACGTTGATCCGTCGACTAAACTAAACTTTAAATTCACGGTCAGTTCCCAGTCATACGTATCATCGAAAATGGTCGGAAGCGGCAAGTCTGTAGCGCGGCCATCGTTGTCTCTGCGCTGTTGCCCGGCACGGACAAATGAAATTTCCACCGGCCTCGGCCTGGCTCCTCTGTTCGCCTGCATTCTGGCCACAGGCACCATGGCTTTCATTAAGAATATTTGGCCTTTTACAGGCCGGACAAAAAAAATATGCTGAAGAAAGTCAAATATTTATCCCCAAAAATGATAAAA
This sequence comes from Cepaea nemoralis, assembly GCA_014155875.1. Taxonomy (NCBI): domain Eukaryota; kingdom Metazoa; phylum Mollusca; class Gastropoda; order Stylommatophora; family Helicidae; genus Cepaea; species Cepaea nemoralis. Next base: position 309,125 of record JACEFZ010015436.1, read on the forward strand.
TATAGCATTTAATATCGACGCGAAATAGGCAAATTATTTATAAACTTCTCAAAAATCTAAAATAAAGCCTTAACATGTACACAAACCGTGTAGATAATTTAAAATCAGAACCCCATTCTTTATGCAGCATATAAATTTCGTTAATTTCTATGATAATTTTATGAAAGATTAAGATAAATACTACAATTATTTAAATCGCATAATATTTTTACTGCTACCTTTAGTGATGTCCCTTGAAATAGCCATTATATCGTTATGTCCCTTCCATGCTGTTTTAATTACCTGTCTTCCGTGTAATGTGGTTTTATTTAGTGCAAAACAGTGTGTAATTACAAGGTGCATTGTATGTTTTCCTTTACATTTGCAAATACAGCAAGACCCTAGATGTCTAATGCAGCAAGATTACCTAAATGTCTGTGTAATGACTGCATACTATTTATTATTCTGGAACGGCAAATGTAGCGATGTTTAAATTCATATCGATAAATTGTTGTTTTCGGCAATTGAAATTCAAAGAAAAACTTACAGCATCCTCGTGAATTCTTATGTTCAATAGATGGTCGGAAGTGAATGTGTAAAAATGTTGAATGTTTTATATGAAATAAAGTTTTCATATGGAAATGCCCAAAGTGCACCGATTCTGTTTAATTATCTGTCAAGCTATCATTTACTGCCAATATAATACCTTCGGTGTATTCAGGGGGAGGGAGGGGGTCTTGAGCCTGAGGAATTAAGGCCGCCTGGATAATTCAGTGGCCACGATCTGTGTAGGTTGGAGGTTGTTGTTGTTGTTTTTTTTTAATTTTCTTTCTTCATTTAAAAAAATAAATAAATAAGGTCACGCGGTTCCCCAGTGAAGGTAGAGCCGCCCTATCAGGTCCCACGTCCCCGTGTGTCATTCGGATGGCCGCCTATACATGTGGCCCTAGTAAGATCAAGTGCAGATACTACACTTTTATCTTAGCCAAAAGGCCGAGAAGCCAGATTCATTCTCTTATAAAGGTATGTGGCCTGAAACAGGCTCTTCACATTTTTGAGTTCCTAAATGAAATAATAATAATAATGTTGAAAAACAGCGATAATTGCACTCGTCATATGTAAAGTAAAGGGAAAATAATTACACATTGCTTATAAAAATAACTGAAAATTAGTGGTTGAATGTCGTGAATATACAAAATGTGCTTAATATTTAGGACTCAGGATTCCCCAGGAGCAAGAGCCAAGCCCCGTAAGGTTCCAAGTCCCTGTATGTCATTGTGATGACCACCGCTGCTGGTGGCCATGGCCAGATCAAGTGCAGATATTTACAAGGTGCATTGTGTGTTTTCCATTTTTTTCATATCCATTACAGAACGTTGCAGTCAACATCAGCATTTTTAAATTGCTGTTGATGTACAAGGCAAGATTACGCTCAGTAGTTGCCATTGCTTTCTGAGCGACCGGCTCACATATCCCTAAGTTACCAACGCGGCGAGAACAGCTACCGATTCTCACGCAGTTTACGTTACTCTCGAGAATATACGGGATTACAGAGAATGACGTTAACACCCAGGCCAGGGAGACCGACGTGTTTTCCTTTACATATACAAAATTCAATAAGACCCCCTCCCCCCAGACGTCAAACGCAGCAAGTTTCTCTAAATGTCTGTGTAATGACTGCATACTGTTTGACTATATTTCAGTTTGCTATATGCTAACGTATCCACGACAACATTGGCCAGAAAGTTATTTGACTATTTACATTTTTTGCTTTTTGTTTTACTCTAACTCAAAGTTTTAATTTACTTTTACTTTTAGTTGTAGTTTGATTTGTGGGTGTCATTGTTATTAATCGTTAATAATATTCAGCTGATTTATTGTCTAATGTTAATTTCTCATCGGTACCTTATTCCCCTTGTACCATGTTTACAGATAATTTATTATTCCATGTAATTACATTGCCTACCAGATTACAAAACATCATTACATTCCTTGTAAAGTCATATAGGCGTTTATGTCACTCCACAGATATCGGTCTTGGTTTCCTGGATCAATTCTTATTCTCTGTTATTTATGATATACCTCCATGTCATCGTGCTAGAGTACTTCGACATATAACATCATTTGTCTCGTTCTGCCTCTTCCTCTTCTACTGAAGGGGCTGAGTGGTCTCGAGGTATAGTATCTGCCTCGAGTGCTGGGGGTCCCGGGTTCGAGCCCCGGTGAGTTCCGGGACTTTTTCACGTGGACTTCTAGTAACATAATTTCCCCTGGTCTCTGGGTAGTGTGATCGGACGCCCGTGTGTATTGTTGCGCACGTAAAAAAAATCCTTTGGCAGTTGGAAATCGAAAAAGAGTAGCTGAACGGAGCTGCCCGGTCAAAATTTCGAGTTAAAAATCTACCCAAAGTATTTCAGGATCTTCGCCGGTGCTACGGAGTTCGTACACTGAGCTGGGATTCTCCGGACTCAGTCTTGAGTTAAGAGTATAACGGAGCACTTATGGGTTAGCCCGTTATGTTGATCCGTCGACTAAATTAAACTAAACTAAACTTTGAATCCACGGTCAATTCTAAGTCATCCGCACCATCGAAAATGATCGGAAGCGGCAAGAAGGCAGCGCGACCATCGTTTTCTCTGCGTTGCTGCCCGGCACGGACGAATGAAATTCCCACCGGCCTCGTCTTGGCTCATGTGTTAGCCTGCATTCTGGCTACATGAACTATGACTGTCATTAAGAATAATTGGCCTTTTACAGGCCGGACAACAACGAATAAAAATACGGTAGAATTATTGATGTGTATCCAATAAAAGCAATGGCAAACTACTGAGCGTAATCTTGCCAAGAAATCAACATACAGCTGAAAGATGCTGGTGTTGACAGCGATGTCCTGTAAATGATATGCAAAAAAAAAATATATTCAAGTCATTTTCAGTAATGTCCCTTTAAATAGCTGTTATATTGTTATGTCCCTTTCCGCTTTTTAAATTACATATCTTCCGTTTAATGTGGGTTTATTTAGTGCAAAACTGTGTGTATTTACAAGATGCATTGTGTGTTTTCCTTTACATTTGCAAATACAACAAGACCCTCGATGTCAAATGCAGCAAGATTTCCTAAATGTCTGTGTAATGGCTGTATAATATTGATTATTCGGGAACTGCAAATATAGCGATGTTTCAATTCATATAGATAAATGTTGTTTTCTGTAATTTGCAATTCCAAAGGAAAACTTACAGTGTCCGTTAGATTATACAGAGAAGATTAGCATGGCCCCTGCGCAAGGATGACACGCAGTTTTGTGAAGCGTTCTAACGGTTAGAATAACATACTTGGACCCTCATACATTTATCAGTTTAATAGATGGACGGAAGTGAATACGTAAAAATGTTGAATATTTTATATGAAATAAGTTTTTCATATTGAATTGCAAAAAGTGCATCGATAATTTTTGATGTTTTATTATTTATTTATTTATTTATTTTTTAATAATAAGGGCTCTCGGTTCCCCATATTGAAAGAGGTGGGGGACCAGAGCCGCCCCATCAGAAGTTCCCGTGTGTCATTAAGATGACCGCCTTTGCATGTAGTCCTGGTAAGATCAAGTGCAGAGACTAAACTTTGATCTTAGCCAAAAGGCCGAGAAGCCAGATCCATTCTTTTATAATGGTATATCGCCTGAAATAGGGCCATCACATGTTTGATTTCCTGAATGAAATAATAAAAATAATAATATTGTTGATAATTGCACGCATCATATGTTAAGTAAAGGTAAAACACTTACACATTGCTTATGGACATAGCTGTGAACATTTGTGTTTGAATGTCCTAAATGTACAAAAAGTTTTAGGACTCAGCGTTCCCTAAGAGCAAGAGTCGCCCCATAAGTTTCCAGGTCCCTGTATGTGTTCCCCAGGAGCAAGAACCGCCCCATAAGATTCCAGGTCTCTGTACGTCATTGTGATGAGCACCTCTTCTGGCGGCCATGGCCAGATCAAGTGCAGACATTTACAAGGTGCATTGTGTGTTTTCCTTTATATTTGCAAAATACAAAAAGACCCCAGATGTCAAATGCAGCAAGATTTCCCAAATGTCTGTGTAATGACTGCATACTATTTATTATTCTGGAACGGAAAATGAAACGATGGTTCTGTTCATATCGATAAATTGTTGTTTTCGGTAAGTGCAATTCCAAAGAAAGATTTACAGTATCTTTAATCACTGTCGTGATACAAGAACAGATACTACACTTTAGTCTTAGCCAAAATGCCGTGAAACAATCCAAACCTGCTAATTTAAAAAAAAAGAAAACTGTTGTTTCGTACAAAACAGTATGTATTTATTTTAAAAAAGGTGTGTTGTGTGTGTGCGCGTGTGTGTGTGTGCGTGTGGATGCGCGCGCGCGCGCTGTGTGTGTGTGTGTGTGTGTGTGTGTGTGTGTTTAGATTTGAGAAGACAACATATGCATTCATATACACATGATAATATTACATTCATGGCATGGTGTAATTACCTACACATTACTTGTTTGAGATGATGGTATGAAAACACATCTCTGCTACCCTAACATAACTGCTCACTTGTATATCCCAAGTGTGCATCCCAAGAATTATAATTATTAGTGCAAACCAACTCCCGGCACAAGGAAGTAGTGACGACAAATAATACGGGACTCTAAGGAAGCACCGTAATTGGAATGAGTACACTTTAAACCCATTAACGAGAATCGTTTAAAGAGCAAGAGAAATAACGGTTGAACATTCGGCTCGTACGTCGCTGAAGAATGAAGCCAGCTGAGTCAATTATTGCATCCGTGAGTGTGGCATGGTGGTAGTAACAATTACACAAGGTTTAAGTAGGTAACGAACATTTGACAGGTCTAGCAAGCTGGTAAGTAATTTACTAGACAATATCTCCACGAAAATATGGTGAAAATATTTTGAAAATATAGTGAATACATGGTGTGGGAGGTCGTGCAATATATAGAACCATAACTGTGCACAGCAACTAGAAAAATTGGCTGGAATAATGCAACAAAAGCTCTCCAGTTCAGTGAGGAGCCAATTTCCTACCTAGAATTCATGCATCGCCTCTTGCGACATGTATGGCAGGTTATTTGGTGTTATTATTCTTTGCTTTACCTAAATGCCACCGTAGAACAATGGCATTGAACGACATGCATGGTAGGTTCATCATCATCAAGTGCCATGCCAGCTGGAGTAGGCGTTCATGTATCTCCACAGATCTCGGTCATTGGTGTTCTGGATAAATTCTGCTGATGATATTCCTCCAAGCCATCGTCTCAATACATCCATGATCATTTCTTTTGGTCGGCCTCTGCCTCTCTTCCCCATGATCGTTCCAGTTGTCACGAAGTTTTCCAATGATTTCCTTCTCATCACATGACTAAAGAAAGCTGCTTGTCTCTTTCTTATTGTTGTACATAATGTTAACTTCATTAGCCTCTTTCAGGCAATTGTCGTTAAGTACTCTCTCGGCCTCATCCAGTGATTGTTGATTGGTGTTTAAAACATATGGGACAAGCAATATACACCCATTAGTCTTCAAGGCATGTAAACATGTTACACTATATATATTAATGTTGCCTGTCCCATATGTTTTAAATACCAATCATCAATCACAGGATGAGGCCGTAAATAGAATACAGGCAGCCTTTACTTCCCATAACGTTTCTTGGTATCTAATTTAAGCTAGGTCGACCAAGGAGCCCAAATAAATATAAAAACATCACTGACTGCATGGGGATTTGAACACATGACTTCCAAGCCGACAGGCAAGCAAAACTAATCACTGCCTTACCGCAAATTCTAACATTTTTCCCCGCACCCTCAATCCACATCTATTTCTTCTTCTTCTTACTTCTCCTTTTTATTTTTCGACTTATATTCCTCGTGTGTGTGTGTGTGTGTGTGTGTGTGTGTGTGTGTGTAGGTGGGTGTGTGTGTGTGTGTGTAGGTGGGTGTGTGTGTGTGTGTCGTATTCTCAATCCAGCGGAAAGCTGCACTGACCACCTCTACCTCCATTCTTAAGCTAGATGTTGTGGTATCATATGCTAGGCTCTCCTGCACAAAACGTCGACCATTAGATTTTGCTAAGAACCCCCAGGCACTTCTCCTACCTCTCAAAACCGACACATCTGTGTAGATAATCACAAAACTGGAGCGAGCATTATCCTGAATTAGTTGCTGGATTTCAACTTCCGTGGCCCCTGCTGGCCACTCCCTGCACTCCCGGCTCAATGTGATGATAACTCTGCACAAGTCTGACTGCTCCGCTGGCACTCTGACCCACTTCTCTCCTCGCCTAATGTTCTCCAAGATGCACACCTGTCTGATCGTATCCTCCGCCTGAGCCATCAATGATTTCCCTCTTATCAGTCACTGACCCTTAACTGCGTTGAGCGCCTCATGCAACGGGTGATCTGTGTCTGCAGCTACTCTGAGGTATGCCTTCGTCTGCATCACCATGAGCCTACCAGCAACAGTCGGAAGATCAAGGATGTAGCCCATACACACTACTGGGGTGTCACTGGTGCATCCAAGAATGACCCGCATAGCTTCTTTTTGTATGCGCTCTAATTTCACCAGCTGACTCTTTGAGACAGTGAGCAGTCCTAGTCCATAATCAATCATTGAGAGGATCAAGTGCTGGTATAGTGTGAAATGCATTCTCTGCTATGTGTCCATTGCAGACATAGATCTGGGGTGATTTTTCCACCTCGCCAGACCCATCATTTTAGTCTTCTGTATATTTATTTTAGCTCCACTTTCTTCACTAAACTGTCTGAAGGTGTGAAGTATGTTCGTTATGGAAGTGTTGGGTCTAGGGAAGAAAGCGGTGTCATCTGCATAAGCAATTGATTTCCGCTACCCAAACCCTTGTATAAATGTACGTGTACTGTTAGTGTCCTGTCTAATTGCTTCTAAGAGTGGTTCTAGTGTGGGTATATATATAGAATTGGTGATGGTCGACACCCTTGTTCGACAGATCTTGTGATCATGAAGCTGGCAGTTAAGAATATTTGGCCTTTTACAGGCCAGGCAAAAATATAATACATTTACGACACATTGAGTTTGAAATCTTTAGAGGATAATATATTTCATGTAATTTTAATAAGAGCTAGAAAATTTATTTATTAATTTCCCATATATATAAAACAGGGAACATTAACTTGTACAGATGTTACGAAGATATCAGAACTTATATTTTTTTCTCTAATGATCTTATGGATATAATTAAAATCTATAATCATTTTATAAAACATTAGAGATTTACTTCAATTATTTAAATCGCATAATATATTTATGGTAACTTTAGTAATGTCCCTTGAAATAACTGTTATATCGTTATGTCCTTACCGTTTTTTTTAATGTCCCTTGCAACAACAAAAAAAAAAATTACATGTCTCCGTTTAATGTGGTTTTATTTAGTGCAAAACAGTGTGTATTCACAAGGTGCATTGTGTGTTTTCCTTTACATTTGCATTGTGTCTTTTCTTTTACATTTTCAAATACAAAAGCCCCCAGGTGTTTTAATGCAGCAAGATGTCCTAACTGTCTGTGTAATGACTGCATACTATGTATTATTCTGGAAAGGCACATGCAGCGATATTTCAATTCATATCGATAAATTGTTGTTTTGGATAATTGAAATTCCAAAGAAAAACTTAAAGTATCCTTTAGAATAACACACATGAATCCTCGTCAATTCTTCAGTTCAATAGATGGACGGAAGTGAATGTGTAAACAATGTTGAATGTTTTATATGAAATAAGGTTTTCATATGGAATTGCCTCAAAGTGCACCGATTCTTTTTAATTTCCTATTTTTTAAAAATAAGGCTACGCTGATCCCCAGTGAGGTTCAGAGCCGCCCCATCAGGTCCCACATCCACGTGTGTCATTCGGATGGTCGCCTCTGCATGTAGCCCTGGTAAGATCAGCTGCAGATACTACACTTTGATCTTAGCCAAAAGGCCGAGAAGCCAGATCCATTCTTTTATAAAGGTATATGGCCTGAAACATGCCTATCACATTTTTGTTTTCCTGAATGAAACAATATTAATGATGTTGAAAAACAGCGATAATTTCACGCATCATATGTTAAGTAAAGGGAAAACAATTACACATTGCTTATGAACATGGCTGTGAAAATTTGTGTTTGAATGTCCTGAATATACAAAATGTGCTTAATTTCTAGGACTCAGGATTCCCCAGGAGCAAGATCCGCCCCATCAGGTTCCAAGTCCCCGTATGTCATTGTGCTAGTGGCCATGGCCAGATCAAGTGCAGATATTTACAAGGTGCATTGTGTGTTTTCCTTTACATTTGCAAAATACAACAAGACCCCAGACGTCACATGCAGCAAGAATGTCTGTGCAATGACTGTGTAATGACTGCATCATTATCATCAAGTGCCCTGCCAGCTGGCGTAGGCGTTCATGGCTCTCCACAGATCTCGGTCTTTGGTGTTCTAGATCAACTCTGCTGATGATATTCCTCCATGCCACCGTCTCAATCCGTCCAGCATCATTTCTCTTGGTCTGCCTCTGCCTCTCTTCCCCTCGATCTTTCCAGTTGTCACGATGTTCTCCAATGTCTCTCTTCTCATCACATGACCAAAGAAAGCTGTTTGTCTCTTTCTTATTGTTGTATATATTGTTCTAGTTTCATTAGCCTGTTTCAGGCAATCGTTGTTAGTTACTCTGGCAGTCCAAGGAATTCGCAACATTCGTCTCAAAAACCGACATCTCTGTTTCTTCTAAGTTCTTCCTAATTTGTTGATTTACATTCAAAGATTCACTGCCATACAGCAAAGCTGGTTCTATATAGCATTTCAGCACTCTCTTTATTGCATTCGTTGATAGTGCCTCATATCATAGGATACTCTTCATTTTCTGAAATGCGGCTCTTGTCCTGCCCTATTCTGCTCTTAATCTCTGTTGTACATCTCCCATCTGATGTTATAAATGCCCATTGGTATTTAAAATTATCCACTTGGTGAAGAATTTCGCCTTCTATTTCTATGTCACATTTTGGTGTCACCATTTTCTTTGATATCATCATTGTTACTGTTCTCTTGAATTTCAGGGAGAGTCCTTTCTTTCCACTCTCTGTTACTACAATGTCCAACAATTGTTGTAGGTCTGTTGCATTATCCGCCACCAATACTGTGTCATCTGCATATGTTTACATTATAATCATAATGACTCCATACTATTTATTATTCTGGAACGGCAAATGTAGCGATGTGTCAATTCATATCGGTAAATTGTTGTTTTCGGTAATTGCAATTCCAAAGAAAATCTTACAGTATCCTTAATCACTGTCGTGATACAAGAACACATACTACACTTTGGTCTTAGCCACGGTGAAGTGAAACAATTCGAAGTGCTGATGTTTTTTGTTGTTTTTTTTACATTAGAGAATACAGCATATGCATTCATATACACTTGATAATATTACATTCATGGCATGGTGTAATTACCTACACATTACTTGTTGATGATGGTGGTGGAGTAATCATTTTCTCTCAAGTATACTGAAATCTTTCAGTAGAAATTCCTTCATACACCAAGTATTCTCCTTCACACTTAGTTTTATTTAAACAAGTTTAACTGTATCACTGAATGTGTCATACTCCAAGTATTCTCATTCACATTTGCTTTCTGAAAATGGTATTAGAGCGGACAAACTGAAGAGACAAGAGGAGCTGCATGCAATCCATATGCATCAGGATTGTTCTAATGTTTTCCTGTGTAAAATAACTTGTTTTCGCATTTAAGATAAAATTGTTAGTATTTTTTAAAAAGATGAAAATAATTTATTTCCCGTTTTCTCATTTCGCCAGTTTTTTTGTTTGTTTATTTGTTTGTTTTGAAATTTAGTCAGATTTTCTCCAAAAAATACTATTTGAAAGATTATAATATGATTATGCACTCTTATTTTTCAGTGTATTACTTACATTGTGTACAGAGCATTCTGTAAAATTAAGATTTAGATTTTGTGCAGCAGTCAAAAAAAAATTGTCATGAAAAATGTCGTTAAAGATTTAAAATTATGAAAGACAAAAATGCCAAGATTTATCACAAAACGTTTCTGTCAAAGTTGTAAATGTCTGCTATATGTACACATATAGGAAACATAGAGCCTGTACATTAAAGAATGACTAATTTAGAGTCCCTTAAAAATCCAATATGGCCGCTGTTTGTCTTAATTTCCATGACAACCTTTAAGTGCAAAGTCAATTTGACATTATTTTATCGATCACCAGTCTTCAGTTTCAAACCCTATACCATATCAGAACATAGACTTTAAATATTATAGAGTTAAATATTTTTTTTCTGCCTCTGCTTAAGGGTTTATGCCCCATGTTGAGGGTAAAAGTTCTTGAATACTGTTATTCTTAGCATACTTCTGAGAAACTACATTTCAATGGTGTCGTTTCTTTATACTCTTTGTTCATTGTTTCTTTCTGTTTATTCAGTGTTTCTTTATACTCTTTGTTCAGTGTTTTATTCTGTTCATTCAGCGTTTCTTACTACTCTTTATTCAGTGTTTGCATCTACCTTTATACCATGTTTCTGTCTAATCATTCGGTTTGGTGCTTCTTACTACATTTTATTAATTGTTTCTTACTACTCTTTATTCAGTGCATCTTTCTGTTTATTCAGAGTTTCCTTGTGTTTGCTTCATTTTAACTCATTTGGTGCCTCCATCTCTTCATTCCGTGTTTTATTTTCTACTCAGAATTGTTTCTTTCTATTCTTTGGTCAATATCCTTGATATACAGATATTGTAGTGTGGACATTTTACTCTTTGTTCAATATCCTTGATTTAGAAATATTGTAGTGTGGACATTTTACTCTTTGTTCAATATCCTTGATTTATAAATATTGTAGTGCGGACATTTTACTCTTTGTTCAATGTTCAAGATTTATAAATATTGTAGTGTGGCCATTTTACTCTTTGTTCAATGTTCACTATTTAGAGATATTGTAGTGTGGCCATTTTACTCTTTGTTCAATGTTCATGATTTAGAAATATTGTAGTGTGGACATTCTACTCTTTGTCCAATGTTCATGATTTAGACATATTGTAGTGTGGACATTCTACTCTTTGTCCAATGTTCAAGATTTAGACATATTGTAGTGTGGACATTCTACTATTTGTTCAATGTTCAAGATTTATAAATATTGTAGTGTGGACATTTTACTATTTGTTCAATGTTCAAGATTTAGACATATTGTAGTGTGGACATTTTACTCTGTGTTCAATGTTCGCGATTTAGAAATATTGTATTGTGGACATTCTACTCTTTGTTCAGTTTTCATGATTTAGACATATTGTAGTGTGGAAATTCTACTCTTTGTTCATGAGTTCATGATTTAGACATATTGTGGTATGGACATTTTACTCTTTGTTCAATGTTTAAGATTTAGAGATATTGTAGTGTGGACATTTTACTCTGTGTTCAATGTTCAAGATTTAGAGATATTGTAGTGTGGACATTCTACTCTTTGTTCATGAGTTCATGATTTAGACATATTGTGGTATGGACATTTTACTCTTTGTTCAATGTTTAAGATTTAGAGATATTGTAGTGTGGACATTTTACTCTGTGTTCAATGTTCAAGATTTAGAGATATTGTAGTGTGGACATTCTACTCTTTGTTCAGTGTTCAAGATTTAGACATACAGTGGTGTGGGTAGTTTATAACTTGCTGAAACTCATGTTATGACTTCCATGAAGAGGAATACGTTACATTTAAGTCGAGAAGGTCGACTTCATTGCACTGGGTTTTATTCCATATGCCCTGTCTATCTCCTCAAAAGGGCAAGCCACTTGCAGAGAGAATCGCACAAAGCACAGACTCTGTAGTTTCAAGCTATGACCCCGAGGAATTTCAGCAAATATCACTCATGCTTTTCAGAAAGAAATAACAAATGACTGGACAATTGCCTATCAGATCACAAACATCCAACACATGATGAAGTTGATTAAAACATCTTGCATAGGATATGCAACTAATTGTGTCATATCTGAATGAACAGTCAGAAGAATGAATGTACGACCTTCAGAATGCGATGCAGACGGAGTAACCACTTTGCTCGGAAAACCTTCTCAGTAGGAAGATGTTGGCCAAAGTGGCATGGGGCCTGAAAGCGGACATCTACACACTACAATGTGGCATGGGACCAGAAAGCGGACATCTACACACAACAATGTGGCATGGGACAAGAAAGTGGACATCTACACACAACAATGTGGCATGGGACAAGAAAGTGGACATCTACACACAACAATGTGGCATGGGACAAGAAAGTGGACATCTACACACAACAATGTGGCATGGGACCAGAAAGCGGATATCTACACACTACAATGTGGCATGGGACAAGAAAGTGGACATCTACACACTACAATGTGGCATGGGACCAGAAAGCGGACATCTACACATTACAATGTGGCATGGGACCAGAAAGCGGACATCTACACACTACAATGTGGCATGGGACAAGAAAGCGGACATCTACACATTACAATGTGGCATGGGACCAGAAAGCGGACATCTACACACTACAATGTGGCATGGGACAATACATCGGACATCTACACACTACAATGTGGCATAAGGCCTGAAAGCGGACATCTACACACTACAATGTGGCATGACGCCTGAAAGCGGACATCTACACACTAAAATGTGGCATGCGGCCAGAAAGTGGACATCTACACATTACAATGTGGATGGGACAAGAAAGCGGATATCTACACACTACAATGTGGCATGGAACCAGAAAGTGGACATCTACACACTACAATGTGGCATGGGACAAGAAAGCGGACATCTACACACTACAATGTGGCATGGGACAAGAAAGTGGGCATCTACACACTACAATGTGGCAAGGGACAAGAAAGTGGACATCGACACAATACAATGTGGCATGGGATAAGAAAACGGACATCTACACACTACAATGTGGCATGGGACAAGAAAGTGGCATCTACACACTACAATGTGGCAAGGGACAAGAAAGTGGACATCGACACAATACAATGTGGCATGGGACAAGAAAACAGGACATCTACACATTACAATGGACGCTACGCACCAGACATAGCAAGTTGATCGCAGAAGAACAAGAAAGTTCACAGAATGTTAATCTGCTGGAATGCTGTCTTTGCTTTGTTATTCTGCATGTTGTTATTTTCCCCGCCAGTTTTCATGAACCCTAGATAAGAATCTATCTTATTGTATGTATTGTCCCATTTGCTGTCATTGTACACACTGTGTGCTTGAGTTTCTTGATCCTGATCATAACTTGTGTTTTATTTGTAGTCCTTGTTCACTTTCTGTGGCTACTATATTGGTCAATCCTTGTATTTCTAGATATAAATACTACGCCCTGTGTTAGCCTTACCCCTAAGGGATGCCAAGAATAGTAACAATGTAAACTATCTAGCATGTAAAATGCAATTTATGGGGGGAAAGGGGTGGGGTAGTGGTGGGGGGGGGGGGGGGGGGTTGGCGTGTGAGACTGACATCATCCCATAGAAAACTTTAGCTGCAATATTCAACCAATCACGCCCCGGGAAGGTTAACCTACATCCAAGTGAGAGTCTGATGTCATTCGAAATACCCGGGAAGTTTAAACTCGTCAACAAACACCCGCAGAAGTCGAATGTGCCGGCCTAATGGTGGAAGAATGCAGCTCTGCTGTAAACAGGCACAACGCAACTACGTTCGAGTGAGAGTCGAATGTCCTACGACACCCGGGAAGGTCAAACCGGTCAAATCACTTGCAGAAGTCGGATGTTTCGGCCTAACGGTGCAAGAACGCATCTCTGCTGTAAACAGGCACAAAGCAATCACGTCCGAGTGAGAGCTGAATGTCCTTCGACATACGGGAAAGTTAAACCGGTCAAAAAACATCCGCAGAAGTCGGATGTGTCGGCCTAACGGCGCAAGAACTCAGCTCTGCTGTAAATAGGCACAACGCAATAACGTTTAAAAAAATCTCTCCGGATGAACGCTGAAGAAGAAGACAACCAATCACGCTGGGCTTGAGGCGGTTGATGGTTTATGGGAGATGAAACAGAAGCTTTTACCATTATGGAACTATTATAATGATTATTCATATTTAGTTCTCTAGCATTTGCAGCCTGGTTTATCTGTTATTGATCTCATTTGCTTGCAGTACAAATACATACCCACTGAGAGAAATAAGCCTGGCTCATATTGTTTTATGTGAATAGGTGGCCACTTTATGGATAAGTAGGAGCATTGCTTTAATTTACTGTGTATAGGAATCTGAGCGGACGCATAAGCTTAGTAGATAGTTTTTATGGTGCCATGTGCACGGTTGCATGAGGGTTCAACGCCTGTATTAGTCGTCTCCTTACATGAGAGAAAGACTGGCAGCCTATTTCTCTACAAAATGTGAAGGCCCGATGACATCATAATAAACCAACAGATGTCTACTTTGGAACATGTATAAGGAATTTGAAGCCATGGCAGCGCAGTCGCTAGAAGCTCCTTTGCCGGCTCGTGATCATGAGGTCAAGACTGAATCGGGAGACATATTTTTAATTGACCTGGGCTTCCAGGTCACAACCCAGCCTAAAAAGGAAACCAGGGAATGTCGTGGGAGGTAATGTTGGCTGAGAAATATTGATCACACACCCATTAAGTACCGATTCGTCTATAAAAACACGATCCTAGAACTATTCGTGTATATTGGTTTAGATTAGTTTAGTAGTCGACGGATTAACATCACGGCACACGGGTGTAACCCATAAAGTGCTCCGTTCTACTCCTAACTCAAGCCTGAGTCCGGAGAATCTCAACTCAGTGCACGAACTCAGCAGCACCGGCGAGGGTCCTGTAATACTTTTTTGTAGATTTTTAACTCGAGATTTTGTCATTGTAGCGCCGTTAGGCTACTCTCTTTCGATTTCCAACTGCCAGGGGATTTTACGTGCGCAACAATACACACGGGCGTCCGATCTCACTACTCAGAGACCAGGAGACATTTTGTTACTAGAAGTCCAAGTGAAAAAATCCCGACCCTCACCGGGACTTGAACCCTGGACCTCCAGCACTCTTGGCGGACGCCATACCTCGAGACCACTCAACCCATCCCCCCATCCCAACCCTTAGCAAAATCTTGTATATTGTAATATGTTGTTATCATGTGTATGTAGGGTTAATTTGTTCGATTATCACAGGTAGGGTTATGTTGCTTAATCTTGTGTAGGTTGGGACTATGTTGATATAATATATGTACAGTTAAGGGCCCTATTTTATTGTCTATATAAGAAATCACTATGTTGATTGTTTAATTTGAATAGGTAGAAACATTGCCTTAATTTATCTTGCATATGTCGAATTGCCGGTCTTTTATTGTCTATGCATGTGAGAATGCTGAAGCATTATGTTGCATGTCCGCCTCTGAGTTGGCGTATAGAGCGCAGTCATCAGCAAACAGGAGCTCTCTGACGGTGCCGCTGTTAATTTTGGTTTTAGCTTTCAGCCTTCTGAGATTGAATACTTTCCATCCATGCGGTAGTTGATGTCTATTCCAATGTCGTTGTTCTCGAAGGCATTCATCAACATAGCTGAAAACATGAGGCTGAACAGTGTTGGTGCCAGGACACATCCTTGTTTCACTCCATTGGTGACAGGAAAGGGCTCAGACAGTTCACCATTTTCCTGTACTCTTGCCAGCATGCCATCATGAAATAGCCGCACTATTTGGACACACTTTCGTGGACAGCCATATTTTACCATAATCTTCCACAGTCCTTCTCTGCTGACTGTATCAAAAGCCAGTGGAGAACATTTCGCAGTTCTGTTCCTGACATTTCTGGATACACGAACTATGGATGTCATTAAGAATATTTGGCCTTTTACAGGCAGGACCAAAAAAAAATTATATCTGTTTAAGGCTTTGGAAAATGTATCCAATAAAAGGATAAAATATGGCATTTAATATCGAAGTGAAATAGGAAAATTATTTATAAACTTGTCATAGTTCTCAAATCAAGCATTAACTTGTACAAAAGCCGTGAAGATAATTTACATCATTTATCCCCTTCTTTATGCAGTATATAACCTTCGTTAATTTCTATGATAATTTTATTAAAGATTTAGATAAATATTACAATTATTTTAAATCACATAATATATTCACATTACTTTTAGTAATGTCAATTGAAACAGTTGTTATATCGTATGTCCCTTACTGTTTTTTTTTTAATTACATGTTTTCTGTTTAATATGGTTGTATATAGTGCAAACCAATGTGTATTTACAAGGTACATTAGTGTATTGCTTTACATTTGCAAATACCACAAGACCAAAGATGTCAAATGCAGCAAGATTTCCTAATGTCTGTGTAATGACTGCATACTATTTATTATTCGGGTACGGCAAATGTATCAATGTTTCAATTCATATAGATAAATGTTTTTTTTTCTTCTGTAATTGCTATTTCAAAGGAAAACTTACAGTATCCGTTAGATTCTAACGGTTAGAATAACACACTTGGACCCTCATAAATATTTCAGTTCAATAGATGGACGGAAGTGAATGCGTAAAGATGTTGAATGTTTTATATGAAATAAGGTTTTCATATTGAATTGCAAAAAGTGCATCGATTATTTTTGATGTTTTTTTTTTAAATAATAAGGGCTCTCGGTTCCCCATATTGAAAGGGGGGGGGGGGGGTCAGAGCAGTCCCATCAGGTCCCAAGTCCCCGTATGTCATTTGGATGACCGGCTTTGCATGTAGTCTTGGTAAGATCAAGTGCAGATACTACACTTTGATCTTAGCCAATAGACCGAGCATTCCAGATCCATTCTTTTATAAAGGTATACGGCCTGAAACAGGATCACCACATGTTTCATTTCCTGAATGAATTAATCATAATAATAATGTTGAAAAGCAGCGATAATTGGACGCATCATATGTTAAGTAAAGGGAGAACAATTACACATTGCTAATGGACATAGGCCGGTCTCTCTGGCCGAGGGGTTACACCACTTTCTCCTTTCTCCACTTTATGATATTGCTGATATTGGCCTTTTACAGACCGGACAAAAATCTGTTCAGAAAGACAGATTATGGTATGCAACAAAACCGATACAATAATAACATTTAATATCGACGTGAAATAGGAAAATAATTTATAAACTTTTCAACAATCTAAAATAAAGCCTTAAATTGTACACAAGTCGTGAAGATAATTTAAATCAATATCCAATTATTTATACTCCACATATTTTACGTTAAGTTCTGTGACAAATTTATAAAAGATTAAATTAAATACTACAATTGTTTAAATTACATAATATATTCATGTTACTATTATTAATGCCCCTTAAAATGGCTGTTATAACGTTACGTCCATTTCCGTTTTTTTAATTACAAGTCTTCCGTTAAAGGTAGTGTTATTTAGTGCAAACAGTGTGCATTTACAAGGTGCATTATGTGCTTTCCTTTACATTTGCAAATACAACAAGACTCCAGATGTTAAATGCATCAAGATTTCCTAATTGTTTGTGCAATGACGCCATCTATCATGTGCATGCCTGAAAGCGTGGGCGGTCATGACTCACCATTTCACTCGATCACCAGAGTCGTGGATCAGCTCAGTTTTCCTGTCTTGACCATGCCACGTGGCCAAGCCATCCAATTGTTTACTTCTCGGTCTTCCCCTTGGTCTGTTCCCTTCGATCTTGCCAGATGTCACCAAGTTCTCCAATTCATTTCTTCTTCATAACATGTCCAAAAAATTATGACTGTCTACGTCTAATTTCGCCGGCTTCCTGGCCTAGAGGTTAGCGACTTTTCCCCGTAATCTCGTATACTCTCGTAAGTAACCGTGACGACGGTGAGAATCAGCAGTGGTTCGAATCGCGTTGGTAACTTACGGGGTATGTGAGCCGGCCGCTCAAAAAGCAATGACAAACTACTGAGCGTAATCTTGCCAAGAAATCAACAATCAGCTGAAAGATGCTGATGTTGACAGCAATGTCCTGTAAGGATATGCATACAAATAAAATCGTCTAATTTCGACTAATCAATTTATGATTTTCATTTGTTTCCTGTAGTACTTGGTCATTGATTTTTCTGTCTGTCCATTGTATTCTTTGCATTCTCCTCATAATCCACATTTCTACAGCCATCAGATGTTTTTCAGCTTGACTGCCAAGGAAGGAAAACAACGGCAAACTACCTTCCTTAAACGGGCCTAGCTTCATTATGATTCGCCTAACTACAGATCATCGCAAGACAAGGACGGAGACATTACAATTAGCAACATGGAATGTTAGGACGTTAAACGACGACGAAAAATTAGATAACATCAAACAATAAATGGAAAGAGAGAAAGTTAATATTTTAAGGACGTGCGACACGAGATGGACAGGAGCAGGCATTAAGATAGATGAAGATTTTAAGATTATTTATTCTGGAGGAGAAGATCGACAAAGAGGGGTAGCAATTATCTTGGATCGGCAAACATCAAAATCTGTCCAAGGATATTGGGCTGTGTCAGACAGAGTTCTACTAGGTAAATTAAGCGGTATACCTTTTAGCATAAACGTTATTCAAATATATGCCCCAACTGGAGAATCCGGTGAAGATAAAGACCTTGGTACAAGCAACACATCCATCTGAAACATACTGCGCATCTTTTCCCACTTTGGGAAAGGCAGTGGAACCAAAAATATTATACATAAATCACAGATTATGGGCCTGGGAAAGTGGAAACAACATTCTGATTTCCCTCCAGACCTAACACACACAGACAATATGAAACTGTATGGGATTACATTTCCATGTGAGCACAGAACACCACACAAAGAGACAGGGCTAAAACTAACAGAACAGATCTCAGATATGCTACATTGGTATAAATACAAAAGAGCAACAATATTTGGTAGAAGCACAATAGTTAACACATAAATCATACCAAAAATAATATACAGTGGTACCTCGGGTACGAACTTAATTCGTTCCAGAACTCGGTTCCTAACCCGAAACTTTCGTAACCCGAAGCATTGAAATCAGTGAAATAGAGACACTCCGTTTCAAGATGAAAGAATCGTTCTTTTTTGTTAACATCCGGTCGTTTACCTGACAAAACGAAAAGAACATGTGTTCTTCACGTATTAAATACAGACAAAGAAACAACCAAATAAATTAAATGTAAAATTTAAAAAAAAAGGTTTATTCTATCTTTTTTGCCAAGAAAACTATCATGGGAAATTTGTCACTTTCTTTGCTATTCTGAATGATTAGTTTCAGTAGTTTCTTGTCGCTGTTTCCTTGCAGCCGACTGGGAATCTTTCTGCACCAAGAAACTATGAAGGAAAATTTGTCACTTCCTTTGCTGGAGAATCTGTCTGAAGTGGGTCATCGCGTTATCATTCATCAGGTGTACTGCCCTATTAACAACAAGTTTGTTTGGATGATGGTTCACAATGAAGACTTCGACGTCTGCCCCCTTGTTGCAAATTTCTTTAATCCTAGCAGTTGAAACGGTCACTGGCTTCTCATCATCGGACGACTGCTCCTCCTTTAATGTCTTTAGCTGTTCATTCTGAAGATCGACAAGCACATCTGTAGTGAGCTCTAGAATGTGGTCCTCAATCAGCTCCTCCAAGTCGTTGCATACTTCCAGGCCCTATATGTTTGCCCAAGGACACAATCTCATCCACTACAGCTGCTGCGTCTGCCTATAATCCTTCAAACTCTTCTCTCTCTGGTACACAAGATGGCAAACTGTCTTCCAGGCAGACTTCAAGGTACGGGTGGAGACTTCATTCAAGGCCTTGTCAATGAGGTTGATGGCACCCCCAGGAGTAAGAAAGATTAATTTAGATATGTAGAATACGTTTCTTGCATACACACTGCATAAGTCACGGAGGTAGCCTACCTCCCTGACTTATACCCTCCTGGAAATACTTTATATAATTTGCGTCCACCCTGTGATGTAAAAGAGTTTACAAGCACGCCCCAAATAAATCCATTGTGCCTGTGATGAAGTCTCTCTCTCTCTCTCTCTCTCTCTCTCTCTCTCTCTCTCTCTCTCTATCTCTCTCTCTCTCTCTCTCTCTCTCTCTCTCTCTCTCTCTCTCGTGTGTGTACGCTCAAGCAAAAGCCATATATACCTGTTGTGCATTTTACTTTGTAAAACGGGATGCTTGTTGTGATGTTTAATGTAAGGAAAATGATGCAGGTACACACAAGATGTACCATTTTTAGAAAGCAAAAGTGAATAACAATACTTGGATTACGAAAGATTCAGTGATACAGTTAAACTTGTTGAAATAAAACTAAGTGTGAGATCAACGTCTTAATACGCATCTTTGCGCCCATTATGGGTACACAAAGTATAGAGTGGAAAAGAAGAAGCAACAAAGGCATTTATGATCTGTTTAAGTCCCCGCTAATCACTGGTATCATGAAGGCTAATAGACTACAATGGCTGGGACATATAGAAAGAATGGAAGATAATAGGGAAACAACACTCGCTTACACTCAGGACATAAATGACCGTAGACCCCGAGGTAGACCAAGAAGACGGTGGAGAGATAATATACATACAGACCTACAAGCACTTGGAATCAGCGACTGGCAAGAGAAGGTCAACTAGAGAGACGAATGGAGACGGCTTGTATCTGCAGCAAAGAACCTCAATGGCTTGGAATGCTGAAGGAGAAGAAGAAGAAGAAGTGTGAATGTGAATACTTGGTGTATGAAAGAATTTCTACTGAAATATGTTAGTATGCTTGAGAGAAAATGATAACTATACCTCCTTCATCAACAAGTAGTGTGTAGGTAATTACACCATACAATGAATGTAATATTATCATGTGTATTTGAATTCATAACTTGTAATCTCAAATGCATCTCCATGCCTAAAGGCTTGCGAATGCGACTCGTGAGCCGCTTACATCGCGTTCGAAACACAGCGGCGACCGATTTGGTAGCATACCGTGTTGCGCTAGGGTTTAACCTGTTGGTATGGGAGCCGGTCGTTCAGAAAGCAATTATAAACTACTGAATGTAACAACTTGCCAAAACATCAACACCAGCAGTACAATGTAGGTGGTGACAGCGATGCCCTAGGATATGTAAATGTTTAAAAAAAAAAATACACACACAATGCATCTTGCAAATACAAACTGTTTTGTACGAAACAAACGTGTTTTTTTTGTGTGTGGTTTAATTTGCACTTTGAATTGTTTCACGGCATTGTGGCTAAGACAAAAGTGTAGTATCTTTCTTGTATCACGACAATGATTAAGGATACTGTAAGCTTTTCTTTGGAAATGCAATTACCGAAAACAACAATCTATCGATATGACTTGAAACATCGCTACATTTGCCGTTCTAGAATAATAAATAGTATGCAGTCATTACACAGACATTTAGATAATCTTGCTGCATTTGACGTCTGGGATCTTGTTGTATTTTGTAAATGTAAAGGAAAATACACAATGCACCTTCTGCACATGATCTGGCCATGGCCACCAGCAGAGGTGGTCATCACAATGACATACAGGGACTCGGAACCTCATGGGGTGGCTCTTGCTAATGGGGAATCCTGAGTCCTAAAAATTAAGCACATTTTGTATATTCAGGACATTCAAACGACGCACATTTTCACAGCTTTGTTCATAAGCAATGTGTAATTGTTTTCCTTTTACTTAACATATGATGCGTACAATTATCGTTGTTTTTCAACATTATTATTATTATTATTATTATTATTATTATTATTATTATTATTATTATTATTATTATTTAATTCAGGAAAACAAAAATGTGATGGGCTTGATTGATTCAGGCTATATACCTTTATAAAAGAATGGATCTCGTTTCTCGGCATTTTGGCTAAGATCAAAGTGTAGTATCTGCACTTGATCTTACCAAGGCCACGTGCAGACGTGTGACAGAGTAACTCCTGGGAGAGGGAATACTGGCGGGAAAATAATATTGGCGGGAACAGAAAAATAGGAAATACGCTTGATTGTTTACTTTCGCACGAAAATGCATCAAAAGTAATTACGTAGAGAATTGGGGGGTGATGACGAAAGATTGTCAACAACAACAACTTTGTTGTTGACAAGGGCAGTTTCGACTTGGCTTGAATGAGAAGAAATAAATTAGAGCAGAAAAACAGTGTCAGAACAGTACATAAATACAGACACGAAAATAGTGATCTACGACACCAGCTAACTCTACAAGTGCACTACCCATAGGACTCAAGTATGACTGTGCAATATATTTCAGATACCCAGGCCAATTGTGTATGTATAGTATGCCTATAGAACCAATGTACAAACATTCAGGCAACAACTAACCTGAGGTAACTGAATACCATGTATATAAACTTATTGTGATATGTAACATAACATTTTTAGATAGTGATAAATTAGAGTTAGAGTAAGAAATATAATAGTTTTCATTTTTTTAAATAGTTTAGATAGTTCAGTAATTAACCCACTTACTTAGCTTAAAATTAAATTAGACTAATAATTTAGACGTAATAATAGTTAATTATAAACTAGATTAAAGTTTTGATAGGAATAGTACCATTTAGATTGTTACATTTCACTTAGCTACATTTCAGTTCAGTTCATTCCATCCTAATGAACCATACCATCTAGCAAACATTACCATTTACTATTATCATCATTTTATATCGTAATAGGATAAGAAAATTAGATAATTTAACATACGTCATTTACACCATTTAGATTAACAATATCAGTCATATATTTTTTTTTTCATTTAAAAACATCATTTATAATTTTGTTATATTGCAAATTATCCATTTTAGAAAGGTACATAATGCATTACATTTCACATTACCGATTTCAGAAAGGTACATAATTCATTACATTTCACATTACCCATTTTAGAAAGGTACATAACTCATCTCACATCAACTTCATTTTAAATAAGTTAGATTACATCCCTTAGAATAGATAAATATTAGGATTAATGTAAGCATACTTTAGGATTAAGGTAACAGAATAGATTAAAATAAGTAACACATTAAATACACATATATAGAAGTAGTATTAGTATGTCATTAGTTAGAGTAGTATTACAGTAAAATATAGTTGGTCATAAGACCAAGGGTATAAACCATCAACCCTTTGTTCTTACATGTAAATATGTTGTATATACATGACTCGTGCAGCAATTTACGCACAGTCATTCAGCTCAACTTTCTTAAACTGAGCCAAATTTGTACAGTGTCACTCCAAGGTTTTTAAATAATTGGGAGGGTAAAAGATGTGTGACAGAAGTAAGGGTAAAAGATGTGTGATAGAAGTGTGAAAGTGAGAGAGAATGGAAAATATACAGGAGAGAATGGGGACAGTCAGCGGATTTTTCTGCCGCTCAACGCGACTATTTATTTATTGTCTGCGTCAAATGTTGGCTTTCAATGTTGAAAATGTGCTGTGATGAATGTGTTGTGTGTAGTTAAGTTTAGATCTTAGATAAAGTATTTGAAGTCTCATAAGACGGAAACGTAGTCACGAATTAGTGTTATACACTTGTTTGTGGCCTCATTTAACCGAATTATGGCACTTGAAAACTGACTTACATACACAGGATAGATAGATACACATGTTAGAAGTTAG
This sequence comes from Cepaea nemoralis, assembly GCA_014155875.1. NCBI lineage: Eukaryota > Metazoa > Mollusca > Gastropoda > Stylommatophora > Helicidae > Cepaea > Cepaea nemoralis. Next base: position 332,801 of record JACEFZ010015436.1, read on the forward strand.
ATTATAGTATTAAGTACATCCAAACACGCAAACAACCAGAAAAACAAACATATAAATTGCATACATATTTTATTGATCAAAGGGAGATAACTTCGGGTCAGGGGACATAATAGACAACGAAACACTAACTTAACAGTGAAATATAACTTTACACGCGGAAGCGAAATAGGTAAAGCCTGTCGCACACACCTTGTGTAATGGTTGTTAAATATTATATAGGGGACATGAAGCAATTCATGTGTTGACCCTAAGAAAGTCAACTTTGTATGGGTAGTAAGTTAATTTACTATGTGAGGGCAGGTCTTATAAGACAACGGTCCGGTTCAGACATACCTCTAATAAATATAATATTGCATGTGAGAAGAGGGCTCACGCCAACCAGACAAGTTTGTGGCGATTGCCAGTACCCAAGTAAAGTGTTACTACATTGTGACAATAGTCAGTAGAAGTCTATTAGAGTGCCCAAAGCCAGGTTATCTACAGTCTTTGACAAAAATTAGACACACTAATTTTTTAGAAACCTCTTGCGTCACAACCAGTGAGTGAAAGTTGATGACGCAACACAGGAGGGGAGGGTGTGTGTCAAAGACTGGAACGTAACCCCTCCACCGGGAAGAGCAGTCAACCTCGAGGAGACCAAGAGGTGATACGGTGCCCCGAGGTAAGGGCAGGGGAGATGGTGAAATGGGAGATGGGTAATTGGTTCTCTCATGAGACACGGAGGCGTTGACCAGAGGGTTAGCACTCTGGTCACGACAGCATCCCGCCTACATGATAGCCACGAACGCCACTCAACGGGAGAAGCTAATGTAAGCGTGGCAAGTGGCTTGACACGCAAAAGGCGAAGTACGCTTCAAGGTCCCTCCGCGTGGTATGTAACCACGCAAGGGGAATCGGCAGACGGGAGACGGGACTTGTAGTGTTCACATCGTAGAGTAGTCGATAGGAATTTTGTGTAACCAAATAGATAGAGAATTAGCATAGGCTTTAGAAAACTAGTGATAGGCAATTCTGTGGCTTTGTGTGTGGGTTTAATAGCGACTGTCATATCATTGTAACGAGCCAACGGCAATAAAATGTACCATGTATTTTCCTCGCACACGACTTGCAAGTTTCTTGTATGGTGTGGGAGAAGAATCCGATGATGCCTGGCACATGAGTTGTTGACAATGATAATGGTCAACCTTTGTATTTCTTGCTATAAGCACTCCCCCCTGTGTTAGCCTTACCCCTAAAGGATGCACAGAATAATAACAATGTACACTATCTAGCATGTAAAATGCAACTTATGGGGAAAAGGGGGTGAGGTGGTGGTGGTGGTGATTTATTTATTTTTTTTTTTTTGGGGGGGGGGGGGGGTTGTTGGCGTGTGAGACTGACATCATCCCATTGAAAACTTTAGCTGCAATATTCAACCAATCACGCCCCAGAAGATTAACCTACATCCAAGTGAGTGTCTAATGTCCTTCGAAACACCCGGGAAGGTTAAACTGATCAACAAACACCCGCAGAAGTCGAATGTGCCGGCCTAACGGCGCAAGAACGCATCTCTGCTGTAAATAGGCCAGTTATCAGTTATCAGTTATCAGTTGGGGTATCTTCGTTGCACTCCGGACATGTCCATAGGTGCTCAGATCCTCCCCCCAGAATATGCATCAGCGTCCGGTGGCTAATAGTGCCAGTTCTGTGTTGGTTGACGAGGCACTTTGTTTTCCCGATGTACCTCTCGCGTCTGGCTGTGCCGATTCTTACTCCCAGGTCTTTCATCCTGGACAGCGATGTGGAATCACTGACGTCAAAATCCTCTGTTCTCGCCAAATCTTTAAGGACGTTAATAACATCGGCACGATCCAGGGCTGGCCATCTACAGGGGGTGCAGAGCCAGCCAGTTTGTCAGCTCGTTCATTTACCTCGACTCCCGCATGTCCCGGGACGAAGATGAAGGTGACTTTACGGACAACAGACTTCCGCAGCGATTCAGTCCACTGTCTACGTACAGATCCAGCTTCGATCTTCTGAATCATGCTCATTGAATCACTTAGTACACACACGTTGGTATAATGCTGTGATTCCAGCCATATGAAAGCCTGTGTAACTGCCATCACCTCCATCGTCATGCTGCTCGTGGTCATAGAGTGGGCACCACTGGATTCTTGAACGGTTCGGCCCGCTGAATGGGCTGTAAATGCCCACGCACTTCTCTGCTGCTTTACAACAGATCCATCTGTATAGATGAGCACTTCGGGGCTATCTGAGTGTTCATAGATGAGCGCGTTAACCTCTGCATTGACAGCGGCAGGGTTCTGCTCTCTGCACCGTCTGTCGAGTGTGATAATGCAGGAGAAAGTGCACTTAAAGGCTGGAGGCACCGGCACCCATTCCTTGCCGGGGTTGATACTGGTAAGACTGCAGACCTGTCTGACGACATCTTCCGCCCGACCCATCCATGATTTGCCCCTCTTTAGCCTGTCACCCTTTTCTCTGAATATAGCGTCATGCAGAGGGTGCTGCTCATCTGCACTTATTTTTAAGTATGCACGAGCTCTCCAGATCTTGATCCTGTGTTCCATTGTCGGGAAGTCAAGGAGGTATCTCATTGCTACACAGCTGGTGTCTCTCGTGCAGCCCAAAATGATGCGCATGGCTTCGTTTTGTACCTTTTCGAAGTCTTCCAATCTGTGTAGGGCTGACAGTGAGGATGGCCAGGGCATACTCGATGCGTGAAAGTACAAGTCCTTGGAACAGAAGTATTAGCAGTCTTTGCTCGATATTGGCAGTCGCCATGACTCTCATTGCTGACAAACCTTTTCGAGCCTTCGTTATGACATAATCGACATGATCTCTGAAGGACAGGCTACGATCAAGCCTCACGCCAAGATATGTCATTGACTGGGTTCTACTCAAACTGCTCCCATCCATTCTTACTGCCGGCAGGTCTGTTTTCACAATATGGTTGTTTAGTGAGAACCATGTAACCGTTGCCTTTGCAGGGTTGACAAGGGCATCGGCATCAGCACACCATGAGGAAATTCGATCTAGTTCGCCCTGCATATCATTGGCAACCGCCTGTCTATCTCGACCCTGTCGATACACGAGGATGTCGTCAACGAATGACAGAGTCCTACCCCTCCCGTCCAACTGTTGTTCAGTGATCGGCACCGTATACACGTTGAATAGTACTGGTGACAGTGGTGAACCCTGCGGCAATCCTGGACATATCGTTATCGGCTCAGAAGACCAACTCCCGCATCTTAGCACCACCTTCCTTTGGAGCAGAACTGCAGCTATCCATCGTACAAGGTGAGGGTGCACTTTCAGTCTGAGGAGGGTTTGCGTCAAGTGCTCGAAAGATACTCTGTTATATGCGTCCTCTAAGTCTATGGTGGCCGCACATGTCTCTTCTGTGACCTGAAATCCTTCGTAAACATCTTGAGCAAAGACTGCCGCATTCAGCCATGACCCTTTGTTGCGTCTGTATCCTCCAAGTGTGGGCGGGAAGCAGCCGAGCTGTTCCAAGTCCCAAGCAAGTCTGTGTGCTACAATTTTCTCCAGTAGCTTGCCAACAGTATTCTGCATCGTAATGATTCTGTAGCCGCTTATCTTGGAATGGTCTTTGTTCGGTTTTGGCAGCGGCAGCAAGTAGCTGTGTAGCCATTCTTCTTTGACCTGACCCCTCTGGATACTGGTGTTGAATTCTCTGGCCAGTTCTTCCATGTCATCATCTGTTATCACCAGTAGGTCACCATATCGGATGCCGTCTGGGCCTGGGGCGGCGTTAGGTGATTTCCTGAGCATTGCACGCAATATCTCAGCTGTGATTGTCCATTCTTCGTCTGTCCCGACCCCCTCGCACAACTGAGAGAGTGTCGTCGTGGTCCTCTGTCTGGCGGGCTCGTCTTTCTGGTCAGTCTGTTCTATGTAGCGTGCAAGAAGGGCCTTACCTTTATCCGTATCCGACTTTTTCCATGCGAGGTCTGTGCCTTGAAAGTCTGGAATACCCCTACGTTGTGCAGCACCGTTCATGCTCTTGTGGAGGCGCCAGAATGTCGTAAGAGATCGCTCGGAGCACACCTTCCTGCAGAACTCGTCACATTTCTCGGCCTTTGCCTGTTTGGCGCAGGATTTGAAAAAAGTCGTCGTCCTATCGACCTCAGTCTTCAGGTTCGCCAATTCAACCTGTGGCATGTTAGCCTTTCTGGCCTTTTGCCAGTCTTTGACAGCCTGCCTCTTTCCCAGCCATGCCTTCTCGACCTCTCCATTCCAACTTGGTGGCTGCAACCATCTTTCTTGTCTCCTGCGGGAGGAAGTTAGTTTTCTTCTTCTGATCTTGCTTATGGCGTCTTGACCAGTGCTGTCGTACGGGAAGGCATTTGTCTTATTTCTTTGACTCATGGCCCCGTCTTTCTTGATCAGGATGACACAAGGGTAGTGGTCACTATCGTGGTATCCCAGTGTGCTCCACCGGCACCTTGGTGCGATGGTGGGCGACACCTGAGCCAAGTCAATGACGCTGTCAGAGTCACCTGGTCGAGTGGCTATTCTAGTGACCTTCCCATCATTCAGACAGATTAGGGCAGCAGATGCCAGGGCGTCCTCCAGATCTACCCCCTGTCTATTGGTGATGCAATTCCCCCATGGACTGCCTCTGGCATTGAAGTCCCCACAGTAGATGATATGCCTTTCATCCATATCGAACAAACTCTGCCATTTTCGCACGTCGACCTTCCCATTTCGCGCATACACGTTCACGATTACAAGCTGCACTGGTGTCATTATTCTTAATGCCTGCACTTGCAGGGCATCACTGTTCCAGGAAGACATATCGATCTCAGACACTAGTATGTTGTCGCGGACCAGAATGGCCTGTCCGAGGTGTCGCCTGTTAAAGAATCCCTGAAATCCCGCGACATTGACTGTTCCGTCGCCGAGCTGTGTTTCTTGTAAGACTACAATATCGTTTCCGTACAGTAGTTTTTCAAGAATGGGTCGGCGTTGACTAAATGATGCACAGTTCCAGTACAGTACTCGAACGTGTCCGATGCCCAATCTGTCACATTTTAAACGCCTTCTGCGTGTGCCCGCCCTCTTACCACGCTGTGTTCTTGTCGGTCGTCTGGTCGTCATGTTAGGCTTAACTATCGCCATCGGGCGCCGATGATACGCCGAAGGGAGTCCGGGCGCGCGTGCACGAACTCCGTTGCACGGTCCGAACTCCATTTCACCACGAAAAACACACTTAATCCATACACATTTCAGAAGAAACACGAAAAAATGTCCCACCCTGTAAATAGGCACAACGCAATAACGTCTGAAAAAACTCTCCGGATGAACGCTGAAGAAGAAGACAACCAATCACGCTGGGCTTGAGGCGGTTTATGGTTTATGGGAGATGAAACACAGAAGCTTTTACCATTATGGAACTATTGTTTATGATTATTCATATTTAGTTCTCTAGGATTTGCAGCCTGGTTTATCTGTTATTGATCTCATTTGCTTGCAGTACAAATACATACCCACTGAGAGAAATCAAGCCTGCCTCATATTGTTTTATGTGAATAGATGGGCATTTTGTGATAAGTAGGAACATTGCTTTAATTTACTGTGTATAGGAATCTGAGCGGACGTATAAGCTTAGTAGATAACTTTTATGGTATCATGGGCACGGTTACATGAGGGTTCAACGCCTGTATTAGTCGTCTCCTTACATGAGAGAAAGACTGGCTGCCTATTTCTCTACAAAATGTGAAGGCTCGATGACATCATAATAAACCAATAGATGTCTACTTTGGGACATGTATAAGGATTTTGAAGCCATGGCAGCGCAGTCGCTAGAAGCTCCTTTGCCGGCCCGTGGTCATGAGGTCAAGCCTGAATCGGGAGACATTTTTTTAATTGACCTGGGCTTCCAGGTCACAACCCAGCCTAAAAAGGACACCAAAGAATGCCGTGGGAGGTAAAGTCGGCTGAGAAATATTGATCACACACCCATCAAGTACCGATTGGTCTATAAAAACACGATCCTAGAACTATATATTTCCAACTGCCAGGGGATGTTTTACGTGCGCAACAATACACACGGGCATCCGATCTCACTACTCAGAGACCAGGAGAAATTGTGTTACTAGAAGTCCATGTGAAAAAAATCCCGACCCTCACCGGGGCTTGAACCTGGGACCTCCAGCACTGTTGGCGGAAACCATACCTCGAGAATACTCAACCCCTCTCCCCGCCCCACCTCCCCCCCCCCCCCCCGAAAAATCTGTTATATTGTAATATGTTGTTATCATGTGTATGTAGGGTTAATTTGTTCATTTATCACAAGTAGGGTTATGTTGCTAGATCACCTGGCCTAGGCGTGTAACGTCTTTCTCCGTGATCCCGTTTACTCCTGTGAGTGGCGTGACGTACGGCGAGAATCTGTAGGGGTTCTGGCCACGGCCGTGACTTACGTGGTATGTGAGCCGGTCGCTCAGAAAGCAATGGCAAAATACTGAGCGTAATCTTGCCAAGAAATCAACAATCAGCAGACAGATGCTGATGCTGACAGCGATGTCCTGTAAAGGATATGCGGCAAAAAAAAAAGGGTTATGTTAGGACTATGTTGATAGAATATATGTACAGTTAAGAGCCCTATTGTATTGTCTATAGAAGAAAGGACTATGTTGTTTGTTTAATTTGAATAGGTAGAAACATTGCCTTAATTTATCTTGTATATGTCGGATTGCCGGTCTCTCTGGACTAGGGGTTAGCGACTTTCTCCGTAATCCCGTATACTCTCGTGAGTAACGGACGACGGCGAGAATCGGCAGCGGTTGTGGCCGCGTCGGTAACTTACGGGGTATGTGAGCCGGCCGCCTCAGAAAGCAATGGCAAACTACTAAGCGTAATCTTGTTAAGAAATCAACAATCAGCTGAAAGATGCTGATGTTGACAGCGATGTCCTGTAAAGGATATGCAAACATTTTGTTTTATATGTCGGATTATGTTGTCCATTTATTTCGTGCAGGTAGAATTGTTGTTATTCTTATATTAGTAGGACTGTTAACCTGATATTGGTAGGATTATTCTTGTCTTGGTAGGATTGTTACTCTTGTATTGATAATATTGTCACTCTTTTATTGGTAGGATTGTTATTCTTGTGTAGGTAGGATTGTTATTCTTGTTTTGTTAGGATTGTTATTCTTGTCTATTTATGATTGTTATTCTTATGAATGTAGGATTGTTATTCTTATTTTGGTAGGATTGTTATTAGTGTGTAGTTATGATTGTTACTCTTGTCTTGATAGGATTGTTATTCTTGTCTAGGTAGGATTGTTATTCTTGTCTTGGTAGGATTGTCAGTCTTGTATTCGTAGGATTGGTATTCTTGTGTAGGTAGGATTGTTACACTTGTCTCGGTAGGATTGTTATTTTTGTGTATGCAGGATTGTTACTTTTGTATTGGTATTATTGTTATTCTTGTGCAGGTAGGATTGTTATTCGTATATCGGTAGGATTGCCAGTCTTACATTGGTAATATTGTTATTCTTGTGTAGGTAAGATTGTCAGTCTTGATATTCGTGTTCGTCGGTGTTAACGTTAGTTTCCTGTATGAGTATAAAATCAGGTTTATATTTGTGTATAAGTGGTATAAGATCATTAATGTTGGATCTTGTACCTCGAATGTTAATACTCATGATTTTAATTTCCGCTGCCAGTTTAATTGTAATATACAAACATGTTGAGTATAATTATATTTATTGTTTACACTGTCTGTATTCATTTTATCATTTCCGGAAATATATAGTAGATTCCTTCGCCGGGCTTGAAATATCCAAGTCAATAACGAGGCGTGGAGAAGAATCTGACAGGCTTCTTCGTCTTGGTGGTGTGTTGATTTTATCACTGTCTCTTCAGGTCATGGCGCTGGTCGTTATCTGTTTAGTATAATTACTTACATATTTCTTTTTGTTTGCATTGTGCGCTTCAGACGGTGTAGGGTAGTCGTGGTTGTTGAGGGGCAGCAGCGTGGTAACAGGGGTTTGGGGGCTGGAGGTGTCGTGCTCTTGCCATCAGACAGGCTCTTGGTTGAGCGTCCTCTTTTCCTAGTGACCAGATGGAAACCTTCTTCACCCTCCTTAATATGTTGATCTGTCTGGGGGTTCGAGGTGACTCTTAATGCCAGTCTAGCCCCTTTCTGGGTTTGTACTTTAGCCGGACATTTATTACTCCAGTGGGAGTCCTCCCCACAGACTGTACACGCCGTACGGCGCCCCGGAACTGTGATGAAGAGACGGTGTAGCTTATCTTCTACCACGTCCAACTCCATGTCCACATAATGTGGTAGAGGTTCTTTCGGGTTGCACAGAAGTAACCACTTGTCCGTGCTGTTTTTAAGTTTATGCACTTCCGCATTTATATCTCCCGAAATATCCTCGGCTATTTGCTTCACTGTCTCAACATTTGCTTTTGTAGGCATCCAGTGAATCATAGCCTTGGTCTTTTCCTTCTCTATGTTTTCGATTACAATAGTTAATTTAGGATCCTGCAGCTCATGCTTCATCTCGTGAAGCCGTTTATAATGAGCCGCCTTTGCTTCCGGTGTCAGCGTAGCGTACCATCTTTTAGGGTCCTCAAAACGGTAGATGGATTTTATCCCTTGCCTACCGATCCCGCAAGGCCCCATCAAGACGCTCGCCATTAGTTGAACCGAAATACACGAGGCCCTGATATAGAAAACACAAGTGTGTTTGCTTGGTGGAGCGCTCCTCCCTCAAAAGCTTCACTCGTGTTGACTTTGACACGTTTTTTAATTTGGTTTTCCATCTTCGATAATCCGTGACAGAGGAAATCTTTAATCCAGATCTACACGTGGTGAAAACAATCGAAACCACTGCCGCAAAATTAAATAACATTGTGTTATCCGACAGCCAAAAGGCCGAGAAGAATTTTTCATATGATATTATTTGGTTGGCCTTTCACAGGTCCGACAAAAAATATGTTAGAACTTGTGTGGAATTTGTATCCATGAGAAGGATAAAATATTGCATGTAATATTGACGTGATATACAAAAATTCTTTATAAAATTCTCAAAAATCTAAAATAAAGCATTACATTTTACAAAAACTGTGAAAATAATGTAAAATTATTATCCAAGTCTTTATGATGCATATAACTGTCATTCACTTCTATGATAATTTTATAAAAGATTAAGATAAATTCTACAATTATTTGACCCACACAATATATTCATGCCGGTCTCTCTGGCCGAGGGGTTGCACCACTTTCTCCGTAATCCCGTTTATCACGCAGTCTCGTAGCGGGCGAGAACTGGGAGCGGTTCGACCCCCGCTGGTGACTTGCGGGATAACTAATCCGGCCGCTCAGAATGCAATGGCAAACTACTGAGCGTAATCTTGTCAAGAAATCAACAGACAGCTGAAAGATGCTGCTGTTGACAGCGATGTCCTGTAAAGGATATGCGAATAAATAAATAAATATATATATATATATATATATATATATATATATATATATATATATATATATATATATATATATATATATATATATATATATATATATTCATGTTACATGTAGTAATATCCCTTGAAACGTGGTTTTATTTAGTGCAAAACAGTGTGTATTTACAAGGTGCATTGCGTGTTTTCCTGTACATTTGCACATCTAACAAGACCCCAGATGTGAAATGCAGCAAGATTTCCTAAATGTCTGAGTAATGACTGCACATTATTTATTCTGGAACCGCAACCATAGCTATGTTTCAGTTCATGTCGATAATTGTTGTTTTCAGTAACTGAAATTCAAAAGAACAACTTGCAGTATGCTTTAGAATAGAGGTTCTCAACCGGTGGGGAATTCCCCCCCCCCTCTTGGGGGGAGGTGGGGAAATTTTAGGGTTTCCAGGTGGGGAATTAAGATTATTTCAAGATCGCGTTAATACAAGAACCGATTACTTGATATTGTTTTTCCCTTCATACTTTACAGTTCTGTACGTCTCACCCTTCTAAAATTCATTTTATAAAGTAAGTAGACCCAAAAATCATGTTTTATGTGGACGTCTAGGCTTGTTTTAGTATGGCTATTAAATTTAGCTTCCATTATTACGTATACTGTGTAAGGGAGGGGGGATTTTTAGGTAGGAAGTAAGAAAGGGGGGGGGGGGTATGACGTTCTGAAAATATGGTGAAGGGGGACACGGGCCAAGAAAGGTTGAGAACCACTGCTTTAGAATAACACACCTAGATCAGTGTAAAGTCTTCGGTTCCATAGATGGACGGAAGAGACAATGTGTAAAAATGTTGACTGTTTTATATGAAATAAAGTTTTCATATGGAATTGCCCTAAAGTGCACCGATTTTTTTTAAAATTTTCTGTCAAACTAGTCATTTACTGCCAATATAGTACCTTACGGTGTATGTCAAGGTGGGGGAGGGGGGAAAGGTCATGAGCCTGAGGAATTAAGGCCGCCTGGCTAGTGCTTTAATGCCCATTTGCTTTAGCACGTAATATACGAAGTGGCAGACTAGACCTCTGGCGCCTACCTCTACGGCGAATAGCCTGACGGTGTACCCTTCCAGCCTAAGACTCGCGACCATGTCATCGTACTTCTCTATCTTGTACGTGTGCTGCTCCTCAATATTGGACTCGTATGGGACTGTCAGCTCAGTCAGCGTTAACTGCTTGGCTGACGAGGAGCGAAGTACGATGTCAGGTCGCAAGTCAAACTTTTGGATCACCTCAGGGTTTGTCACGGCCCTTTAAATCCACGGTCAGTTCCCAGTCATCCGCACCATCGGAAATGGTCGGAAGCGGCAAGTCGGCAGCGTGACCATTGTTGTCTCTGCGTTGTTGTCCGGCGCGGACGAATGAAATTCCCACCGGCCTGGACCTTACTCCTCTGTTCGCCTATATTCTGGATACATGCACTATGGCTGTCATTAAGAATATTTGGCATTTTACAGGACGGACAAAAATAAATAATCTATATACAGCTTTGCAACATTCATCCAATAAAAGGATGAATATGGCATTCAATATCGCCGTGAAATAGGAAAATTATTTATAAACCTGTCATAATTCTAAAATCAAGCGTTAACTTGTACAAAAGCCGTGAAGATAATTTAAAATCATTATCCCGTTCTTTATGCAGTATATAACTTTCATTAATTTCTATGATAATTTTATAAAAAATTAAGACAAATACTACAATTATTTAATCACATAATATATTCACATTACTTTTATAATGTCCCTTGAAACAGTTGATATATCGTTATGTCCCTTACCGTTTTTTAAAATTAGCATGTCTTCCGTTTAATATGGTTTTATTTAGTGCAAAACAATGTGTATTTACAAGGTGCATTAAGTGTTTTGCTTTACATTTTCAAATACCACAAGACCCAAGATGTCAAATGCAGGAAGATTCCCTAATGTCTGTGTAATGACTGCATAATATTTATTATTCGGGAACGGCAAATGTAGCAATGTTTCAATTCATATAGATAAATGTTCTTTTTATTTTTCTGTAATAGCAATTCCAAAGGAAAACTTACAGTATCCGTTAGATTCTAACGGTTAGAATAACACACTTGGACCCTCATAAATATTTCAGTTCAATAGATGGACGGAAGTGAATGCGTAAAGATGTTGAATGTTTTATATGAAATAAGGTTTTCATATTGAATTGTAAAGAGTGCATCGAATATTTTTGATGTTTTATTTTTTAATAATAAGGCCTCTCTGTTCCCCTATAATTGAGGGGGTGGGGGGGGGGGGGGGTCAGAGCCGCCCCATCAGGTCCCAAGTCTCCTGTATGTCATTTGGAATGACCGGCTTTGCATGTAGTCTTGGTAAGATCAAGTGCAGATACTACACTTTGATCTTAGCCAATAGGCCGAGCATTCCAGATCCATTCTTTTATAAAGGTAAGTGGCCTGAAACAGGATCACCACATGTTTCATTTCCTGAATGAATTAATAATAATAATAATGTTGAAAAGCAGCGATAATTGGACGCATCATATGTTAAGTAAAGGGAGAACAATTACACATTGCTAATGAACATAGCTGTGACAATTTGTGTTTGAATGTCCTGAATATACAAAATGTGCTCAGTTTTTAGGACTCAGGATTCCCCAGGAGCAAGAGCCGTCCCATGAGGTTCCAGGTCTCTGAAAGAGGATGTTGCAACTAGAACATTACATACAACAATAACAATGAGACAAAACTAACAGTTTTCTTTGGTTATGTGATGAGAAGACAGGCATTAAGTAGCTGTGTTTGCAGTAAAGCCCACTGAAATTGGTGATGTCTGTGGAGATATAATTTACCCTGGTGTGTCTTCTGAGAGAGAGAGAGAGAGAGAGAGAGAGAGAGAGAGAGAGAGAGAGAGAGAGAGAGAGAGAGAGAGAGAGAGAGAGAGAGAGAGAGAGAGAGAGAGAGAGAGAGACCAAAGTGTCATGAAACATTCCAAAGCACTGAATATTTTCGATAAGATCAAAGTGTAGTACCTGCGCGTAAACCTGCCAGGGGCCGGGATGATCACCCGACACACATGGACGTGGGGACCTAATGGGGCGGCCCTGGCCCCTGTGGGAACCGCGAGCCCTTCAAAAAAGATATGAATATTAAGGAATGTTGGCCGTTTACATTTTGTTGATTTATTATGTATAAAAACAATGTCTTTTTTACATTTGCGAATACAGCATATACATTCATACACATGTGACAACATTATATACTTGGCATGGTGTAACTACCTACATATTATCTGTTGACGATGATGGTTAAGTAATCATTTGTTCCCATGCATACCAAACCATTTAATAGAAACAATTTCACACTCCAGGCATTCTCATTCACACTTAGTTTCGTGTAAACAAGGTCATCAGTATTGCTGAATCACTTTTGTTTACTGAAAATGGTACTCTTGTATGTGTCTACAAATTTCCTCACAGTAAACCTCACAGCAAGCATCCCATGCTGCTTGAGAGAGAGAGAGAGAGACAGAGAGAGAGAGAGAGAGAGAGAGAGAGAGAGAGAGAGAGAGAGGGAGAGAGAGGGAGAGAGAGAGAGAGAGAGAGAGAGAGAGAGAGAGAGAGAGAGAGAGAGAGAGAGAGAGAGAGAGAGAGAGAGAGAACAGATTGAAGTCTGCTACACACTTGGCAACTTAATCACGTTTTTTTCCCTACATAACTTTTACAGGACATCGCTGTCAACATCAGCATATTTCAGCTGATTGTTGATTTCTTGGCAAGATTACTCTCAGTAGTTTGCCATTGCTTTCTGAGCGACCAGCACACATATACCGTAAGTTACCAACGCGGCGAGAACCGCTATGAATTCTCGCGCAGGCCACGTTCTTCACATGGATATACAGGATTACGGAGAAACACGTTAACAATAGGCCAGGTGGACCGGCTTAATCACAAGTACAAAGGATTTAATTGGGGCGGGCTGATATTGGCCTTTTACCATTTTTTTTTTTCCAACTTTTATTTCATACAAAGCAATGTGTATTTACAAGTTGTAGTGTGTGTTTCTTTTGTTTGTGTATATTACAGAGCGTTGCCGTTTGTTAGTGTTAAGTGTGACATTGTGAATAAAACATATACATACATATATACAGTTATGTTAATATGACATTTGTGGCATAGTGCATGTAGATACACATTCCTTGCATATGCTTCACTTCCACTTCCGCAAGCGAAATGCATGAAACACCTGTCCATCTCTCCCTCTCTCTCTCTCTCTCTCTCTCTCTCTCTCTCTCTCTCTCTCTCTCTCTCTCTCTCTCTCTCTCTCTCTCTCTCTCTCTCTCTCTCTCTCTCTCTCTCTCTCTCTCTCTCTCTCTCTCTCACATACACACAAACACACACGCACGCACAATCTCATGCTTTCTGGAGACCGCAGTACATTTAAATGCCCCTCGCTTGGACAATAAACTTTAAACTATCATTTCCATTAAAATGTGGCTTCCTTGTAATTTCTGGGTCACTAAGCTCCCGAGGCGAAGGCCGTTGGTGTTGTTGCCTGATGACAAATTTCAGGGTGACGCTCTAGTCCATGATGTCTTTTGTTTGGGGGACAAGAATCAGGGATTTACTACTAGCAATTAGGGTCCATGGTCTGTCCCCAGGGAGATAATTGGTCCAAAATTGTGATAGTGTCTGGGTTTTATATACAATGGGAAGGACTTAAAACCTGGCTACTAAAAGCCAACTTAGCTTACTGGGTACTTAAAGGGCTCATCGAATTTGTTTATACATGGTGGTGCATATTTTTCTTTTGAAACATATCATTACCGTATAACATCATTTTAATACTTAAGATACCGACTTGGTTTAAAGACTGCTACACGCACACACGCACGCGCGCGTGCGCGCACACACACACTCGTACACATGCGCGTGCAAATTCATGCACCACACACGCACACACACCTGCATCCACACACAGACGCATACATATGTTGCTGCCAACGGCACAGACACCCATCCACAATATATTTCATGTTGCACATTCAAATATAATAATGGGAAAATTAATAATAATAGTATTAATAATAATAATAATAATATAATTGTAAGATTATTAATACCATCAATAAATACATTTACAGTTGTAGTATCCTTTATTTAAAACAAGTTATTTGCTTCTTCTGTAATATGTGCTGTCTTCAGCCAAATATTTTACGAGATTTGCACTTGTGGGGCTAGGATTAGAATGTTTGCGACTTTTTGTTGATAAAGTTGTTGGACAATTTCTTTGTTGATTGTTCTGTAATTGTATAGTGCTTTGTTTCTTAATGTCCATATAAGATTTCTGTACTCTGCCAATAGAACAAGTAGCTTTGTGTGGGTGTCTTTTGTGGAGTAAGGAATGGAATTTATCATGATTGCTTTGTAAACATCTGTTCTTTGTTTCAAATGAGTGTTTAGGATGTTTTGTAGGAGATTTCTTGTTGGCATGATTGTGTTGCATTCGTAATAGATGTGCTCTTCTGATTCTTGGACGTTCCGTCTACAAAGCTGACACTGTAGTATTTGTTTAGTTATTTTTGCTGTTCTCTCTGTTGTTGGGGTCATGCTGTAAACAAGCCTATATGTAATTTCCCTTGCTTTTGGAGTAATCTGCTTGTTGTGAATATTTGAGAAAATTTCGGTATAATCTTTTATGAAATATCTATGTCCTCTTTTAATTCTGAGAGGTACCGGAGTTGCTTGTAATTTAACTAAATGCCTGTAGATTGTATGTGTTTTCTTGTGTAGTAATTTTTCATGTCCTTTAATGGCTGAAATACATGTTTTGTAGAACGTTGGGAGAGTTCCAAAATAATGTGAGGATGTATTCCTAATAGGTTTTAAAGAAGATAGCCTAATTCCAATGTAATAGTGTGCTAAATGGTGTTTTTCTGGGTGTTGTAGGATTTCACCTACGTGTTTGATCCTAAGTGATTGTATTTTGGTTGTTATGTCTTGGAGGACGATACCTCCATCTTTTTTGTCTTGCATGAGTGTAGTATGTTTGATACTGTAGATGGTGCTGCCAAACACAAAGCGTCTAATCTCTTTGTTTATGTTTGTGACAGTTTGACGTGGGGGATCTAGGATTGTGCACAGATATAGTATTTTTGGAATTATATATGTATTAACAATGGTACTTCTACCAAATATGGTAGTTGTTTTGTATTTGTATCTCTGTAACATATCTGTTATTTTCTTCTCTAGATTTTGCCAAGTGTCTTTGTGTGTCTGATTTGGTTGACATGGGAAGACGATTCCGTACACTTTTATAAGTGTTCTATAAGAGTATTATTCCGTATACTTTTTATTGGCCTTTTACAGGCCGGACAAAAATCTATTCAGAAAAATAGGGTGTGATCTGCAACAAAAGGGATAAAATAATTTCATTTAATATCGACGTGAGATAGGCAAATAATTTATAAAATTTTCAAAGATCTAAAATAAAGCCTTAAATTATACACAAGCCGTAAAGATAATTTAAAATCATTATCCGTTATTTATAATGCATATAATTTTCGTTAAGTTTAAGTTATAAATTTATAAAAGATTAAATGTAAAACTACAATTATT
This sequence comes from Cepaea nemoralis, assembly GCA_014155875.1. Classification (NCBI taxonomy): domain Eukaryota; kingdom Metazoa; phylum Mollusca; class Gastropoda; order Stylommatophora; family Helicidae; genus Cepaea; species Cepaea nemoralis. The sequence continues at coordinate 348,898 of JACEFZ010015436.1, forward strand.
TAAATTACATAATAAATTCATGTTACTATTATTAATGTCCCTTGAAATGGCTGTTATAACGTTATGTCCCTTTCCGTTTTTTAAATTACAAGTCTTCCGTTTAAGGTGGTTGTATTTAGTGCAAACAGTGTGTATTTACAAGGTGCATTATGTGCTTTCCTTTACATTTGCAAATACAACAAGACTCCAGATGTTAAATGCATCAAGATTTCCTAATTGTTTGTGCAATGACGCCATCTATCATGTGCCATGCCGGAAAGCGTGGGCGGTCATCACTCGCCATTTCACTCGATCACCAGAGTCGTTGATCAGCTCAGTTTTCCTGTCTTGACCACGCCACGTGGCCAAGTCATTGAGGTATTTACTTCTCGGTCTTCCCATTGGTCTGTTCCCTTCGATCTTGCCAGATGTCACCAAGTTCTCCAATTCATTTCTTCTCATAACATGTCCACAAAATTATGACTGTCTACGTCTAATTTCGCCGGCTTCCTGGCTGAGAGGTTAGCGACTTTTCCCCGTAATCTCGTATATTCTCGTAAGTAACGTGACGACGGTGAGAATCAGCAGTGGTTCGAATCGCATTGGTAACTTACGGGGTATGTGAGCCGGCCGCTTAAAAAGCAATGACAAACTACTGAGCGTAATCTTGCCAAGAAATCAACAATCAGCTGAAAGATGCTGATGTTGACAGCAATGTCCTGCAAACAAACAAAATCGTCTAATTTCGCTAATCAATTTACGATTTTCATTTGTTTCCTGTAGTACTTGGTCATTGATTTTTTCTGTCTGTCCATTGTATTCTTTGCATTCTCCTCATAATCCACATTTCTACAGCCATCATATGTTTTTCAGCTTGACTGCCAAGGAAGGAAAACAACGGCAAACTACCTTCCTTAAACGGCCCTAGTTCATTATGATTCGCCTAACTACAGATCATCGCAAGACAAGGACGGAGACATTACAATTAGCAACATGGAATGTTAGGACGTTAAACGACGACGAAAAATTAGATAACATCAAACAATAAATGGAAAGAGAGAAAGTTAATATTTTAAGGATGTGCGACACGAGATGGACAGGAGCAGGCATTAAGATAGATGCAGATTTTAAGATTATTTATTCTGGAGGAGAAGATCGACAAAGAGGGGTAGCAATTATCTTGGATCGGCAAACATCGAAATCTGTCCAAGGATATTGGGCTGTGTCAGACAGAGTTCTACTAGTTAATTAAAGCGGTATACCTTTTAGCATAAATGTTATTCAAATATATGCCCCAACAGGAGAATCCGGTGAAGATAAAGAAATTGGTACAAGCAACACATCCATCTGAAACATACTGCGCATCTTTTCCCACTTTGGGAAAGGCAGTGGAACCAAAATAATATACATAAATCACAGATTATGGGCCTGGGAAAGTGGAAACAACAGGTCTGATTTCCCTCCAGACCTAACACACACAGACAATATGAAACTGTATGGGATTACATTTCCATGTGAGCACAGAACACCACACAAAGAGACAGGGCTAAAACTAACAGAACAGATCTCAGATATGCTACATTGGTATAAATACAAAAGAGCAACAATATTTGGTAGAAGCACAATAGTTAACACATAAATCATACCAAAAATAATATACAGTGGTACCTCGGGTACGAACTTAATTCGTTCCAGAACTCGGTTCCTAACCCGAAACTTTCGTAACCCGAAACATTGAAATCAGTGAAATAGAGACACTCCGTTTCAAGATGAAAGAATCGTTCTTTTTTGTTAACATCCGGTCGTTTAAATGACAAAACGAAAAGAATATGTGTTCTTCACATATTAAATACAGAGAAAGAAAGGAACCAAATAAATTAAATGTAAAATTTAAAAAAAAAGGATTATTCTATCTTTCTTGCCAAGAAAACGATCATGAGAAATTTGTCACTTTCTTTGCTATTCTGAATGATTAGTTTCAGTAGTTTCTTGTCGCTGTTTCCTTGCAGCCGACTGGAGATCGTTCTGCACCAAGAAACTATGAAGGGAAATTTGTGACTTCCTTTGCTGGAGAATCTTTCTGAAGTGGGCCATCGTGTTATCATTCATCAGGTGTACTGCCCTATTAGCAACAAGTTTGTTTGGATGATGGTTCCCAATGAAGACTTCGACGTCTGCCCCCTTGTTGCAAATTTCTTTAATCCTAGCAGTTGAAACGGTCACTGGCTCCTCATCATCGGACGACTGCTCCTCCTTTAATGTCTTTAGCTGTTCATTCTGAAGATACACAAGCTCATCTGTAGAGAGCTCTAGACTGTGGTCCTCAATCAGCTCCTCCAAGTCGTTGCCTTGTACTTCCAGACCCATATTTTTGCCCAAGGACACAATCTCATCCACTACAGCTGCTGCGTCTGCCTATAATCCTTCAAACTCTTCTCTCTCTGGTACACAAGATGGCCAAACTTTCTTCCAGGCAGACTTCAAGGTACGGGTGGAGACTTCATTCAAGACCTTGTTAATGAGGTTGATGGCACCCCCAGGAGTAAGAAAGATTAATTTAGATATGCGGAATACGTTTCTTGCATACACACTGCATATGTCAGGGAGATAACTTACCTCACTGACTTATCCCCTCCTGGAAATACTGTATATAATTTGCGTCCACCCTGTGATTTAAACGAGTTTACCAGCACGCCCCAAATAAATCCATTGTGCCTGTGATGAAGTTAGTCTCTCTCTCTCTCTCTCTCTCTCTCTCTCTCTCTCTCTCTCTCTCTCTCTCTCTCTCTCTCTCTCTCTCTCTCTCTCTCTCTCTATCTCTCTCGCGTGTGTGCGCTCAAGCAAAAGCCATATATACCTGTTGTGCATTTTACTTTGTAAAACGGGATGCTTGTTGCGATGTTTAATGTAAGGAAAATGTTGCAGGTACACACAAGATGTACCATTTTCAGAAAGCAAAAGTGAATGAGAATACTTGGATTATGAAAGATTCAGTGATACAGTTAAACTTATTTAAATAAAACTAAGTGTGAATGTGAATACTTGGAGTATGAAAGAATTTCTACTGAAATATTTTCTCAATCCAATCCATCCAACATCATTTTTCTTGGTCTGCCTCTACCTCTCTTCCCCTCGATCTTTCCAGTTGTCACGATGTTCTCCAATGTCTCTCTTCTCATCACATGACCAAAGAAAGCTGTTTGTCTCTTTCTTATTGGTGTATATAGTGTTCTAGTTTCATTACCCTCTTTCAGTTAATCGTTGTTAGTTACTCTGGCAGTCCAAGGAATTCGCAACATTCGTCTAAAAAACCACATCTCTGTTGCTTCTAAGTTCTTCCTAATTCGTTCATTTACATTGCAAGATTCACTGCCATACAGCAAAACTGGTTCTATATACCATTTTAGCACTCTCTTTCTTACATTCGATGATTATGACTTAATGTATAAGATACTCTTCATTTTCTGAAATGCTGTTTTTGGCCTGACCTATTCTGCTCTTGTCGGTATCCCTAGCCTACGGGTTAAACGGTGTTCTCCGTAATCCCGTATATTCTCTGGGTAACGCAGCTGCACCAGATTCGGTAGCGGATCGCGTCGCGTTGGTTACTTACGGGGGTATGTGAGCCAGTCGTTCAGAAAGCAATGGCAAACTACTGAGCGTAATCTGGCCAAGACATAAACAGCAGATGGAAAATACTGGTGTTGACTGCAATGTCCTGTCAAGTATATTCGGATAAAAAATTCTGCTCTTAATCTATGTTGTAAATCTTACATCTGATGTTATAAATGTTCCTAGGAATTTAAAATGATCCACATGGTATAGAATGTTCCTTTCTATTTCTATGTCACATTTTGAACAGTCTATATTCATTCAAAGAAATACAAAACAAATTCAACATAGAAGTACAGAACAGATTTGATATATTGTCTGATCTAGAGATATTATTCCAGGATGTGAATGATCAATGGGAAATGTTAAAGAATTCAATCAGATTGGCTGCAGAAACAACTATTCCAAAATTAAAGAAGGTGGGTCGTAAGAAATGGATGACTGAAGAAATTTTACACCTCATGGAAACAAGAAGACTCAACAAAACTAATTCTGTCAAATATGAAGAAATTCACAGACAAGTCAGAATATTATGTAAGGAGGCAAAAGAATCATGGCTTGAGGAAAAGTGCTTAGAAATTGAAAACCAACACAACAGTCAAAATACCAAATTAGTGCACAAAAGAATTCAGGAACTTACTAATAAAAGAACAAGTACATCAACAGGGTGTCTAAAAACTAAAGATGGCAAAATCATAATAGAAAAAGACCAGATTCTACATGTATGGACAGATTATGTGAAACACCTTTATGATGACAACAGAGACGAACAGTATGATATTAGATTTAATAATGAAGGACCGCCAATTTTGGAGATGGAGGTTCGAAATATTCTTAAGCATATGAAAGCTGGCAAGGCCCCCGGTGCAGATAAAATCACAACAGAAATGATTAAAGCTTTAGAAGAATTTGGACTAGAGCAAGTCACCAGACTGCTGAACACATTATATGATACTGGAGATATACCTCCTGAATTATGTAACTCTGTATTTATTGCAATCCCAAAGAAATCAGGAACTTGGAATGTGATCAACATAGAACAATTAGTATAATGAGTCATATCACAAAGATTTTGCTAAGAATTATCATGCAAAGAGTGAGGAAGAAGATACAACCTGAAATAGGGGAAGAACAATGTGGGTTTGTAGAAGGAAAGGGTACAGTATGTCACGAGATCGCCATGAGTTAACCAGATAATGATAATACCGAAGTTTGCTTGGCGTATATTTTCTAGGCCACAACAGTCGTACTAACAGAGTAAACACAGCTGCACGGGTTACATCGGGTCAGCAAATATACACATTTGGTGGTGAGGGAGAGGAATCCATAAACCGCGTTGGCAGTTCATAAACAGTTAGAATCACATAGAATTTCCCGCTCAGGATATGGAATAGTTCCGTCTGTCATCTATAGTTCCGGACATCAGACGGAATGGCGGTTTTGACTGTCACCACATGACAGAAAGTTGAGGGCTTGTTATTGGAAACAGTGGAACACCTGCCGGACATCAACAACGTCACGTGCACAATGTAAGGTTGTTTGGAAAACCATGATTGGCAGCTTGGTATCGAAACCCTTTGTTGGAACTCTACAGTAACTCTCTAGATTGTTTTGGATGTCAAAACCAGTGATGACAAATCTAACATTGATGGAGCCAAGGAGGGGGGGATGGATCCCTGACAGGGGATGATCTGCTCAATGTGCCACCTGTGTGGGCATAAAGGATAACGTCACGTGGCCAACTTTGGGAGTTTGCCATATAAACCCGGGTTGGGGCCAACTAGGGGGACTTGAAAATGTGGCTCTAGTCGGAAGTGCAATGGCACTGCAGTGCTTAGTGGAAATAATGTCTACCGTGTGTTAATTATTGACTTAATTTTACACGTGCCTATCATGGCAGATGTAGATATGATTGATAGGACTGCAGTAGTGCCATTTAAGGTATAACCTATTATAATATTAGTTTTACTTAATTTAGACAGTAGCCGTGTTAGACTAGAGTGTGAGGATAAGCTATGCTAGTTAAGAATAGAGTATTGATGGATAATTGGGAGAAGGGGAAATTGCCCGCTGGGGTTTTGCACTCTGTATTGGTTTTTCCTTGTCATAGCCTGATTCGGCCCTAGGTGGGTAGCTAATCTGCTCTATGACAGAGTTTAGTTAGCTAAAGATCACTGAGCAAGGCAATAGGCTTACACTCAGCCGGTAGGATCAGTGACTAGTACTATCACCAGATGTGTTGTTTCTATCCTAGGTTCCCTACCAGATCCGAGGAAACTCAACAATGGTTTTAGGAAAGGTTCAAATCCCATTCGGAAGAACACCAGTTGAACAGTCAATAAAGTTTCGTACAGAACGTAACTAAAGCTAGAAGGAAGATGATTCACCTAAGAGGGGTGATGATTGTTGATGCACCACACACCATCAGACAGTAGTAACTAACCGAGAACATTAATTATAATAGTTACATAGTGTGATATAATCTCGTGTAATAGAACACAAGACATGATACTTGAGGCTAGATAGACACGAGTTAGGATCAAGTACATTAACAATTAACATTAATAACTGTGTACACACTACAAAGGACTTGTGCATTCTTTAGGAACGATAGGAACGTACATTGTGTAGGGTGCAACCGGTCCATGATTAACTGTTATTACCACCGGTGTCTATTTCGGATGATCATGAAATGGGATTACCAGAGGTCTACAGAGGCAAGTCAGTATCCGGCAAGATGGTTTCGGCACTGGGTGAGATGTACCTGTTCTGACGTAACGTGCTGTGGTCTAGCCTTGCTAGGATGAGCTGACTGGGTTGTTGTCTGAGAGTCCGATTCTACACACTTTATAGAACACGTCACACATTTTCTTCGCATACACGTCTCATATACGTTACACTTTTCTTTTAATAAATTAATCTTTATTAATTTTTAGAAGCAAGAGTTGTTGAGTATGTTGCGTTGGGGAAGTATGAGAGGGGGCATAGTACGACAGTGAGAGAGTGATAGGAAAAGGTGTCCACGGGCTGATGGAGTGTGTTGGACGGAAGCTGGTGGATTCTCCAGGATATTGATAAGGAAAAAAAAATATTATAATGTGGGTGTTGACTCTCTTCACTCCAGGGACGACACTTTAAAGGAGGACACGACACAGTAAATGCTGTGTATATGCTGCGAACAGTTATTGAACGTGCTATAGAAGTAAACAAGGATATACATCTTTGCTTTATTGACTATACAAAGGCTTTTGATAGAGTTAGACATGTCAACATGGTGGATATGCTTGCAGATCTACAAATTGATGGGAAAGACATTAGACTTATAAAAAAATATATTGGAAACAACAAGCTGCAATAAGGATTGATAATGAAGTGCGACAGTATCAGCCAATCAAGAGAGGTGTTAGGCAGGGATGTGTGATGCCTCTAGATCTTTTTTCTCTATACAGTGAAAATATTTTCAGAAATGTAGAGGATATAAATGGAATCAGCATTGGAGGACGAAACATCAATAACATTAGATATGCAGATGATACAGTATTAATTGCAGACAATGCGCAGGACCTGCAACAAGTAGTAGATGCGGTTGTTGTACACAGTGAGCAACTGGGGTTAGAATTAAATTGTAAAAAGACTCAGGTTATGGTCGTCACTAGGAAGGAAGAAGTGCCACAATGTAATATACAAGTAAATGGAAATATTCTTCAACAAGTGAATCGGTACAATTATCTTGGAACAGTCATAACATCTGATGGGAGATGCCTTGAAGAGATTAGAACAAGAATCGCCATGGCGAAAGTAGCCTTTAGCAAGATGAAAAACATTCTGACCAATAAAAAGATGTCAATTGAAACGAGAAAAAGAGTGTTGAGGGGATACATAGAGCCTGTTCTTTTGTATGGATGTGAAACTTGGACAATGAGCAGTCAAGCTGAAAAACATCTGATGGCTGCAGAAATGTGGTTTCTGAGGAAAATGCAAAGAATACCATGGACAGACAGAAAAACCAATGACCAAGTACTACAGGAGACAAATGAACATCGTAAACTGATTAGAGAAATTAGACGTAGACAGTCAAAATTCTTTGGACATGTTATGAGAAGAAATGGATTGGAGAACTTGGTGACAACTAGCAAGATCGAAGGGAACAGACCAAGAGGAAGACTGAGAGGAAAATACCTGGATGGCTTGGCCACATGGCATGGACGAGACAGGAACACTGAGCTGATCCACGACACTGGTGATCGAGTGAAATGGCGAGTCATGACCGCCCACGCTTTCCGGCATGGCACATGATTGATTGATATTCATTCATTCATTCAGTAGCATGACCTTTGCAGAACCTCGCTCCCATAACAACCTTCCTGAAAACCTATCGATCATAAGCAAGATGTCCCGTGTCCGGAGATCATCCGCCACATCCTGCACCCATCTTCTCTTTGGCCTTCCTCTTCCTCTCTTCCCATGTATATACCCCTCCATTATTGTTCTCTCCAAACTTTCGTGGCGTTTCAAGTGACTGAAAATATTTCAATTTTCTTTGTTTTATCGTCTTTAATAGCCAACCTTCTTCAATATTCAGCTCTTGAAGTATGAATGCATTTGTTCTTTTCTTTACCCAAGATATTCTTAGAACTCATGTATAATATTTGTATTCAAAGGCATTTATGCGCTGTGCAGCTTGTTTAGTAAGTGTCCAGGTCTCACAGGCGTATGTTGCATTGGGAAAGATGCATGCTCTTAAAAATCTAATTTTTGTAGATTCTGTCAGTCCCATTCCATAATTTATTCGAGTTGTTTTAGTCTTTGAAGAGCAATTGATAGTCGTCGCTTAATTTATTTCATTGCTGTCACCGTTGTTGGTAATCAATGACCCAAGATATTCAAAATTTTCCACCACCTCCAATTTTTCCTCATTAACATATATTTCTTTCTCCATAGTAGTTTTATCTGTATGCATTATCTTTGATTTTAGCTATGTTAAGATATAATTGTGATTTTCACTATTCAATTGGGTTGAGGCTATTAGGGTTTTCTATACCAGTCTGTGTTGTGGATAGCAATACTGTATCATCAGCATACCGAATCTCTGGTATGTCATGACCACCGATATTTAGAGCATCATATAGCTCCCTATTTATATCATCTCTTACATGTCTCATTATATTTTCGGCGTACAGGTTAAACAAATTGGGGGACAGCACACATCCCTGAAGGACTCCTTGCTTGATGTCAAACCAATCTGATGTCTCGCCATCTATTCTAACCGCTGCTTGTTGGTCTAGATAGAGCTTTCTTATGAGTTGTATTACACGTGGTGGAAAGCTCATATTCCTCATGATTTCCCAAAGTTTCTGATGTTGTACACAGTAAGATGCCTTTGAATAATCCACAAAACATGAGAATAGGTTTACATTAAATTCTCTGCACTTCTCTATTATTAAACACATATTGAGAATGTGATCTCGTGTTCCTCATCCTTGTCTAAATCCAGCTTGAGCCACGTTAATTTCTTCTTCTATTTTCTTACGAAGTCTTCCCATTATGTCTTTTAGTAGAATTTTACTTGCACGACTGATCTAGGGCAACCGTTCTATAGTTGGTACATAATTTCAGGTTGCCCTTTTTTGGTATTGGAATGAATATAGTTCTCTTCCAATCTTTTGGCAATATACCATATTTCCATATCGTTTTACATACTGCGTGATAGATTGTATGATTTCTTCTCATCCCACTTTAATTAGTTCAGCTTATATCTTATCACATCCAGGTGATTTAACATTTTGCAGGTTCTTTATTGCCCATGCAATTTCATCTAATGAAGGTTCAGGTTCTGTCTCTGCTGTCAATTTGCTCATATTCATGTATCTCATTCATATCCACACTGTCACTCATCATCAATTCTACTGCAGTACTCCTGCCATCTTTCAAGAATTTGTCTAGATTCTGTTAAGGCATCTCCCATCTTGTCACAGATAACATTCAACTGAGGCTGAACATTTCTTGCCAATAACTTCATTTCTTTGAACATTTCATAATCTCTTCCAGTCTTATGATATTGCTCTATTCTGGTACAGCAATCTTGCATATATTGATGTTTGTCCTTTCTTGTGTTCTTTTTTATTTCTCGAGTTAAAGATTTATACTTCATCCTGCTGTTATCGGATTCACCTCCTTTCTTTTTTAGTTCCCTTTGTTGATTTATTATTTCTAACGTGTCTGAATGGCTTAAGTTGCTTTTTATTGAAGGGAATTAAATCTTTGGCTGCAGTTATTTAGATATCTCTAGTACTGCCAGTTCATCAGGTGTCATTTCCTCTTGTACAGACATTAAGACCCCAAAACGATTCCTTACTTCTACGGTGTATGCATCTGGTATTTTTGTGAGAACAAAACTAAGTGGCCTTGGTCCTCGGGTAAGCTTTTTGAGTTTTAATTTCAGATTGCTTCTAATAACTGATGATCTGTATCACAGTCTGCACTTCGTATGGTTTTTGCAGATGTTATGCTTGATCTCCGTCTCCTTTGTAAAATATAATCTATCTGATTTTTGTAATACTGTCCGGGGACGTCCATGTGAAGAGTCTTCTTGGGTGTTGTTTAAAAAGTGTGTTGACTATCATTAACTTATTTTCTGTGCAAAATTCAATTAATTTGTCACCTGCATCATTTCTATTTCCAAATCAAAATTATCCTAAAACGTGTCTCTCATTTTCAGCTCTTCTAGTACCTACTTTTGCATTAAAATCTCCCATTATTTGTGCTGTATCATTATGTCTATATAGTTGGTGCATAATTTTAAGTCAGCCTGTTTTTTAAAAAAATATTTTACGTTAGTGCATTAGCACTTACAGACTTAGTACGATTTTTATTTTGGAGTTTATTATGTACAAAACCAGTGTCTTTTTACATTTGCTAATACAACGTATACATTCATACACACGTGACAACATTATATACTTGGCATGGTGTAATTGCCTTCATTTAACCTGTTGACGATGATGGTTGAGTAATCACTTTCCTCCCATGCAAATCCAAAACGTTTAATATAAAAACTTTCACACTCCAGGCATCACTTCCCCCAGACCCATTATTGTAGACTTCTGTATGTTTATTTTAGACCCGACTTCCTTCACCAAACTGTCTGAAGGTGTGAAGTATGTTCGTTATGGAAGTGTTGGTTGTAGGGAATAAAGCGGTGTCATCTGCATAAGCTTATGTTAGTGTCCTGTCTACTTGCTTCTAAGAGTGGTTCTAGTGTGAGTACATATAGGACTGGTGATAGTGGACACCCTTGTCTGACAGATCTTGTGATCCTGAATGAATGATTCACCAGTACCTTACTTTCAGGATGTTTATACAATATGTCTATCCACTGTCTATAGTACTGTCCTATGTTACAGTGTGCTAGTGTTTTGTGTAAGTACGAGTGTGAAATTCTGTCAAAGGCCTTCTCCTGGTGTAAGGACAAGAGTGAGGATTGACAGTCTTTCTGGGGGGTGTATGTAATGAAATCTCTAATGAAGTGTGTATGTTGGTGTATGTTTCTGTGTTGAATACTGCACTGTTGGTCTGGGTGTAGTGGTGATGGCATGAAAGTTTTTATTTTGTTTGCAAGTGATTTTGCTAGAATTTTGTAGTCTGTTTCATAATGAGATGGGTCTATAGTTTTTCAGCTGTGTTTTGTCTGTGTTGTCTTTAGGTATGAGTCTTATACATGACATGCTGCAAGTGTTTGGGAGTTCTTGTTTGTGAAAAGCCTCTTGGTAGCCGTTTAGAAGGAAAATGCTTATGATAGGAAAGAAGTGTTGGTAGAATTCTACAGTGAGTCCATCTGGTTCTGGTGTTTTCTCTTTTTTCATTTGATTGAGTGCATGTGTTATGTCTGCTAATGTAAGCTCTGTGTCTAGTATGTCTTTATCTGTGTCAGTCAGTTTCATTGTGTATTGTAAGAACCCATTTTGTGTTTGTGTGTTGGCTGGTCTTTTTGGTAGTGGAATGAAGATAGTTCTCATTAAGGATATGTGGCCCTTGACAGGCCAGACACAAATTTGAAAAAAGAAGGGTATTTGACACTGCATCCATCAAAAGGATAAAATATTACATTTAATATCGATGTGACCTAGAAAAATTGTTTATAAATTTCTCAAAAGTTTAGAATAAAGCCTTAACTTTTACACAAACTGTGAAGATATTGAAAATTATTATTCTCTTCTTTATGCAGCATAAACATTCGTTAAGTTATATAATAGTTTAATAAAAAATAAGACAAGTACTACAATTATTTAAATCACATAATATATTCATGTTACTTTCAGTAATGTGCCTTGAAATAACTGTTATATCGTTATGTTATGTCCCTTTCTGCTTTGTTTAAATACACGTCTTCCGTTTAATGTGGTTTTATTTAGTGCATAATAGTGTGTATTTACAAGGTGCATTGTGTGTTTTCCTTTACATTTGCAAATACAGCAAGACCCGAGATGTCAAATACAGCAAGATTTCCTAAATATTTGTGTATTGACTGCATACTATTTATTATTCTGGAACGACAAATGTAGTGATTTTTCAATTCATATCGATAAAGTAATGTTTTCGGTAATTGAAATTCCAAAGAAAACATACAGAATCCTTTAGATTAGAATAACACACTTGGATCCTCGTAAATTCTTCAGTTCAATAAATGGACGGAAACAAATGTGTAAACATGTTGAATTTTTTATATGAAATAAGGTTATCATTTGGAATTACCTAAAGGGCATCGATTCTTTTTAAATTTTGTCTTTTAAAAAAAAAATAATAATATAAGTGCACGCGGTTCCCCAGTGAAGGTCAGAGCCACCACATTAGGTACCACGTCCCCGTGTGTCATTCGGATGCTCGCCTCTGCATGTGGCCCTGGTAAGATATAGTACAGATACTACACTGTGATCTTAGCCAAAAGGCCGAGAAGCCAGATCCATTCTTTTATAAAGGTATATGACCTGAAACAGACCCATCACATTTTTGTTTTCCTTAATGAAATAATAATAATAATAATAATAATAATAATAATAATAATAATAATAATAATAATAATAATGCTGAAAGACAGAGATAATTGCACGTATCATAAGTTTTAGGGCTGAGGATTCCCAGGAGCAAGAACCGCCCCATGAGGTTCCAGGTCAATGTTTGTGTTTCGCAGAAGCAAGAACCGCCCCATGAGGCTCCAAGTCCTAGTATGTATTCCCCAAGAGCAAGAGCCGCCCCATGAGGTTCCAAGTCCTGTATGTGTTCCCCAGGAACAAGAGCCGCCCCATGAGGGTTCCAAGTCCCTGTATGTATTCCCCAGGAACAAGAGCCGCCCCATGAGGTTCCAGTCCCTGTATGTGTTCCCAGTGAAGCAAGAGCCGCACTCAATGAGGTTTCAGCTCCCTGTATGTGTTCCCCAGGAGCAAGAGCCGCCCATGAGTGTTCCAGGTTCCCTGTATGTGTTCCCCAGGGAGCAGAGCCACCCTTGAGGTTTCCAAGTCCCTGTATGTGTTCCCACAAGCAAGAGCCGCCCAGTGAGTTTCCAGTTCCCTGTATGTGTTTCCCAGGAGGCAAGAGCCACTCCATGAAGGTTCCAGAGGTTCTGCTGGTGCCCAATGGCTAGATCAAGTACAGATAAGTCAGTTTACCCTTAATCATTGTGGTGATACAAGAACAGATACTACACATTGGTGTTAGCCCAAATGCCCTGAAACAATACAAATTATTGAATTAACAAAATAAACAAAATAAATGTTTGTTTCGTATAAAACAGTGTGTATATACAAGGTACGTTGTGTGTGTGTGTGTGTATATGTGTGTGTGTGTGTGTGAGTGTGTGTGTGTGATTTTTTTTTTTTTACATTTGCGAATAAAACATATACATTCATATACACATGATAAAATTAGATGAATGGCATGGTATAGTAATCATTTGCTCTCATGCATACTAGTAAAAAAGAACACGTACATCAACAGTCTGCCTCCCCCCTTCTGAAAAAAAGACGGAAAAATCATAATAGAAAAAGATCAGATTTTACATCTATAGCCAGATGAAGTGAAAAAAATTTATGATGATACCAGAGAAGAAGAGTATGATATTCGAAATAATAATGAAGGATCATCAATTTTGAACACCGAGGTTACCAATGCCGATTCCCTGGCCGAAGGGTTAGCAGCTTTCTCCGTAATCCCGAATACTCTCGTGGTTGACGTGAGTGCACGAGAATTGGAAGCGGTTCGAGTCGCACCAGTGACTTATGAGAGTATGGAGCCGGTCGCTCAGAACGTCGTGGCGTGCTGATGAGCGTAATCTAGCCTAGGAATCAACATACAGCTGAAAGATGCTGATGTTGACCGCAATATCCTGAAACAGGATGGAAACGCGGGGGGGGGGGGGGGGGGGGGGGGGGGGGGGGGGGGGGGTAAGAGGTTAACAATGCTGTTAACCATATAAAAAACTGAGAAGACTCCCGGTTCAGACAACATCACAACAGAAATGATCAATGCCTTAGAAGAATGTGAAATAAATGGAGTCACCAGAATGCTTAACGCAATATATGATTCTAGAGATATCCTCCTGAATAATGTAATTCTATAGTTATTGCAATACCAAAGAAATCAGGAGCCTTGGTATGTCATCAACAACGAACAAGTAGGTACAATGAGCCACATCACGAAGATTTTGCTAAGAATTATCGTGCAAAGAGTTAGAAAGAAAAATACAACCCGTAAAATGAGAAGAACAATGTGAGTTTGTAGAAGGCAAAGGAACAGTAAATAATGTGTATATCAATCAATCATGTGCCATGCCGGAAAGCGTGGGCGGTCATGACTCGTCATTTCACTCGATCACCAGAGTCGTGGATCAGATCAGTGTTCCTGTCTCGTCCATGCCATGTGGCCAAGCCATCCAGGTATTTTCCTATTGGTCTTCCTCTTGTTCTGTTCCCTCCGATCTTGCCAGTAATGTGTATATGCTGAGAACATTAATGGACCGTTTTATAGAAGTAAACAAAGACATACAGCTTCGCTTTATTGATCACATAAAGGCTTTCGATAAAGTGAGACATGTCAACATGATAAAGATGCTTGCAGATCTACAAATTTATAGGAAAGACCCTTGATTTGGAAACAAAACAACGTACATTGGAAACAACAAGCTGCCATACGGATTGATAATGAAGTAGGTCAATATCAGCCTGTTAAGAGAGGTGTGAGATAGGGATGTGTAATGTCTCTAGATCTCCTTTCCCTGTACAGTGAAAATATTTTCAGACATGTAGAAGTTATGAAAGGAATCATCATAGGGGGACGTAACATCAACAACATTAGATGTGCGGATGATACAGCATTGACTACAGACAATTAGAAGTATCTGAAAACATTTAGTAGATGCGACTGTTGCACACAGTGAACAACTATAGAATTAGAATTATATTGTAAGAAGACACATATTATGGTCGCACTAGGAAGAAAAAAAAAATACCACAATGTGCAAGAAAATGGGAATATTCTTAAACAATTGAATCGGTACAATTATCTCGGAACAATCATAACATCTGATGTGAGAGGCCTTGAAGAGATTAGAACAAGAATCGTAGCCTTTTGCAATATGAAAAACATACTGGCCAATAAAAAAAATGTCAACTGCAACGAGAAAAAGAGTGCGGAGTTGCTACATACAACCTATACTTTTGTATGGATGTGAAGCGTGGAGAATGAGCAGTCAAGCTGGAAAAAAAAAACATCTGGTGGCTGTGGATATGTAGTTTCTGAGTAAAATGCAAAGAATACCATGGACAGACAGAAAAACCAATTACTAAATCCTACAAGAAATAAATGAAAATCGTACACTTATTAGAGAAATTAGACGTAGACAGTCAAACATTGTTGGTCACGTTATGAGAAGAAATATATTGGGGAACTTGGTGACAACTGGCAAGATCGAGGGGAAGAGAACAAGGGGAAGGCAAAGAAGTAAATACCTGGATGGCTTGGTCATTTGGTATGGTCGAGACAAGAGCACGGAGTTGATCCACGACTCTGGTGATCAAGTGAGATGTCGAATCATGACCGTCCAATCTTATCGGCATGGCACATGATGATGATGAAACAGTCAAATGCCTTTGAATAATCCACACAACAGGAGAATAAGCTTACATTAAATTCTCTACACTTCTCTACTATTAAACGCATGTTGAGTATGCTACTCTCTTGTTCCTCTTTCTTGTTTAAATCCAACTTGAACCAGGTTAATCTCTTCTTCCATGTCTTACGACGTCTTCCCATTATGATATTAGTAGAATTTTACTTGCATGACTGACCAGGGCAACAGTCTATAGTTGGTGCATCATTTCAAGGTGCCCTGTTTAGTAGTGGAATGAACATAGTTCTTTAAAGGATATTTGGCCTTTTACAGGGCCGACAAAAATATTTTTACTGCTAGTGAAACTGAATGCTATTCATTTAAAGAATAAAATATTGCATTTAATATCGATGTGAGATAGAAAAACTATTTATAAAATTCTCAAAAATTTAAAATAAAGCCTTAACTTTTACAAAATCTATTAAGATATTTGAAAATTGTTATGCCTATCTGATAGGAAACATGAAATTGTAGAAAACTTATATGATAATTTTATAAAGATTAGACAAATTCTACATTATTTAATCGTATATTATATATTACTTTTAGTAATCTCCCTTGAAATAACTGTTATATCGTTATGTCCCTTTTCTCTTTGTTTGAAAAAATTACAAGTCTTCCGTTTAATGTTGTTTTATTTAGTACAAAACATTGTGTATTTATAAGGTACATTGCAAATACAACAAGACCCCCAGATGTCAAATGCAGCAAGATTACCTAAATATCTGTGAAATGACTGCATACTATTTATTTTTCTGGAACGGTAATGTTTAAATTCATATAGATAAATGTTTTTTTTTTCCACGTTTCCATCCTGTTTCATGATATTGCGGTCAACATCACCATCTTTCAGCTGTATGTTGATTCCCAGGCTAGATTACGCTCATCAGCACGCCACGACTTTCTGAGCGACCGGCTCCATAATCTCATAAGTCACTGGTGCGACTCGAGCCGCTTTCAATTCTCGTGCACTCACGTCAACCACGAGAGTATTCGGGATTACGGAGAAAGCTGCTAACTCATCGGCCAGGGAGCCGGCATATAGGTAAATGTAGATTTAGGAACCGACATCACAGCATTCGGGACATTCCCATAAGCGCTCCGTCCCCATCCTCAGCAGCCAGCGAAGAGTTCCAACACTAATAGTTCCAGTAGCAATCTGATTGTATGTCCGTCTCGCCTTTCCTCTGAGCGTCGAGCGTCGGCCAGATCCCCTCGTCACACCTCGCTGTCTCATTCTTACCAGACTATGGTGATCCATTTGCTCCTCCGAGGTGTACACGGGCTCCCACAAGGCCGCAACCACGTCTGCCTTGTCATGCATCAATACTCCACCAAGTTTTGCCGAGCCAGCCAATCTGTCCGCCTGTTCATTCCCCAGCACACCGGCATGCCCAGGAGAAAAGATCCAGGTGATGCTTGCTACCCGTGACCTCCGAAGCGAAGCAAGCCACTCTGCACGAAGCTTGGCCACTCTGCACGAAGCTTGCCTGTTCTCACCCTTCTCAGCATGCTTTCTGAGTCAGTTATAATCACAATGTGTGTATGTATCGTGTTTTCTATCCAGCGGAAAGCTGCACTGACCGCCTCCACCTCCATCGTATTGTATATGAAATAAGGTATTCGTAATGAATTGCAAAATGTGCACCCTTTTTGTTTGTTTTTTTTTTTTGTTTTTTTTTTTGGTTTTTTTTTTTTTTAATTTTTAATAAGGGCTCGCTGCTTCCCATTTGAGGTCAGAGCCATCAGGTCTATCGTCCCCGTATGTCTTTCGGATGACCGCCTTTGCATGTAGTTCTGGTAAGATCAAGTGTAGATACTACACTTTGATCTTAGCCAAAAGGTCTGAGAATTCCAGATCCATTCTTTTATAAAGGTATATGACCTGAAACAGGTCCATCAAATGTTTGACTTCTTGAATGAAATAATAATACTAATAATGTTGAACAACAGCGATAATTGCACGCATCATATTTTAAGTAACGGGAAAACAATTACACATTGCTTATGAACAAAGCTGTGAAAATTTGTATTTGATTGTTCCGAACATGCAAAATGAGCTTAATTATTTGGACTTAGGATTCCCCAGGAGCAAGAGCCGCCTCATGAGGTTCCATGTTCCTGTATGTGTTCCCCAGGAGCACGATCCGCCCCATAAGGTTCCAAGTCCCTGTATGTCATTTTGATGACCTCCTCAGCTGGTGGCTATGGCCAGATCAAGTACAGATAAGTCAGACAACCCTTCCTCACTGACGTAATACGAGAACATATACTACATTTTGATCTTAGCCAAAATGCCGTGAAATAATCCAAAGTGCTGAACTTAAAACGTACGAAACAGTTTGTATATACAAGACACGTTGTGTGTGTGTTTGCGTTTGTGTGGTTTTCTTTTCTTTTTTTCTTTTTTTCTCTTTTTTTTCCTTTTTTTAAACATTTGCGAATACAACATATACTTTAATATAAATAAGATGATATTAGATGCATGGCATGGTATAGTCATCATTTGCTCTCATGCATAATACGATCTTTCAATATAAATAAAAGAACACGTACATCAACAGGCTGCCTAAAAACAAAAGATGAAACAATCATAATAAAAAAAGATCAGATTTTATATGTATGCCCAGATGATGTGAAATATCTCTATGATGATACCAGAGGAGGATAGTATGATCTTCGAAATAATAATGAAGGATCATCAAGAAGATCATTATGAAGATGGAGGTTAAGAATGCTCTTAACCATATGAAAAATGGCAAGACCCCCTGTTCAGACAGCATCACAACAGAAATGATCAATGTCCTAAAATAATGTGGAATAGATCAAGTCAACAGACAGCTGTACACTATATATGATACTAGAGATATACGTCCTGAATTATATAATTCTATATTTATTGCAATCCTAAAGAAATTTTCCACTGACCTGACGAATATTGACGATGTAAGAAACACAGCTGTGATTGATGCCGAACTCAATCGTCTTAACATTGATATTGCTGGTCTGCAGGAGACTCACCTCGCCGAGGAGGGGTCACTCACAGAAAACAATTACACATTTTTTATGGAAGGGTAGAGAGCAGGCCAAAAAAAAAAAAGGCAACATGGAGGGGGCTTTGCAGTGAAGAATTCGCTACTGGGAATGATTTGAATTCCAGCTGGAGGTAATGAAAGACTATTATCCCTGCGCTTGACAACCTCTTGTAGAAGATACTCTGGGGTATTTTCAGATATTATTTTATTCACTAATTTGGCTTTGTTAAAAAGTAAGCGCTTTTGAAGTGGTAGAAGTCTTAGATGGCTGTATAATTTATTACTTTCAACGTGCTTTATGCTAGAAACTAGACGTATAGCGCGGTTTTGAAGCGAACACAATCGTTTCATATTAGACATGTAGCCTCGATTCATACTAGTTATTAGCTCCAAGCCACTCCAGTTTATGCCACGATCTGTAAAACATGACTCCTCTTTCCATGTCCTTTCCCAGTCTGTTTGTTGTCAAACAACGTCACTCTCTTGTTTACGTTGGTGCGCACTCGTGCCTGTGCGTGGGTTTACCTATTGGGTTTTCCCGATCTTGTCTATCCATCATCATCATGTCTGCATGGTATGTGGCAACAAAGGAGGACATATTGAATGTTTC
>JACEFZ010015438.1:0-19183 GCA_014155875.1 Cepaea nemoralis
TTTTAACCACATTTTGTACTGTCATACTGGAAAGTGTCTCAACTCAGTGATTGCTGAAAATAAATCATTTGGTTGTCAAACAAAAATAAATAAATAAATAAATAAATAAACAGTTAGATACTTCCCTGTCGGCCCAGTAGTAATGGATTTCGATCCGCATTTCACAAACGAACCTGGGCTCCCAGCCAAAATATCACAAAGAAGTGCCTTGTCGGCTGGCATGGGCGATCTCCGACGACATGGAACAATTAATGTGTTGACTCCCTTCCGTGCCATGACACAAGACTCACGAATTTTTCTCTCGCTGTCTTCCTCTATCCCTCTCTTTCCACAAATCTATCCGGTTTTCACATGTTCCAGTGTTTGTCGTCTTATGATATGGCCAACAAATTATGACTGCCTCCTGCTGATGTTTGTAATAAGTTGTCTTTGAGACTTCTCCCTCAAAGTGCCTAGATTGCTCATTTTGGCTGTTTCATATTGACTGTGAACATATCTGACATACCTTCTTGTGTTCTTACTGCACTTTGGCTCGAGTGGTACATTGTTATGTCATAATCATGCCAAAATATAACTAAATACATACATAAATAAAATACAGAGGTGCCAAGGAAGCTGACAGGGGAAACAAATGTGGACATCAGAGGACAAGCTAAACACCAACCTTAAAAAGATGTCGTGTAATTTTGTTTTTCTCGCTTCGAGGCGAAGGAGTTACAGACGCAATTCGTAATCCCGCATACCCGC
Source organism: Cepaea nemoralis (assembly GCA_014155875.1). Classification (NCBI taxonomy): domain Eukaryota; kingdom Metazoa; phylum Mollusca; class Gastropoda; order Stylommatophora; family Helicidae; genus Cepaea; species Cepaea nemoralis. Next base: position 748 of record JACEFZ010015438.1, read on the forward strand.
GTTCGAAACACAGCTGCAGGCGATATGGCAGAAAACCGTCTTGCGTTGGTTTTTTACGAAATGGTATGGATGCCGGTCGTTCAGAAAGCAATGAGAAACTATTGAACGTAAACTGCAAGAGATAACAATAGCAAAACATGCTGGTGTTGGCTGCAACGCCCTGTAAAGGATATGTAACTATTTTTTTTTACATACAAGGGAAATAATTGCATGTACGGTGAAGTCATATTACGACTTTAGCAATCAAGGGGAACAATTATAGATTTCACTATATTTGTACTGACAGCTATTTTGCAAGAGAAGTATATATTTATTCCTGTAACAATTTTATTCATATCCTGGAAAGTACAAATTGAATGTTACCATCATAAAGCTATACACAATTTTGAATATTATTTGAAAATTTAGGCACCAAACTGTTGTATAATAAATATTGTTTAGTAAATTATTTATTTCTTTATCTGCTAGGCCGCGTCTGTCTAAATAGAGGTTAGGTCACTGGTTTTTCTTCACAACGTATACATCTTTCTTCGCAGTGTCTGATAAATATTCTCTCTTTCACGTTATATCAGTGATTTCAATTTTGTGGAAATGTTTTAGATTGTTTTCACCACGTGTAAATCTGTATTAAAGATGTCCTCTGTCACAGATTATATAAGATGGAAAACCAAATTGTAAAACGTGTCAAAGTCAACACAAGTGAAGGTTTCGAGGGAGGAGCGTTCCACCAAGCAAACACACGTGTTTTCAATATCAGGACCTCATGTATTCCGGTTCAACTACTCGCTGATGGCGAGCGTCTTGAGGGGGCCTTGTGGGATCCGTAGGGAAGGGATAAAATCCATCTACCGTTTTGAGGACCCTTAAAGATGGTACGCTACGCTGACACTGGAAGCAAAGGCAGTTCATTATGAACGGCTTCACGGGACGAAGCATGAACTGCAGGATCCTAAAGTAACTATTGTAATTGAAAACATAGAGAAGGAAAAGACCAAGGCTATGATTCACTGGATGCCTACAACCACAAAGGTTGAGGCAGTGAAGCAAATAGCCACGGATATTTCGGGAGATATAAATGCGGAAGTGCGTAAACATAAAAACAGCACGGACAAGTGGTTACTTCTGTGCAACCCTGAAAGAACCTCTGCCACACTACGTGGACATGGAGTTGGACGGGGTAGAAGACAAGCTACACCGTCTCTTCATCACAGTTCCGGGGCGCCGTACGACGTGTACCGTCTGTGGGGAGGACTCCCACTGGAGTAATAAAAGTCCGGCCAAAGTACAAATCAAGATGGGACCTAGACTGACACAAAAAGTCACTTCGAACTCCCAGACAGATCAACATAGGTAAGGAGGATGAAGACGGTTTCCAGCTGGTCATTAGGAAAAGGGGACGCTCAACCAAGAGCCTGTCTGACGGTGAGAGCTCGACACCTCCAGCCTGCCAAACACCTGTTACCACGCTGCCGCCCCTCAACAACCAAGACTACCCTACACCGCCTGAAGCGCACAGGTCAAACAAAATGAAATGTGTAATTATACTGAACAGATAACGACCAGCGCCATGACCGGAATAGACAGTGATAATATTAACACACCACTCATACACAAACATAAACCTGATTTTATACTCATACAGGAAACTAACGTTAACACCGACGAACACGCATCATATATCACAACATGCTTAGGTCTAAGACACTCATGTTTTAGTCTTAGTACTCAACATATCGGATTGGGTACTGCAATAATACAGACATCTGACAGGTGGCAGATTATAGAGAAGGACAGGGACTGCCAGGGTAGGATAGCTATAGTACAGGTGGGAAATAACATAAATAAATACACAATTGTCAACATACACGCACCGCCTGACTACAGAAATCAGCCGCTCTTCTACCAAACACTGGCAAATTTATTAGTCACGCTCATATCGGGGTTACAACATCATTTTAGGGGGTGATTTTAATTGCTGTACTTTCGGTATATATGTATTTCCTCTCGTGCCTAAGGCGGCACATAGGGCAGAAGTCGTGTCTCTCCATGTTTGTGCGAAGCGTCAAACATTTGGAGCCAGAAATCTGATTCTGTAACAGTTGGGAGTTTTATGATGGCGGATTGTCAAGCCGCCGATCAACTGTCTTTAGTCAAGTTAGAAGAAAGCACGCCCCGCTATCTTGACCCAAGCCGGAAACTCTTTAATTCCTCCGATGGTTGCATGGTTTTTGCAAGATGAAAAAACATACTGACCACTAAAAAGATATCAATTGAAACGAGAAACAGAGTGTTAGTGCACAAAAGAATTCAGGTACTTACTAATAAAAGAACAAGTACATCAACAGGCTGTCTAAAAACTAAAGATGGCAAAATTATAGAACAAGATCAGATTCTACATGTATGGACAGATTATGTGAAAAACCTTTATAATGATAACAGAGAGGAACAGTATGATATTAGATTTAATTAATAATGAAGGGCCGCCAATTTTGAAGATGGAGTTCGAAATGTTCTTAAGCATATGAAAGCCGGCAAAGCCCCCGGTGCAGATAACATCACAACAGAAATGATTAAAGCTTTAGAAGAATTTGGACTAGATCAAGTCACCAGACTGCTGAACACATTATATGATACTGGAGATATAGCTTCTGAATTATGTAACTCTGTATTTATTGCAATTCCAAAGAAATCAGAAACCTTGGAATGTGATCAATATAGAACAATTAGTATAACGAGCCACATCACAAAGATTTTGCTACGAATTATCATGCAAAGAGTGAGGAAGAAAATACAATCTGAAATAGGGGAAGAACAATGTGGGTTTGTAGAAGGAAAGGGTACAGTAAATGCTGTGTGTATGCTGCACACAGTTATTGAACGTGCTATAGAGCATGGCAGTAAGTAAAGCAATAACATGGCTTAAGACACAGACATTCACTAGGGCATGTTTCCTTAGCGACTCAATGAACATGATAAAGAGGATAGAGGTGGGGTCAATCCGACGAGAATGGTTGCTGCCTCTGGAGCGGTCTCGGCTGGCAAAGATTAGTTTCATCTTCGTGCCAGGGCATGCGGGAGTACAAGGAAATGAGCGGGCTGACAAGCTCGCAGGTGAGGCTACGGTGCGGGGCGGACGTGCCATGGACCAGGCTGACATTCTGAATGCTCTACGAGAAGTAAGACTTTTGCGTGAACCAGGCGATGACTGTGAATCTACAACCATGGCCAGACTGCGAGAACAGCAAATTAAAAGAGGGGTGGCCAAACAAGAACACTTCGCAGAAAGCCAAAGAAGATTGATAAACCAACACAGAACTGGTGTCGTTAGCCACTACACGCTGCGGGATTTGCTGAGGAGGGGATCCGAGCACTGCACGACCTTATAAATGGAGATGTAAGAATGCAAATTAGAAACACAACGGGGGAGGAGGAACATCAATTAGACACATTGCAAACAATTTTAGATATCCATGGGCTAACAGACGCATACAGGCAGATGCATCCCCATGGAACAGATACAACACACACACACACACAAACAATGCGCATAACAGAGCAGCTCGATTAGATAGAATTTATGCGCCCATAACACATCATATAACACAAGTCAAGCATTTACAGGAGACACTGAACTTCACAGACCATAAGGCTGTAGTTGCAACAATAAACACAGTACAAGCAACACCACATCTTATAAGATCTCCCCATTGGAAACTTAACAGCACACTTTTACAAAATCAGGACTAATGTAGATTGCATAACAAAACTGATCCTCACATACACATGCGATATACCAGAGGATAATGCGCGAGAACACTGGGAAACACTTAAACAAACTATACGAGAAAGAACACAAACACTAGCAGCAGTAATACACAAGCAAAAACTACAACAAGAAAAAGTATTGGAAAATGCAATTAAGCTCTTACTACAGACAGACAAAAAATTCACCACACACCATAGCATTACAGGAAGAATTAGATCTCCACAGACATTATCGATTTCAGGGGGCTTTACTGCGAACAAAGTTACAAACTAAAACACAAGAGATAAGTAATAAACAATACTTAGCTATAGAATAAAACATACAGCGCAGCAGACAGATAGACCAGATAATTGACAGGGAAGGAAATATACAAGTCGAGCCACAACCAATAGCCTTAGCCTTTGAAGATTATTACAAGAACCTTTACGCAGAGGAAAACACACAGGCGCACGTACTAGAAAACTTTATGAAATTCACAAAACAACTCACAGAGGAACGGAAACTAACACTAGATACTGAATTAACACTAACAGTTATAACACAAGCGGTTCACGGAATGCAGAAGGGCAAATCGCCTGGCCCTGACGGTATTACCGCTAAATTCTATCAGTTTTTCATTTCTCTTCTAGGTTCCCTTTTACTAGCAGTATTCTCTTAACTTTCCACAATCATGAACTCCCATCCAGTTTCAACACGTCTTACATCACTCTTATTCCGAAGGAGAACACCGACAAGACACTTTTAAGGAGTTACAGACCGATCTCGCTTTTAAATGTAGACTACAAGATTTTACCAAAGGCTTTGAGGAATAAATTGAAACCTCAGAACAGGACACAATAGATTACGCAACCACATGTATACAAAATTCAAGATTGGTGACTCAACCATGTGCACATGTGGTTTGGCGTCGCAGACAGCAGAGCACATACTCCAGGATTGCCCAAACTACAACATATCCAGGCGAACCTTCTAGCCTAGAGAGACAACTGTGGAAGATAAACTCAATGGACCGCTGAGTGAACTAAAAAAGACTGTTAGATTCATACAAGAGACACCATTGCAGTTATAAACATATTTCAGGCGATCGAAAGAAGAAGAAGAAGAAGAAGAAGAAGAAGAAGAAGAAACCAGTAATGGCATCTCTCATTCATGAAGACCAGCAACGTAGTGTACAACACCGGAATATCCAGCAACACACACACTTCATAAGGGACATCATCAACTATACACATCTGAAAAACTGTCAGTCCTCAATTCTCTCTTTAGATCAAGAAAAAGCATTCGACAGAATATCTCACTCATACCTCCACAAAACTCTCTCACACTGCAACGTGGGAAATTATTTTCGGACATGGGTCAAAATTTTATATTTGAATCCGGAAAGTCGGACTCTATTAAACCATCCCCTATCCAATTCTTTCAGGTTGACTAGGTCAGTGAGACAGGGATGTCCCTTGTCCCCATTACTGTACGTTGTCGCTCTAGAGCCACTTCTAGAAAAGATACGACAGGACGACGATGTCAGCGGTACGTTCATACCAGGGGAGGGTGAACAAAAGCTGCATGCTTATGCGGACGATACCATTTTATTTCCGACAACTGAAAAATCTGTAGGGATCATTTTGGAAACGTTCTCGTTTTTTTGGCAAATGGAGTGGGGCAAAATAAAACGTTCAAAAATCTACTATAATGGGCTCGGGCAAATGGAAAAATAAGGCGCATTTTCCATTTGTCTTACCATCAAACAATCTTATAAGAGTGTACGGAATAGTCTTCCCATGTCAACCAAAATCAGACATACAAAGACACATGGCAAAATCTAAAGAAGAAAATAACAGATATGTTACAGAGGTACAAATACAAAACAACTACTATATTTGATAGAAGTACCATTGTTAATACATATATAATTCCAAAACTACTATATCTGTGCACAGTCCTAGATCCCCCACGTCAGACTGTCACAAACATAAACAAAGAGATTAGACGTTTTGTGTTTGGCAGCACCATCTACAGTATCAAACATACTACACTCATGCAAGACAAAAAAGATGGAGGTATCGCATTCCAAGACATAACAACCCAAATACAAGCACTTAGGATCAAACACGTAACCGAAATCCTACACCACCCAGAAAAACACCCTTTAGCACACTATTACATTGGAATTAGGCTATATTATTTAAAACCTATTAGGAATACATCCTCACATTACTTTGGCACTCTCCCAACATTTTACAAAACATGTATTTCAGCCATTAAAGGACACGAAAAATTACTACACAAGAAATCACACACAATCTACAAGCATTTAGTTAAACTACAAGCAACTCCAGTACACCTCAGAATTAAAAGCGGACATAGATATTTCATAAAAGATTATACCGAAACTTTCTCTAATATTCACAACAAGCAGATTACCCCAAAAGAAAAGGAAATTACATATAGGCTTGTTTACAGCATGACTCCAACAACAGAGAGAACAGCAAAAATAACGAAACAAATACTACAGTGTCAGCTTTGTAGACGGAACGTCCAAGAATCAGCAGAGCACATCTATTACGAATGTAACGCAATCATGCCAACAATGAAAACTACAACAAAACATCCTAAACGCTAAAACGAAACAAAGAACAGATGTTTACAAAGCAATCATGATAAATTCCATTCCTTACTCGACACAAGACATCCACACAAAACTACTTGTTCTAATGGCAGATTACAGAAATCTTATATGGACATTAAGAATAAAAGCATTATACAATTACAGAACAATCAACAAAGAAATTGTCTAACAACTTTATCAACAAAATGACTAAAACATTCTAAGCCACAAGCACAAATCCCTTAAGAGTTTTGCCCGAAGACAGCACATATTACAGAAGAAGCAAATAACTTGTTTTAAACAAAGGATACCACTACTGTAAATGTGTTTATTGACGGTATTAATAATCTTACAATTATTATTATTATTATTATTATTATTATTATTATTATTATTATTATTACTATTATTATTATTATTATTAGTATTAATATGTTTATTACTACAGCTACCATATTTATTAATTTTCCCATTATTATATTTGAATGTGCAACATGAAATATATTGTGAATGTGTGTCTGTGTTGATGGCAGTAGCATATGTATGCGTCTGATTGTTGATGCAGGTGTGTGTGTCTGTGCATGTATTTGTACGTGCTTGTGTACGAGTGCGTGTTTGTGTGTGTGTGTGTGTGTGTGTGTGTGCACGCGTGTAGCAGCCTCTAAACCAAGGCGATATCTCAAGTATTAAAATGATGTTATATGGTAATGATATTTTTGAAAAGAAAAAAATATGCACCATCATGTATAAGCAAATTAAATAAGCCCTTTAAGTACACTAAGCTAAAGTGGCTTGTAGTGGTCAGATTTTAAGTCCTTCCCATTGTATCTTAAACCCAGTCACTATCACAGCTAAGAACCAATTTACCTCCCTGGGGACAGGACATGGACTCTAATTGCTAGTTATAAATCCCCGATTCTTCTCCCCCAAACAAAAGGGGTCATGGACATTTACACGACACTAGAGCGTCATCCTGTAATTTGACATCAGGCCATCGACACCAACAATATGTAGCATCCGTAGCTAAGTGACCCAGAAATTACAAAGAAGCCACATTTTAATGGGAATGATAATGTAAAGTTTATGGCCCAAGCTCACGGCATTCAATGTACTGCTGTCTCCAGAAATCATGAGATAGATGAAGATAAAATGTGTGTGTGAGTGTGTGTGTGTGTGTGTGTGTGTGTGTGTGTGTGAGAGAGAGAGAGAGAGAGAGAGAGAGAGAGAGAGAGAGAGAGAGAGAGGAGAGGGAGAGATGGAGAGGTGTTACATACATTCCGCTTGTGTAAGTGGAAATGAATCATATGCAAGGCATGTGTGTTTACATGCACAATGCCATAAATGTTATATTATCATAACTGTATATATGTATGCATTTGTTTTATTCACACATGTGACACCTAACACTAACAAACGGCAACGCTTTGTAATGTACAAAAACAAAAGAAACACACATTACACCTTGTAAATATACATTGCTTTGTATGAAATAAACGTTAAAAAGTGTCTGCTGAATGTATTATACACATTTTAGTTCTTGGGTCGGGATGATCACCCAACACAACCGACACCTAGTGGGGTGGCTCTGGCCCCTCTAGGAACCACGAGCCCTTCTACAAAATAACATTTACTAAAGATATCCGTGGAGAGGAGCAATATTATCACAGTCATCAATCAATATAATCACATGACAATCACAAGAGTAGTCTGACTATTTTTCTAAGCCCTAACTTGTAAGGCATCCATCAACAAATCATGAATGGTACTGATCTCTTGGTAGAATTGCATATTGTGGAATACTGTGAGAACTATCCCACCGATGGATAAGGGATATGCGCAGGAAACCCCTCCCACGCTGGAGAAAAGAGGAGACGGTAGGAAACCTCACCAACGATGGAAAAGAGAGATGCAACAGTCCCTCTCCTACGCTGGACGATAGACCCAAGCACGAAGACAACCTGAAGGTGAGCTCGCCCAGGGGCTCAACAGCGAGAAATCAAAAACAGAAATCAAAAGACGAGCCCTTTTCAGGGCTCGAAGCAAGTTAACAAGCACAGAAGCTAAAAGACGCGCCCTTTTCAGGGCTCGAAGCAAGGTTAACAAGCACAGAAGCTAAAAGACGCGCCCTTTTCAGAGCTCGCCTCAAGTAAAAAAGCACAAACAGTAAATAATGGTGCCACATGGCGGTCACGCACACCATAGAAGATGCATAAGGATATTCCCAAATGTATGAATAGATGAAAGGGATCATGGAATCTAAGGCCGACGTGAGCATCGTCAGAGCATGGCAACGGCAGATGCTGCGAGATAGCCGATCGAAGAGCTTGTGTTTTCAGAAGGGCTTTGTGAAGGTGACGCCTGGAGGCCGTAATTTCGGAATGAAACAGCTGGAAGACAGGGGAGGAATTTATTGAGGAGACAACGGTGAATGGATCGGGAATACACCTGGACGGAATTTCCATGTTCAAGCGGAATGACGATGAACAATAGGGACTCAAGGGCGACGAGCTGGTCTGGGAGCTCGGAGGTGGAGAGATATATGTAGGTGCCGACCCTGTGATTAAGGATCAACCTATATTTCTGCCAGAGTATTTTCTGCATGCCAGTTGACGGAATAAATGTCTTCAAATCGTTCGCTCGACTTGAGTGTGCCCTGTGTTCAAATAAGGTTTGTTATTCTGATTTCTTGTTAACGAGTTCGATGTTCAACCCTTTGAATCTCCAGTACAGTTGGATTTAGAGGACAGGCACATCGAGACAAATGGGCACTTTTTAGGGCTAAGCCCAAGAATCACTCAAGCCAAGCAAGAACGGGAACAAAAGTAAACAAACATCGACCCGACCTCTCAAGAAAACGCAACCCAATAAGGAGGGGGAGGGTGTAAGGCATACAACGGAACAGGGGTACAAGGACGTGTCCACCACGAGAGCAAGACCGACGCCCGAGCACAGCAGAGAAACCACTCACAAGGAGGAGGTACAAAGCGGAGCATGCAACAAATAACACAAAATAACTAAATAAATAAATTAGGAAATAAATAAACCACACCCTAAATAACGAAAAGCGTGAACAACAGTATACCAACTAGGATGCAAATTGATAAAGGAAAACAACAATAAAACCACAAAACAACTACCACAGCAAAGAAACAGTAAACGCCAAGAATAAAGATAACTAAGAAAATAACCAAACACAACCATGAATAACCAGACAAACAATAGTTACAAGAAATACCAAAAGCAACTACAACGTTGAATAACAGAAGATATAAGATTAAGAGATAGCGGATAAAATAGGAAAACGTAGATAGTAGGAATGTACGTAGTTAATACTAAGAATTTCGCAACCAAAACCACGAACAATGTCTCGTTTCAAATCTTAAGCCCTTCCTTCGAGCGTGGTGGCGAGTCCCATTGCAGTCAATCAAACAAATGTCGGCCGACGTCCAACCTCCACAATATAGCGATAATCGACCGTAGGTCGCAAGTAGTAATGCATGTTGTAAATCCCTCTGAATGTGGCATATTTTGTGGTATGAAATGTGTCATAAAATGTGGTATGACGCGTGGTATGACGATGCCGTGTGGTATGAAGATTCATACCACCCGGTCGAATATTCTTCGTGTTTTTCCTATATGTTTTTTGATTGTCTGTGGGTTAAAAAAGAATTTAAATGGCCTGTAAATTATGCAATGTAGTTGGTGATATTAATCATGTGTAACAAAGGAAAAGGTTGAACTAGGTGGGTAGGGTCAGTAAAGATGAGTTCGATAACGGCGGCGGCAGGTTTGCTAACTGATTCAGAATATGTCAGCCGGTGTAATGAATTAATTACTTCCCGTTTTGTATAGACGCTTGCATAATCGATTGGTGTGCTCAGGCTGATACGGGTTGATGTATTTGTATCTTTGGTAAGATCGGCGAACAATCTGTGAGCAAAAAGTCGATATTGCCGGCAGTTGAATATCAGTGTCGGTTTATCAGCCATGTATTCGCTTACAGATTTAGCGAAGTCCTTGGATATTTCAACACCAAGGTGGTTGGCGGAATTTCTATGCTTTGACTGCAAACAAAGAAATTGATTAAAAACAGGCATAAATCCCAGTATTTCGTTATTCTTGTGAGTGTGAGAGCGCTTGATTGTGGGTATATAATACCTATAGTAAACCCCTTTGGGTAAATTGTGAGCGGGAGTCGACACGTTGTAATGGCAAGTGGTAAAATTGTGAGAGTCAGTGGGGAATTTGTGTGGTTAATTGGTCAATTTGATAAGTTGTGAAAGCAAACGGGGTAGTTGGTAGGGCAATTCGACAAGTTGTGAAAGCAAATTTCTTAGTTTGGTATAATTTTTTCTCCTTATGGTTAATATTTTTTCCTTTGGCTAGCGTATTTATTACTTTGGCCAACTTTTTTCTTACCTTACCATACATATTTCTTAGTTTGGTTGGTATTTTTCTCACTTTGATTAGTATCTTTTCCAGTTTTGGTAATATATTTTCTTACTTGGTCGACAAATTTTCCTTTGTTGTTGTTGTTGTTGTTGTTGTTGTTGTTGTTGTTGTTGTTGTTGTTGTTGTAAATTTGGATGACATATTTATAAGTTTGGTTGAAATATGTGTTTACTTGGCCAATATTTTTCCCATTTGGCTAACAAATTTTCCTATTTAGGTCGATATTTTTCTATCTTTGGTTAATAATTGTCTTCGTGTGGGTTAACAAAGTTTCCTACTTTTCATAAGTTTGGCAGAGCTTTTTATAAGTTTGGTCGATATTTTTTCACATTTAGTTAACCAAATTTCCTATTTTTCATAAATTTACCGGAGATTTGTAAAAGTTTGGTCGACATATTTCTATATTTACCCAATATTTTTATTACTTTGGTCAGTTTAGATGATATATTTATAAGTTTGGTCAGCCTTTTAGTTGATTTGGCTAGTATTGTTTTCCTACTTTTTATAAGTTTGGATGAGACATTTATAAGTTTGGCGGATCTTTTTCACATTTGGGTAAGAAATTTTCCTACCTTTTATGGGGTTGGACGAGGAATTTATTTACTTGGTCAATAGATTTCACCTTTGGCTAATAAAGTTTCCTATATTTTGTCAATTTGGATGCGCTATTTCTTTACATGGCCAATATTTTTTTTATTTTTTCCATTTGGTTAACAAATGTTCCTACTTTTCATAAGCTTGGTGGAGCTATTTCTGTATTTAGCCGACATTTTCCCCTTTTGTTTAACAAATGTTCCTACATTTCATAAGTTTGGCGGATATTTTTATCAGTTTGGTCGACATATTTCTGTATTTACCCAACGTTTTTATACATCGAATCACGTATTTTCCTACTTCGGTTGACATGATTCTTAATTTGAGCAATATTTTCACCATTCGGCTAACACATTTTCCTACTTTTTATAAGTTTGGACGCGTTATTTATAAGTTTGAGCGATATTTTTCCCATTTGGTTAATATGATTTCCTACTTGCCCCATATTTTTTACATTTGACTTACAATTTTCCTACTTTTTATAATTTTCGTTGAGATATTTATGTATTTGGCCACCATTTTTATTAGTTTGACTAGCCTTTTCTCCTACTTTTTATAAAATTGATTGAGATATTTATGTATCTGACCAATATTTTGCCTATTTGGCTAACAAATTGTCCTACTATTTATAAGGTTGGATGAGCTAATTAAGTTTGGTCAGCCTGTTATTTGATTTGGATAACATTTTATCATAGTCGTTATAAGTTTGAATGAAATATTTATAAGTTTGTCCCTCGTTCTGCCTATTGTATTACTTCGGCCGACATGTTTCTTGATTTTACTAGTATATTTTCTTACTTGTTATAAGTTCGGATGAGATATTTCTGTCTTTGACCACTATTTTTTCCTACGTTTTATAATTTGTTGAGATATTTATGTATTTGACCGACCTTTTCCCCATTTCGGCTGACAAATGTTCCTACTTTTTATAAGATTAGATGAAATATTGCTCTCTTTGGTCGATATTTTTTTCTCATTAGGTTAACAAATGTTCCTAATTTTTATAATTTTGTTGTAAATATTTATTTACAGGGTCAATATTTTTCTCATTAGGTTAACAAATTTTCCTATTTTTTATAAGTTTTGATGAGCCATTTATAAGTTTGACCGATATTTTCACATTTGGCTAACATTATTTCCTTCTTTTTATGAAATCGGACGAGGCATTTACAATTTTTACCGATATTTTTCAGCTTGGTTGTAGACAATGAGTATTTTCTGCAATCTATAGTAGGTGTGGGTAATACACAAAGTGAGCAAGCAGAATTAACTGGTTGTGTTACTATGGTCGTCAGCGTATTTAAAATGATATTTTTAACTTTCTCGGTACTGTGGTAAAGAGGTAATTGCATAATTACGTTTATATCTGTTGTTCTCAATCAGAGGCCGAAAAAAGCATTGTCTTGCCCTGTTGTATTGACTCTAGACGCAAATGTTGTTGGTAACCCAGTGCCAATCTTAGTAACTTGTAGGTGTTGTGTCGTTCATAGAACCTATACTTGTGTATGGATGTAAAGCGCGACATGCGGACATTTGTTGTTAGAAAACACACGCATATATATATATTCATATATACATATACTACGAAAACATATTTTGAAGCCTCAAAATTTGACTTCTTCAGACATTACATTAGTTTCCATGGGGGACATGAATGCATAGGGTGATTTAAATATAACCAGATTTACGTTTCCAAGGAGATAACACACAGACTATGTTTTCGTTGAAAATTCGCTGTTTTCTCTAAGCAGACTGTCACTTTTGTCACCTCCAGTGTAGCTGGTCATGTGTTTGTTATGCTTATTATTAATGTAAATGTTTATTCTGTTTGTAGTATAAGGGTAATTTTCTTCCATCGATAAGTTTTTATAAAACCAATGACCAATCCCTATAAGACACATATGACAACCGTATCTATCCTACTTCACTCATGTAGGTTTGGTCCACAGTGTCCACCTCGGTAAGATTTTACAACAATAGACTGGAGCAGGCAACAGGAAACGTTAACTGAATAACGATACACCGAGAGTCAATACGCTTGGAATTGTATTCTCACTACACTTTTACTATGTCTCTATGGTTGTTTCCTGGCAGGCGTCATCATCAAACTCACATCAAATGATGGCGGCATGCACATACTTGTTGGCAACATTATAGAACAGATAGCGGGCGCTTGGTTTAAGTGTTAGTCTGTTACGCTGCCGTGAGGGGCGATCGGTGTAATTTGGTTGCAATATAGAACAGATAGCGGTCATGTGATTTAACAGCTAGACCGTTACGCTGACATGAGGGCATGTTGTATGTGCCATTTGTATGTAACTAATACACCGATGTATTCATACCGTTGTGTTTTTCACTTATTTGCTAATGTAACACTGGTGTTTTTTACTTTTTCGTTTTTTTATAATTTTATACACATCACTGTATTTATTTTATTATGTAATTTAACTTGTAATAATATACTTGAATTCTTTAAACTACTGCCTATTTAGACCTCTCAAAACCTGTTGATCGGAGATGTAAACTCCATCACAGCTAATTAAAAACACCAATATTTCCGTCACACAACCCCGTCGGAATCGCAGCTGTTACCTCCATATGATCTATGGTTCCCTCTAGACCCGTATTGTTCTTTTTGGCCAGCTGTCTGTCGTTGGTACCCATTGTATAAGACACCTCTTTCTGGTAGGATTAACCTGTCTATTGTTACCCTCTCAGATCGATTGTAATCTTTGGTTTCTAAAATAATGCTTCGCGGAGACGCCACATTTCATTTCACCGTTATTTTATTGTATGTTTTGTTGAGGGCCACGCGACCTATCCCGCATCAGTTATCTGTCATCTTCACTGGGTACCAAGTATCTGATTAATATCTCCAGATGGTGCCACCACAGTTAAGCTACACATAGTCACTATTCCACCTCTGTTTGCGTGGGAGGCACGGTAAACAACTATAGATCAGAATGAAGACACTCACTAGATTTGGATTAACCCGCGCCTTGAGGTTAATATTTGGGCTTCTAATACGGCACTTCGCAACTGTAAAAAGGTCATTACCCTTCTTCAGTGTCTGATTTTGGTGAGGAGTAGGCGAAATCTGTAACACCAATTCTGTGTGGATATTATTATGGTAGCACGTCTATTTCGTTTTCTAAAACTAGCTACGTTTGTTATCATTATATACCAGCCAGCCCTGTGTATATTTATTTACAAATACTTACATATTAACCGACTTCTCATTTGTCCTTTTGGTTAACAATAACCGCAAAGTGTCTCTGTCTTTCATAGAACCTGTACTTTTGTAAGACTTTGAAGCGGGCGCAATGAGCAGACAAGATGAAAAACATCAGTGAAGATATGTTGAAAATATACATACCATGCCCAGATAGAACAACAAATTACCAAGTCCCACTAGAAACAAAGGAAAAAACAGTATCTACAACATACTCTTTTCCACTCTTAATGTTTAAGTTTGAGCGAAATATGTCTTTTGCAGCGTGTGACATGAGGAAATGTGTCCTTTAAAATCACCTTGAATATATATCTTCATATATAAATATGCTATGAACACCTATTTTGAAGCCGCAAATTTGACTTCAGACATTATACTAATTGTTGAATGAGACATGCACGCGAAGGATGAACTACGTGGGCACCCGTTAATGAATGTTTGTTGTTTATTAGTAGTTGTTTTATTCGTTTTTCTTGTTTCCGATCGGTACAGCAGTATTGATTTCACCTTAAAGCTAAATATGCATATACTATGCCGAATGCTTCTGCTAAATATGTTCACAGGAACTGACATTAACATACTTATAAGCTTTTCTCACGCCGGTAGATCTCCGTTTTTTCGTCGTTTTATTAAATATTTCTAGTCAAATGTCTTCATTTAATTTCTGTAATAAAATGTCTTCATCTAATTTAACTTGTGAACTGCCTTCATATAATTTATGTAATCAACAGACACTGCGCAGGATCTGCAATATTTAGTAGAGGCGGTTGTTGCACCCGGTGAACAACTAGGGTTAGAATTAAATTATAAAACGACACGGGTTATGATTGTCACTATGAAGAACGAAATACCACGATGTAATATACATGTAAATGGGAATATTCTGAAACAATTGAGTAGATAGATACAAGTATCTCGGAACATTCATAACAACTGATGGGAGATGCCTTGCTGAGATTAGAACAAGAATCGCCATGGCGAAAGTAGCCTTTAGCAAGATGAAAAACATTCTGACCAATAAAAAGATGTCAATTGAAACGAGAAAAAGAGTGTTGAGGGGATACATAGAGCCTGTTCTTGTGTATGGATGTGAAGACAATGAGCAGTCCCGCTGAATCTGCTGGCTGTGGAACTGACGTTTCTGAGGAGAATGCAAAGCGACACATCGTGATTCGCTTCTCTGGCGCCTATGTTGGGTATAGTTAGCGACCATGGGCGTTATTCGATCCGTCAGTGACACCACCTAGCTCAGTTAAATACTCGGCCACTGCCACACTATCCCACCAAACAGTAGGATTCGAACCTGTCTAGCGCTATGGCGGCAACTAGACATCCTTGTTATACATTTACGTCTTAATATACTCTTAGAAAACTCCGCCTAGGGTGGACACCCTTATCGCCCTGCAGCGTGATTCGAACCACCAATGATATAACCTAGCTCCGTTACATACTCGACCACCACCCCGCACATACCAACCACACAGTGAGATTCGAACCTGTCAAGCGTAATGGCAGTAACTAGAACCCCCAGTTACACATTGGTGATATCCCACTATGACCAACTACGCACCCCCGCCATCTTTCGCCACTTACCAACCCACCCCACACCTCGTTCTTTGCGCTTATTATTTTATTCCGACATCGCCCTTGATTAAAAACAGATGGCACCAGCGACCTCCCTCGACCCCGACACTGATATTCAACTGCCGGCAATATCGACTTTTTGCTGACAGTTGTTCGCCGATCTTACCAAAGATACAAATACATCAACCCGTAACAGCCTGCCCACACCTATCGATTATGCAAGCGTCTATACAAAACGGGAAGTAATTAATTCATTACACCGGCTGACATATTCTGAATCAATTAGCAAACCTGCCGCCGCCGTTATCGAACTCATCTTTACTGACCCTACCCACCTAGTTCAACCTTTTCCTTTGTTACACATGATTAATATCACCAACTACATTGCATAATTTACAGGCCATTTAAATTCTTTTTTAACCCACAGACAATCAAAAAACATATAGGAAAAACACGAAGAATATTCGACCGGGTGGTATGAATCTTCATACCACACGGCATCGTCATACCACGCGTCATACCACATTTTATGACACATTTCATACCACAAAATATGCCACATTCCGAGGGATTTACAACATGCATTACTACTGTCGCACCCGGTCCGAGCGCATTCACCAAACTGCCAAAATAACCCACACCTCACATTGTCACGAGATATGCATACTACGTTGTCTACCCCTGCTCTAATGTCTAACAACTTTCGTTTAGAGAAGGATGTAAACGCAAGAATAGCTTTAAAACAATGATGTGCTTCTATTTACTTAAAAATTACATTTTAAAAACTGAAGTCACATATTATATTTCATTTAACTCAGCGTGCCATTGAAAATCGTTCCGTGTGCCCTGCTGTGCACGCGTACCATAGGCTGCCGACGTCTGGTCTACTGTCTTCTCTACATTCCCACCGATCTTGTGAAAGTGATTCGGACCTCTTGTCTTTTCCGACAAGGGCGAAAACGCGAATGAACACACAGTACGGTTAGAACCCCATTGACAGTTGGAAATCGAATAATGCAGGCCGTTCGCCAACAGCCCTGTGAAAATTACACAAAAACATTTGAAAAGCTGACAAAAAAGACTATTTCTAACTTGTTGTTTTCTTATACACACACTAGAATCCATGTGGGTGCTACGACGTTCGAGCACTGAACTCAGAACCTCTTTGTGTGGTCAAGTCGTTGAGGCTGGCGTGCTAGCTGTGGTATCCTGGGGCGCTAACTGGGGTATCAGAGTGCAATGGTAACCGTAAATTGATTAGAGAAACTAAACGTAGATAGTTGAGATTATTTTGGCTACCTTATGAGGAGATTTAAAATCTTCAATTCTTGTGTGATTCCTGTGCTAACGTATGGATGTGAGAGTTGGAAATCAACGGTAGCTTTAGATAAAAAAACTTAGACAATTTTGAGAACAAATGTCTTAGAAGAATTCTAAACATCCAGTGGACAGATTTCAAAACCAATGCGCAAATAAGACAAGAGACTAAGCAAGATATTGTATCCAATTTTATAAGAAAACGCCGTTGGAACTACATCGGCCATGTACTCAGAATGGACAAGACAAGACTCCCCTACCAAGCCCTCATATGGTCACCAGTAGGGAAAAGAAAACGGGGAAGACCAAGAGAGACCCTGCGTAGAACCATCATCAGAGAAGGCTCATTCAACAGCCAAGTGAACATCCAGGATCTACAACAGGTAGCAGCGAACCGCCAGACATGGAAATCCATGACTTCTGCCTTATTCGCCGACGTAAACTCAAGAGGAAAGACTAACTAACTAACTATGAGGAGAATACCCATGACTTCTTGTGACAACTGACACAATTGACGGGAAAGGAGCAAAAGGGAACGCAGAGATATAAATACCCGGATGGTTTGGTCTCATAGCATAATGGGGATTAGAAGACAGACTTAATTCAAGGCTGGTGATATAGTGAGATGGCGAATCATGAACGTCCACGCATATCGACATGTCATACGGCGACGATCCTTAACGACAAACAACCCAAGACTCTCTTTCCTACCCCAACATTATCGAGGTTGAGATCCCCTGGCCCTGACCGTCCGGCTGTGATAAGCATTTACACACAACTCACAACAGACAAATTTACGATTGCGTGTTTCTGCAATGCTAACCCAATTTCCATTTATTTCGAGGTTTGCAGATACCCGCTTTCTGGCTTCGGCTGACACTCGCTC
>JACEFZ010015439.1:0-15000 GCA_014155875.1 Cepaea nemoralis
TTGGTGGGTCTCGGTCGGTGTCGGTTTGGGCGGTGGGTCGGTCGGTCGGTCGGGCGGGCGGTCGGGGGGTGGGGGGGGTCGGGGGCAGGCAGGCAGGCAGGGAGGGAGATAATAGATAGATAATAGATAATAATTATAGATGATAGTAGATAGAAGATAGTAGATAGATAGATAGATAATAGAAAATAATAGATAGAGATAGATCATGCGATAGATAGATGATAGTGATACCTATCGGTCTGTCGGGCGGTCGCGGTCGGGGGGTGGGTCGGTCGGTCGTTGGGTCGGTCGGTCGGTGGGTTGGTCGGTCGGGGGATCGGTCGGTCGGTCGGTCGGGGGGTGGGGGGTGGGTGGGGGGGTGGCCGGGAGGCAGGCAGACAGACAGACAGATAGATAGATAGATAGATAGATAGATAGATAGATAGATAGATAGATAGATAGATAGATAGATGGATAGATAGATAGATAGATAAATAGATAGATCAATCGATAGATCGATTGATCGATAGATCGATAGATAGATAGATAGAACGAACGAACGAACGAACGAACAGACTTTATTTTCAAAGGGTAACGAATTGGGCACGCAGGCCCGTCTTACATTCGGCCCTTCCATTCACTCATCTTTCTTTCATCAACAGTGCATAGGAAAAAACATTGTCACATGAATTTTGTAAACATAAACAATGCATATTACTATGTTATGAGACACATCCACCACCCACCCACACATCCCCCATTCACTCCAACTCCCCCACCCAACCACACACATAACCCACACAAACATACATTCCCCACCCATCCATCACATCCCTACACCTACACATCTACCCCACCCACACACACCTCTCACCCACCACACATCCCATCCACCCACACCCCAAGCACACATACATTCAATAACCCACACATCCCCCACCTACACACATCTCCCCATCCACTCACATATCCTCTACTCGTCCCATTACCCACCAACAATTACTCACCCACATATCCTCCTCCACCCACACACCTCCAACTACCCAGCCAAAAACACATTCCTCACCCCCACACATCTCCCCGTCAACTCACTATTCCGCACCTACCCCCCACACTTCCGCAACCCCCCCACATAATCTCCCCTCACCCAGCCCACTACAGATCCCGAGCCCACCCTACAATTTTACCCCCATCTCCTAACCTCACACATTCACCACCCCCATATCCCTACCCACCCACACATCCTCTACCCACCCATTCCCCCAAACCAAAAATTCCTTAACCCCACACCCTTCTCATATACAATCATCCCCCACACTCCTCTACCCAACCACACATCCTCCATCCACCCATCCCCCCGCCACAATCCCTTAACCACAACCCTACCCATATACACACATCCCCACCCACGCACAATCTCCCCCCCCACCACACAACCCACACACACATCCCCAAATCATACACTCATCCCCTCACACCCCCTAGACACAGTACTTATCCCTCAACCACTAATACCCAACATCCCTTACCCACTCATCAACACATACATCCCTATCTACCCCAACCCCACTCACACACATCAACCACCCATCTAACACACATTCCCCCACCCTCACACACATCCTTCACCGACCCGCAAACCCAACCTCACCTTCACCCACCCACACACACACATCATTTATCCCCACCCAGCTCCCCTCCCACACAACACCACACCCACACACATCCCAAAGACGCATCCCTCACCCACACACACATCTCCCCACACATCTCCTATCCATCCACACATCCCCCAACTACAATCACCCTCACTACCCACACATACATCCTCCATCCAGCCACACCAACCCCCACCCAGCCAGACATATCCCCCACCCACACACGCCATCTCCAATTCCATCACCCACACCCATCATGCATCCCTCCCCCAAACCCACACACATCCCCCACACACATTCACCCACACATCTCTCACCACACACAATCCCCACCCATCCACCCACACATTCCACACCCATCCACATCCCTCACCCACACACACATCCCCAAACCCAAAACCACCCCCACCTGCACACATCTCCCACCCACCACATATCCCCAACCCACACCTATCCCCCACACATCCCATAACCCACCATCAATCATCCACCAACATATCCTCCTCCACCCACTCACCCTCAACCACCTAGCCAAACACACATCCCCCACCCACACACCCCTCTCCCCGCCGCCCTACCCCCGCACGTATCCACACAAAAATCCCCCCCCACCCACACAATCCCACTCCCCCCACCCACACTCCTGAGCCCACCCACCACATCCGAATCCACCCACACACACACACACACACCCCCCATCCCCCAACCTACTATTATGATAAAACTCTCACACTTTACACAACAACAGTGACGATTGTCGTGAGCATTGTCGAAAAATTGAAAGAAAAGGGAAAAAATTGTATATATACTTTTTGTAACTAAAAAATTGTGATGAAATTCAACTTCTCTTCTCCTCTCCTCTCTCTCTCTCTCTCTCTCTCTCTCTCTCTCTCCTCTCTCTTCTCTCTCTCTCTCTCCTTCTCTTTGTCTGTCTGTCTCTCTCTCACTCACTCACTAACCTCTCCTCACTTTACGTAGTTATTTTTAACATGATAAAATCAATGTCATACAACAAAATGATAATGTGAAAGATGTAAATACAAAAAAAATAGGGAAATGGCATGTTACAGGCTGCGTGCAATCAATTCTCTCTCTCTCTCTCTCTCTCTCTCTTTTTCTCTCTCTCTCTCTCTCTCTCTCTCTCTCTCTCTCTCCCCCTCTCTCTCTCTCTCTTTCTTTTCTTTTTTCCCACAGGCACACACTCACACTCTTTAAACCCTTCTCTCTCTCTCTCTCTTTTCCCCTTCTCTCTTTCTCGCTCTCTCTCTCCACTCACTCATACTCTCTAATTCTCTCACCCACTCTAAAGTGATTAAATGTGTTCATTTATAAATTATAACATCAGTTGGCATTCAAAAATGGAAATATAACATGAGAATACACAACATATAGGGAAATAGCATGTTACATATATGCGGCGCTTAATCTCCCTCTCTCTCTTTCTCTTCTTTCTCTCTCTCTTCTCACCAACACAACCCCTAGACACTCACAAAAAATGGCCGCACACATACACACATTAAAAAATCCATTTTTTCCACTGTCTTCTCTCTTTTTTTCTCTCTCTCCTCTCTCTCTCTCCTCCTCTCTCTTCCCTCTCCTCCCCCAATCACTATTTTACCTATAATCACTTTCTCCATCTTTCATTTACTCATATCACACTCTCTTCACTCTATCACACAAGACAGACAACAACCCCCTCGCATCAAAAACACACTCCTCGCATAAGCAGAAAAAAATATCACCACACACACGAGCTACACACAATAAAAACACGCAAATACACACATATCCCCACGCACACATCCACATATCCACACCCATATACACATACTTACACACACACACACACACACACACACACACCCCCACACACACACACCCCACACACACCACACAAACCCAACAAATACACACCCCCCTCCCATACCTTGTGACAAACCCCTAAAATTTTGGGCAGATCTCTGCAAAAAATATCCCTTTGAGGGGAGTGCGATCCCGTTGGTCTCCCTTAAATTTTTAAAATACCCAATTTTTGGGGGTTTTCCCCATCTGAAGTAGTGCGGGGGCGGCGCGATACTAGTTTTTATAGAAAAATCTAGAATGTTCCCCCAAGTGCGTACTGGCCCGAGATCTCTGGGTTTCACGAGTGCTTCATGCACACGGATTGGTAGAACTTGTCGTGACTCGGGTTTCCCCCCTCCAGGGAATCAGGGAAAATTCACGGGGCCCGTGTAGGCGATTTAAAGGCGAAACGGGATTTAGTCGTGATCGTTGCCAGCCAGCCCTCAGCTAAGACAGATCCCCGCTACAGGGCTGCTGAAAATTTTGATGTCAATGAGCGCGCCAAGCGGCCCCTCTGCATGGGTTTTCGTGATTGTTAAATCACAGGTTATTGAATACTTATTCTTTTGTTTAACTGTTGTCTGAAAATGCCGTGCCGACCTCCCCAAACAAATTTAAATTGCCGGGGAAATGGTATCGCGTAGCGTTAAAATTTTACAGCTGGCTGTCTGCATATTTTTTGCCTTTACCCGATCAGCGACGTAATGTGTTACCTGAGGGAACAAGCCTTATTCCACAGCGAGAAGTTCGTAAAAAAATAGGCCGAACTAGGGGCTTTCGGGGAGGGGTGAAAATCCCATGTTTTAGTTTAGTTTAATTTTTTAAACTGATTGTTTACAAAATGATTTTTTACGGGGACAGTGATATGTATATTATTACTGCGTTATGCTAGGAAAATCCCGGGTTTTCTTTACAAAGTGTGGCATTTTACTTGTTGGTTTATTAATTACGCATGCAAGGCAGGAAGTTTGTCAGTCATTACATCGACATGCTAGACGCGGTAAAT
Organism: Cepaea nemoralis; assembly: GCA_014155875.1. NCBI lineage: Eukaryota > Metazoa > Mollusca > Gastropoda > Stylommatophora > Helicidae > Cepaea > Cepaea nemoralis. The sequence goes on from JACEFZ010015439.1 coordinate 4,486, forward strand.
AATGATAAGGTATATCTTATTATTATAGATGTGTAATGTGCTTCGTGACATTAGAATTGGAACTTAATTGTTCTATCAGTGTGGTGATTTTTGGGGGGGGGATCAAAGGGGAGTCGGCCGTGGTGTTATTTGCTGTGTGAAGATAACAGTGGGATTCCGCGTAAACAAATGGTGAAATCGGGAGGATAACAGTGATAGAAAGTATTTTTTGACTATTGTTCTGCTTGTGTTCAGGGCCCTCCCGAGAATGACCGTGCTGTTCCTCTTACTTTGTCTAGGCAGCCGAAATGGGAAGGGAGGCCGTAACCCCCCAACCCCTGAGGTTTCAGGTCCGACCCAAAGCGATCGTGCATATCCGATGGGTGAACATACCCCAAACGAGGGTGATGCGGCACTCCGTAAATTTGAGGCAGTTGTGCTAGATAAATCTAGGATGTGAACCTAAACCCCTTTCTGTCTCTGATATTCTACTCTTCTGGAAAACCGGGCTTTGTTCATGGAGTACTGGGAGTACTGCCGTGAAGTAGTAATAGGTGAGGGGAATAAACCCCCCCCCCCAAAAAAAAAAAAAAAAAAAACATGGAGCCAGAGTTTGGTAGTGGGGAATCTGGGGGCGTGCTACAAATTTGGGTGACGTGACTTAAGTCGTCACGGGACAAGGTACACGGGACCACAGTAGCTGTGGGAAAGTGTAATGGTGGATGGACACCAAAGCTGTGCTCGACCGGCACAGGTATGAACTGACCTGGAAGATAGTCAGTGAATAAAAGGGCAACTCAGGATCTGGACAGGGATCCCAGAACTGACACTATGGCGTGTGATATGAGTTGGTTATTTAAGTGTAACAATTCATGAGTTCTCCTTAGTTTAATACTATAGTAATGAATTATCAGGAGTATAATTTATTATGGTCATATAGTTATTAAAAGTGTGTAATTGATCAGTCCATGGGTTTTAAAGGATTGGTGAATTGATGATTCCCGTCAGGAAGGAGATGTCCCGGCTGGACACCTTCTCGATAAAGTAATCACTACACTGAAAGGGAAGTAGGTGTATTGTTGATTGATGATGGAAGATGAAACCGATTGGATGGCATCAGGTGGAAGATGCTTTGACAGAGTCATATAGTCGACTCTGGTGTAGGGTTATTTGTAGCCCAGAAGTGTACTTGACTGAACAGGTGTGCTATTGCTTTCTCTAACATCATTATGCCTAACATTAGGGGTAAAGTAGATCTATGATGTATGATTTCATACTCATTTTGGGATAATGAGGAATGACTGAGAGGCAGGTGACATGGTGGAGAGGGTTTTAGTTTTTGTTGTAGTTGAGTACTCACACCACCTCCCCGGGTGTTTCAGGATCCGTTATTGTATACGAAGAAATTCGAGGCTTCACCATGACTCTATGGGCCCATCTTTCCGTCCCTATCAGATGTTGTTTGGGCCATACTGGAAGTGGTCTTCTAATTTTGCGAGATCAATGTTGGAAGGAGCTGAGTGCTGAAAAATTTGGGGTAGGTCTAGTTAGGACCTCCCCCAAGAGTCCGACGAGTGTCATCCGATCCCGAGAGGACCAACACTGAAACGTTGGTGATTCAGCCAGTGAAGCACGGTGAAATTCAAACTCAGTGTAAACCTTGGTGATTGCAAGGGTCATGAACTTAAGTTGAGCCAAGTGATCATTGTTACCGGTCCCCCTCCTGTGTTATGCTTCCGGCCCGGCGGGGTTTTCATGGAAAACCGTGTATAATTTTTGCTTGAATAGTGTATCTACTTTGGTTTACCTTAATTAGCCAACACGTGGCCCCAGTGACCTAAGACATTGATTCATAAGGGGGGGAAAACACCAGAAGGACATGTTTGTTGAGGTATGGAGCTACCCATTCCAACGTGGTGAACTTTTGACAGTGTATGCTGGGTTGTGATTGATACCCATCGACAGGGTAGTTACATGAGACTGTTGAAGATTATTGTCCAAGGACATGGAAATCAGGTAAAGGGTTTTATAGTCACCTGATAGACTTTGCCAGGACGTTTGTGTTCATGTGGAGCAACCGCTCATTTTGTAGGTGACTATCCGTGTGGGGGTCACTTATGAGAAGACGAGTGACCGGGCCCCCTTTGTGTATTTTGATACGGTGCTACATGTACTTTTTTCTGCAAGGGGGGAGACCGCTAATTTTCCCTAGGGTCTCCCAGACTTCATCAGGAGTGTGACGATGAATATACGACAGCAAGGAAGGATCCTTGTTCATCGGTACAGTGTCAGTCAGGCGTGGTACTGCGCTTGATCAACCCGTGTTTGGGTTTCTCTGTGTGAAGGGGAACTGGGGAGAGGCAGCAGACCTTGGAGTTCCGGTCCACTGGAGTAGCCTGGGTGAGTCGCTACCAGACTGGAAACCGCACGAGCTATCGCCCCTCCATGATGAAGAATCCTCATCTGATATCTGCTCTTGTACATAGTATCTTCTAGTCTGGCTTTTAGCCATCCTTCTCTTGTGTGGTTGGGCTTAGTTCAGAATTAAATTTTTGTTTCTTAGCTATGACTTTGTGTAGTGATATGACTGGTGTCTGGTCCGAGCCCCCTTGGGGTAGGGAACCCTAGGTGAGGGAGGGGAGGTCCAGCTGCCCGGCTTGTGTGGGGCCTGGTAGATGTAGAGTGCTATTGAGGTGGTTGGAGCAAAGGCTGGGGATAGTATCTATCGTGGCAAACCAGTCCAAGCCCCGGCGGTCTTGTCACAACACTGCATGCATACACACATACACACAAACATTGCACTCACATACACGAAAATACATATATATATATATATATACACACACGCACATACACACATACACACACGCACATACATATAAACACACGCACACATGTACGCAACATAAATACACATATAAACATACTTACACACACAAGCACACAAACAAACACACATTTACACACACTTACACATACACACCCACATTCAGACGTGCACACACATACACACACATAAACACACGCATACACACATATGGACACACGTACACACCAACCCATCCACCCACACACTTACTCACCCATATACGCTGCCTCACATAATCTCACCCTCTCACTCACTCATTTACTCTCTAAACCACACTAACTCACTCTCTTACTAGCACAGACAAGTACACAGACACACACACATTCACCCACTCTCTCTTTCTCACCCTTCAATCACCTGCACATCCCACACCTCCCCACCTCTCACACATCTCCCCTCCCACACAAAACTCCACCCATAAACACATTCCCCTCCCCCCCCCCACACACACATCCCCCACATACCTTCTTACTAGCACAGACAAGTACACAGACACACACACATTCACCCACTCTCTCTTCTCACCCTTCAATCACCTGCACATCCCACACCTCCCCACCTCTCACACATCTCCCCTCCCACACAAAACTCCACCCATAAACACATTCCCCTCCCCCCCCCCCCACACACACATCCCCCACATACCTTCCCCATACACATCCCCGCCCACACATCTCCCCACCCACTCACACATCCTCCACCTACAAACATCCTCACCACCCACACATACATCCTCCACCCACTCACATTTACCCCATCCACACTCACACACTCTCACCCACACAGACATATCCCATTCACAGAGACCCCCACACTCATCCCCCACACCCATTACACACCCATCCCCCAACCAACACAATATCCTACACACCCATTCACCCACCCAAACACACACTCCCTACCCACACCCCCTCCCAACCCACCAACACCCACATACTTCCAGCTATCCTCTCAAATACCCCCCCCCCACACACACACACATATCCCTCACACACACATACATCCACCACCGACTACACATCCCTTCACACATCCACACATCACCCATTAAAACATACACATCCCCCACACACAACCCCTCCACACATACATTCCCCACACACACACATACCCCTCACATACACACCCATACACACATCCTCACATCTAGACAAGTACATTATGCCTCACATGATCACTGAAACTAATAAGAACAAACTCCCACACTTTACACACAATTGAGACACTGACGATTGACGTGAGAATTCCCGCAATTGCAAGAAGTGGAGACAAAATTGTACATATACATTATGTAGCGTAAAAATTAGTGATGCAATTCAACTCTCTCTTTTCTCTCTCTCTCTCTCTCTCTCTCTCTCTCTCTCTCTCTCTCTCTCTCTCTCTCTCTCTCTCTCTCTCTCTCTCTCTCACTCACTAACTCTCTCACTCACATCACAGTAATGTTATATTATACATGATAAAATCAAGTGGCATACAAAATGATAAGATGGGAATTTAAAAAAAAAAAAACAAAAAAAAACAACAACATGGAATGGCATGTTAGAGGACAATCAAGAGATAGATAGATAGATAGATAGATAGATAGATAGATAGATAGATAGATAGATAGATAGATAGATAGATAGATAGATAGATAGATAGATAGATAGATAGATAGATAGATAGATAGATAGATAGATAGATAGATAGATAGATAGATAGATAGATAGATAGATAGATAGATAGATAGATAGATAGATAGATAGATAGATAGATAGATAGATAGATAGATAGATAGATAGATAGATAGATAGATAGATAGATAGATAGATAGATAGATAGATAGATAGATAGATAGATAGATAGATAGATAGATAGATAGATAGATAGATCCCCGCCAGGAGCCGGACCGAGCCAGCTAGTTTATTTATATAATTACGTTTCATGAAAGAATCCTCAGTTTGACGACACCTCTGAACTACCCCATATAAATTCCCTCAGTCTGCCAAAAGCGAAAACGGCGCAGACAAAATTCAAAAACATCGGAGGTGTGTCTTGCTGAAGCTGTAATACTCTTAAAATGTTGGAATGAATGCGGGGGGCCATAAAATATATACCGCATATAAACAAACATTGAAATCTGCTGTACAATCTTCAGAACAAAATTTTTTTTTGTTGGGTGGACATAATTATAAGGTTATATGCTAAATCTCATCATTTTCCCTCAGTTGGTTACTGAGATATTGAATTTTATAATTTGGCAACAACAACAAAAAAACACTATAAATTGGAACCTGACATAAAATCTCTCTGCAGCAAGCATCAAGCGCACGGATCTCACTAAATTTAAATAATAAATAATTACTAATAATTAAAATAATATAGAAAAGTCTTTCATTAACTTTATTTTGAACTTGAATTTCAGTTCTCCATGATATGTTTTGAAAATTTACTTACTGTGTTTGCTCAATAATTACCTAGTGATTTCTTCCTAAAACCTATCTTTCATGTTTCTTTAGCGAACATTTCAATTTTTGAATATTAAAGATTATGTATTTGTTGGCGGGGGGGGGGGGGGGGGGGTGCATTTTAGAAAGGCTTAGGTGGGGGAATGGCAAAAAAATGTTGGGAAACAGTGGTTAAGACTATTCACGTGGTCTTGAAATTCAGCTTGTGATTGTGCTATTAGTGCTCAGTCGTCCGCAAACAGAAGTTCTCTATTGGTGTAATTTGCAGATGGTTCTCCTTCTGTGTTCTCGCTATATCTTCTTACATATGTTATGAATAAGAGAGAGGACAGGAGAGGATGTGTGCGGTTAATTTGTTGTACGTTTTTTGTGGCCCCAAGAGGCCAGTAAAAAAATGGAGATCAGGAAAAATGCTTTTCGTACATTAAGCATATACAAGTAATATTGAAAACATACATACATGCACAACAAAAAAGTTGATTATAAAATGTAATTTTTTAACAATTAACACATTTTATTTAAGAAATATCAAAGTATTATATTCGGCATTGCATTAACTTATTTTTAAATTTTTATTGTTTATTTTAATTCCAAGAGAGACGTAGAGAAATTTAGTAAGTTAATATATTATCTTGAGTATATTATTTAATTTTTAAAAATTTACGTAATCTCCCTTGTAACAATATTAGATATTTAAGTCCCTTACTAATTGCTTGCTTCGTTTTTTTTTTTCACAAACGTTTATGAATAATGTTTCATAATTATTCACAAACGACTGGTCACGTGACGAACGTTTGACTACATTATTAACTTATTTGAAGAAATATTATCGTGTCCTCGGTAGTGAAGTGGTTAATGTCTCCGCCTGTTATGCTGGGTACTGGGGTTCGAATACCCTCCGTTGAGACAAGATTTTATTTTTTTTAAAAATAAAAAATATAAAACAGGAACTAAAAGCTTGTGAATAAAGTGTGCTCTATGGATCTGCGGAAGCTGCCGGGGCGGGGAGGGGGAAGGGGGGCACATAGACCCCAGGCAGCGACGGACATCTATCTATCTATCGATGGATCCAATAAATGTCTTTGTTTAACGTGAATTTTATTTGCCAAAAAAAAATATCACTGTACGGTAGAGGTTTCCTTGTCGAAAAATATAATCTTAGTGAGGTTTGAAGAAAATAACTTGCAAACAAAGACAGACAAAAAGCGAGAATAATATAATAGTCTTCTGAAGCCAATCGACGGCGGTAGTAAACGTCATGTGACCAGCCGTTTGTGAATAATTTACGAGACATTATTCACAAACGTTTGTGAATAATGTCTCTCATCTTGTAATTCCACAGAATGCTTGAACTATGCTATTAGGGATAACTGTAATAATTGTTAGACGTGGTAACAGAGAGTGCAAAGAAAGGACTCTCCTTGAATATCAAGAAAACAGTAACAATGGTGATATAAAAGAAAAATGTGACACCAAAACGTGAAATGGAAACAGAAAGGAAAATTCTTAACCAAATGGATAATTTTAAATAACCAGGGGCATTTAAAACATCAGATGGAAGATTCACAACATAGATTAAGAGCAGAAAAGTGCAAGCAAAAGCTGCATTTCAGAACATAAAGAGAATTTTATACAATAAATCATTATCATTGAATGAAAGAAAGAAAGTACTGTAGTGGTATATTGAACCTGTTTTGTTGTATGGCAGTGAATCTTGGAACTTAAATGGAAAAATGAGGACGAACTTGGAAGCAATGAGATGTGGTTCTTGTGACGAATGTTGCTAATTCCTTGGACTGTCAGAATAACTAACGACGATTGCCTGAAACAGACTAATGACACTAGAATATTATATACAATAATAAGAAAAAGACACATTTCTTTGGTCATGCGATGAGAAGAGGGGCATTGGAGAACATCATGACAACTGAAAAGATCGAGGGGAAAAGAGACAGAGGTAGACCAAGAGAAATGATGCTGGATGGACTGAGACGGTGGCATGGAGGAATATCATCAGTAGAGTTGATCCAGAAAACCAAGGACTGAGGTCTGAGGAGAGTCATGAACGCCTACGCCAGCTGGCAGGGCACTTGATGATGATGTTGTGGATTTGGCCTAGATTGAAAATGTGTAGTTCATTGTCCACAGACTCCAGCTCAGAGCCCAGGGGCAATATGGGTTTATAAATATCATATCCATGGGTTTATAAATATCATGTCCATGGGTTTATAAATATCTTGTTCTATGCAGGACGTTGCGATCCACCCCAGGTTGATGTTCTATGCCATTTTACTTTCAGTAGTTTGCCATTGCTTTCTAAACGAGAAGTCAACGTGCAAATCCAAATGACCGGTGTATGGAATGAACCCACTACCGAGGTAGAAGCGCACAGGAAGTTTAAGAGCCAGCATACTGACCTCACAGAAACTTTTGATAAACGCATTGGAGAACATCGTGACAACTGAAAAGATCGAAGGGAAGAGGGGGGGGGGGGGGGGGGGGGGGGAGGTCGACAAGAGAAATGATGCTGGATGGATTGAGATGGTGGTATGGAGGAATACCTTCAGCGGAGTTGATCCAGAAAACCAAAGACCGGGATATGTGGAAAGTCATGAACGCCTACATCAGCCGGCATGACACTTGATGATGATAAAATGGAATCCCTAGGCGGATGCTGCCACTTGGGTGTGTATATTAGGCCACGGCAGAAAGGGGTGGGGACAAGTTCTATTCATCATCGTCTGTCCTTCAATATCGCTGAAAATAACAACCTGTCTAGGACATGTGTTCGCCCACATAGTACCATAGCCCAGAAGAAAAGCACAGAATAATTACACCAAAGCCTGCACAACGTGTCGTTGAAAGCAAGTGAGGAGGGTTGGTGGCACATTCTTTAGAAAACCATGATTCTAGAATTTTAACGCCATTTATTTTTCCGAAGGAGGATTGACTCCGGAGTCAGAATAATAATTTGTGTCGTCAGTTTCCTCTTAAGAGTCTGTGATGTGATAGCGGCATAACATCTTGTAGACCTCAGTGCAGGGAGGAATAAGAGGTTAATCTGTCCCTCTCTTTGGCAAGTGACCAGCCCAGACGTCTTACTCGCGTCCGCCCATGCTAGTGAAATTATCAGGGCATTCGCTATCAACATCGCCGAAGTCCAAAAGGAAAGCACACAATTTTTGCTGCAAAGCCTGCACATCGTGCTGTACAAGGCAAATGACAAGGGTTCGAGTGCGGTTTATGGCGCATCTTCTGGAAAACCCTGATTTAAAAATTTACGAAAGGTCGAAACCAGAGCTATAGTGGTTAGGAAAAAGATGGTTGAACCGGATCAGTGTATTGCTAAGTAACTTTGCTAACCACTGAACCAGCGAAGCTGACGGTGGGCAAAAATTCTGTAATTACGCCCATGGCCAGGGCACGCTGACATATATGAACCGCGTACTTTAAATCATTGCTGATTTTAATTGCGTATTTATCTTCGGTCAGTGGCAAATAGCTTTCTGTTTATATTGTTGTCAAGTCAGGAGGTTTTCATGGCGCCGCTGTATCAACTTTTATCTAGGTCGTCATTACCAGCAAGTGCCGCGAAAAGTGGCGTAGACTTTCATGTCTCTCCACAGATCTCGGTTCCCGTGTGTTATGGATCGTATTTATTAGTGACCTCGAGACTCCATGTCAAGGCCAGATGAACACATAACCAGACTGTTAGTAACAGTCTGGTTATGTGTTCATCTGGCCTTGCCACACTGTTACTACTTCCATTAGAATGAACACCCTTCGCTGGCTGTTGAAGATGAAGCCAGAGCACGTATGGGCATGTCTCAAGTGCTGTGATGGTGGTTCTTAGCTCAACTTAACTCAACTTAACTCAACTTTATTGATGACATTCCTACATACCCTCGCCTTAGACCTTTAAGCACCGTTTCGCCCAGCCTGTCTCTGCCTTTTCTAGCGCTAATCTTTAGTTACCGTGTTCTCCATGCCTTTTTTTGTGTGGTTCCCACCAATGTCCGTTAATTTATCTAGGCGCTTTTAGAATAACTCAGACCTGTTTTCTTCTCTCCACAAACGTACGTTAATTTGTAGAGCTGCTTTTTTGGAATAACTGAGACCTGTTTTCTCTCCACAAAGTTAAAGTTAGCTGCATATCCTTTACACAACGTCGCAGTCAACCTTAGCATTTTTGGCTATTTGTGGTTTCTTGGCAAGTTTACGTTCAATAGTTTGCCATTTCTTTCTGAACGACCGGTACTCACACTATTGTATCAAATTCAGCGCAAAGCTGTCTGCTTCTAAATACACGCAGCTGTGTTTCGAACGCAATATGCGGGATTACGAACTGGGTTGGTAAGGCCTCCGCCACAGGTTCTCCCAAAAATGTACGTTAATTTTTAGAACTGCTTTTGGAATTTTAAAAAATTAAGTTGCGTGTCCTTCACAGGACGTAGCAGTCAACACCAGCATTTTCGCTGTTCGTGATTCCTGGGCAAATTTTACGTTCAATAGTTTGCCATTGCTTTTTGAACGACCGGCTCCTATAGTTCTATACCTTTTTCGAAAAAAACCAACACCGCTGTGTTTCGAACCCAGGTATACGGGTTCACAAACCACGTTCACGAGCCCTTAGCCACAGAGACCGGCTTTTAGAATAACTAACATATAATGTGTTTCTTCCAGCGTACGCTAATTTGCGTGAGTGTCTTTGGAATAACCAAGACTCTGTGTTTGTTCCCAGGAACATTTAGTAATTTGTCCAGGTGCTTTTAAAATAACTAATACCTGTTTTGTCTCCACAAACGTACCTTATTGAAAGCTAATGTTTCTCGGTGCTTATGTAATCACACAGATCTGTTTTATTCAGAATAAGGTACGTTAATTTGGCAATTTGGAATAATTGACACATGTTTTGTTCCCACCAGCAAATTACTTTAGCTGGTTCAGTTCCAAGTATTGCGTGGTGTGCGGCTAGCATTTCTCTATGAAGTGGAGTGTAGAACAGTTTGAGTGGAAATTGGAGAGTGGAACTGTTGGAGTTGGGAGTTGAGTGTGTAACTGTTAGAGTGGGGAGTGGAGTGTGTAACTGTTGGAGTGGGGAGTGCAGTGTGTAACTGTTGGAGTGGGGAGTGGAGTGTGTAACTGTTGGAGTTGGGAGTTGAGTTTGTAACTGTTGCAGTTGAAAGTTGAGTGTGTAACTGTTGGAGTTGGGAGTTGAGT